>JAKWJA010002489.1:49692608-49792599 GCA_027704765.1 Solanum habrochaites | reverse complement strand
GGGGGGAGGCCTCCTGCTTTCGGTTCTAAGGGGTGCTTTTTGCGTCGTCTGGCTTGTTAGGTATGAATTCTAGAAAATTGTGTGACACTTTTACTGGTAATCATTGCATCAGACCTGGATGAACAACAGGTTCGAGAGTTTGGTGAAGGTACTAAAAAGGTTCAAAAAGGAGCTATTGGGTGGACCATTGCGGACAATTATTGGGGATCCTTCCTGGTAGTTTCTCTCATAAAATCCAACTCATGCCTGCTCATAACCGAGTCTTGAGCACCAGAGTGCTTATCCTGACCGATGCAAGAGGTTGGGCAGAAGGAATTATCAAGTGGGTTTGGCTTTTTGCTGGGTAATCTATCCAATCGCCGATAGTAGTGGGGTAATGCGCGGTTTCAGTGTGTACCTAAGAAAGGGGGAATTACTGTGTCCCCACGAAAAGAATGAACTTGTTCCAATGAGACTGTTCTGATGGAGGGTGTGTATGGTTACCGTAAACTGAAACGCATGGACGGAAAAAGACCATTTTCCTTGCCCTTCATTGGATCAGATGTTGGATAACTTGCCGGAAAAGGTTGTATTGTTTTCTTGATGGGTATTCGGGGTATAATCAGCTTTCTATTGCACCCAGAAGAATCAATAGAAAACCACTTTCACTTGTCCATATGGGACTTTTTTGCGTTCAGAAGAATGGTGTTTGGGTGTGGCCATGCACCCCGCAACCTTTCAGAGATTGTATGGATGTCAATATTTTCTGACAAGATGGTGGAGGATACTATAGAGGTTTTTATGGATGATTTTTCTGTTGGTTGGTGATTCATTCGAGCTGAGAGGTAAGATGGGTGGTGATGATGGTTGGGTGGGTTGAAGGTAATAGATGTCATTCCCCCTTTTTATACTTGAGTGTTTAAGAGATGTGAAGACTGCAATTTGGTACTCGAACTGGGAAAAGTGTCCTTTCATGTGAAAGAGGTATTGGTTGGGTCAATCGCATTTCAGAAAAGAGGCATAGAGGTTGATCGAGCTAAGTTGAGGTAATAAAGTACTGCCCCGCCCACCAATCTCTGTGAAAGGTTGAACAGCTCTTCTTGGGCATGCACGTTTTACCGAAGATTCAATCCAGACTTTTCAAAGATTGCACACCCATTGTGGCAAAACTGCCTGGAGAAATGATTGTAAATTTTGTTTTGTGAATCTTTCTTAAGGCTTCGGTTAACTAAAAAAAGAAAAATTGGTATCTGCGCCTATCATTATGTCCTTCCTTCCCCGGATCTGGGAGCAGTCCATTCATTAATGTGCGTGCTAGTGGGGTAGCTCCTTGGTGTAGAGTACTCTGGGACAGAGGAAAAACCAAATCCTTCACCCCATCAATCGATGCTAGTAAACCCTAAATGAAGCTCAGAAAAACTACACAGTGACTGAGCAAGAACTCCTTAGCATTATTTTTGCTTTTGAGAAATTTGCCTCCTATTTGTTAGGTACTAGAGTTATAGTGCATCTGACCACTCAGCATTGAGATATTTGATGGCAAAGAAGGAGCCAAACCTAGGCTGTTCGTTGGGTGTTACTGCTACCAGATTTTGGACTTTGAAGTGATGGATAGAAAAGGAACTGAAAACCAAGTTGCTGATCACGTATCTCGTCTAGATGATGAACTAGGAGAGAAGTTTAAGGGGTAAGAAATGAATTGATGAGACTTTCCCCGATGAACATGTATTAGCCTCTTCACAAGAGCTTGATCCCATGGTTCTCAGATTTTGCGAACTATCCTATCTGGAAGTGGATATTGTTCCACCAGATGTTGTCTCTTTCATCAAAGAAAAAGTTCATGTACTATGTGAATAAGTACTTTTGGGATGACCATATTTGTATAGGAGTTGTGCCGACGGGATTTCTGCGTTGTTGTTCCAGAATGTATATGTTGAGTGTGTTGGAGGGCATGTCCATTCCTCATACCCGTTGGTGGACCTCCACAGTGTTATCCGAACCGCTCCAGAAATATACAGATGTGGTTTACATTGTGTCCAACTCTTCATCAAGATTGCTCATGGTTTTGCTACAGCCAAGGTGGAACAGATGCCAACAGATGGAGTTATTTCACGAAAGCAACAGAGCTCCCTCCTAAACCCCATCTTGGGATTGGTTGTGTTTGATGTTCTGGGGTAATTGACTTTATGGGACCTTTCGTGAGTTCTCATGGGAAATTGAAGTACCTTCTAGTAACATTTGATTATGGATCTAAATGGGATCGAACCATAGCCCCTGCTCGCAAACAATGAAGGGAAAAGTGTCAACTGCATTTTTGAACAGAATATATTCTCTCGTTTTGGGCACCCCCAGGGCCATTATTATTTGATGGGGGCTCCCACTTCTGCAACAGATATTCAAAGGGGTTTATTAGGAAATAGGGGGTTCGCCAAATGTGGCCACTCTTACCACCCTCAAACTGTAGGCAATTTGAAGTGTCGAATCGGAGACAACAGATATTGTCCAAAAAGTGAACCTAGTAGAACGATTGTGTGTCAAAAACGGAGGCCTATGATGCTCCTTGTGGCGCTACCGACAGCATATAAGACTCCCATTTGGTTGGTCTCCATACCAACTTGTGTTATGGGAAAGCTTGTCATCTCTTTCCGTTGAGTTAGAGCATAGAACCATGGTGGTAAATGAAGAAGTTCAAATGGATTGGAGTGGCAAGCTGGGCAGAGCAACGTTAAATGGGTTGAATGAACGTGATGAATTTTGCCTGAAAGCCTATGAAAAGCTCAGGCCCTATACAAAAAAAGATGAAGAGTACCATGACAAACAATTGAAAACGAGAGTTTATGGTTGGGGGATTTGGTGCTTTTATCAATTCCCATGCGCTGTTTGTCCAAGGCAACCAGTCCAAATGGACTGGTCCTTACAAACGGTTACCCAACTATTCCCTCATGGACAGTTGAGTGGAAACCAAAGGAGGGTGTGCGGTTCAAGGTGAATGGACAGCTCATAAAAATCTATCTCAGGCATGCTGAATCACGAATGAAGTTACGATGCGTACCAGCTTTGATGAAGTCTGAGTAATCAATTGCCCAAACGTGCCGCGACTTAAATCAGGCGCTTGTTGGAGCACCCTACGTATCGCTTTTTAATAATGGTAACATTTTTTTCTGTTCATTGGGTTTTAAATTTGCAATGCACATCACCAGGAAATTCTGCAGAACACTCATCGCATTACCTTTGACGGATACAAACGACTGACCGTTGCACATCAATGGCCGTCGTATCTTCTGTCACACAAGGTACGTCTTTCTATCATTTTGAATATTAGGGCCACACAGCGACGGAACCTATACTGACGGGTTCGCACAACGCTACGGACCATCGTCGGGAACCGTCCGCGTGATTAATGAATTTACCCCGACCCGCCCGGCTGGAACCTCTTTTCAAAATCTGACCGTTTATATCTCCCCACCCCTCCATATTCACCCCATTACTTCCAAATCCTCTCATCTTTTTCACGACACACCCCAAACGTCCGCGCGACTGGCAGCCCACACTTACCCTCCTATGTGAAGCGAACCAACAAATCTAAACCCTGACATTTTCATCAGAATATCATCAGAAAGTAATGCGGAAGACTTAAACTCATTAATAAAAACCATTCATAACTTCTAAAATCCACATCTATTATTTCCCCAAAATATGGCAGTCATCACCACAAAGACTCTATGATCAAATTACAAACTAGGAGTATTCTAATAACGCTACAATAACAAAACCTAGTCCCACTCCATGCCGGAACTTCAAGGCATAAGATATGCTGAGGAAGATCCAGTCCAAGCTAGAAGCGTTAGCGCACCCTGAACTCCAGTTTAATGAGACTGCTAGAGTTGTTGCGGTTTAGTTGAAGACGACGGTATGTTTGCTGAAATCCCATATAACAAAGAGAAACATCCAAGTAGGGGTCAGTACCAGAACACGAGTACTGAGTAGGTATCATCGCACTCAAATAGAACACAGTATCTAATTCAGATAATATCATAATTCAACTATAGTACTCAATCATGTACAACAACAGTTCTAATATCATTTAATAAGTACCGTAGGCGCATCAAGTTTCATCTTTTTCCTCCCCCTCCGACCCCCGCAGAGATATCCGCCTACCGGGACCGACCTCGGTTCTCGTATGCGTAAGACCTTGGTACCTAGGATTTAGGAAATCAGGTCCCCTTTTGCTCGGGTTTCCCCCATAGGACTCAAGCGCTCAATTACCATACTCATTTGGTGATTGGTTCATTAGATTGATATATTAACATCTTTCAAGATTCCATTATCTTTATTCCTCTTGTGTTGGTACGGAAACCACCTCCGCTCTCCCTACTACGATGTTGTCGGTACATGACACTCCGATCCCCTAATTCTACGTGTCGGTTTCTGACAACCGCTATCCCTATTCTACGTGTTGGTTCGTTACCCCGATCCCCCTAGTCTAGCGTGTTTGGTTCGATTCGTGACACATGATCCCTAAATTCTACGTGTCCGGTTCGTGACACCCTATCCCCTAATCCTACTGTCGTGTTTCGTGACACCCCGGTCCCCCCTAATACTACGTTATCGGTTCGGAACATCAATCCTTCTTTTAACAAGGCATCATCAAACCCATTACCCTTAGTTCATCAAGCCTTCTTTAATACCAAGGGCATCATCAATCTCATTATTTAGTTCATCAAGCTTTTTTATACCAAGGCATCATCATTACAAGGGGTTTTTCAGATTTGGGATTCAATAGCTTCACATGCTTATTTTATCACAATTGTTATAAAAAAAAAAAATAATCACATTCATACAATCATACAATTAAGTACATATGACTTTAACCATACAAACAACCAACACATATCATTCTCTGTTAAGAGTTTACTGACAAATAGTATAAAACCCTAACCTACCTCCACCGAAGATCGCGTATCAACAAGCTATCATTCTCAGCTGCGTTTTCCTCTCTATGATCGACATCATTGTTCTCGTTTCCCTCTCTTTCTATTTTCTTATCAAACGCCTCTTTATTTTATCCTAATTGCATATATTAAGTATAAAAGATTGTCAAATAATAACCCACTAATTACTTAAGGTACCCTCTTTTTAACCCCCAAGTAATAGACTTATTACACAGTAACCCACTACTTTATAATTAAGGTAGGAAATATTCCCAAAACTCCCCTTAAATTACTTAACCGAAATCCTACCCAGCCTGGGATTAGCATCCTTTGACGCCGTCGCGCCTGCGATGGTCCGGCCTTAGCTGCTAACCGTTCACAGAGTTCAGATACTGAGTTACTAAATATGGCCTGTGACGGTCCGTCGTGCCCAAGACGTTCCAATCCTGCCATTCCGTCATGAATGTTCAAGAGAGTCGATCTCAGTCCCAAATTTCTAATTTCTAAGTTTTTTGGACGAGACCCCCCACCGACGGTCCGTCTTCCCATGACGGTTTGTAGTTGGGTCCGTCGACTAGGCCAGTTTTTTTTCATAAAAATACAATCTCTGCTCAAAAATGACTAAAACAGGTCGTTACAATAGATATACCAATTTTACCCATCGTTCATAATCCTCGACACATCAGGAGACGAAAAAGAAGATGAGAAGAAGTACACATGTTCTGTAAACATGTGTGGGTATCTTTTTGCATATCAAACCTCCTTCTCCCAAGTGGTTTCTTCTTTCTTCACTGTCGATTCTTCTATTAGCATCTTAATGGATGCAATCTCTCTCGATCTCAACTTGCGGACTTCTCCTATCTAAAATGAAAAAAATGGCAAATGGCCTCCTCCTCATATACCAGTTCTCATCAAGAGAACTGAATCCCACACGATGGATGTAGTTTTCCATCCCCATGGTACCGATTTTCAAACAGTAGACACATGAAAACCGGGTGCCTCCTGACACAGACTGAGCGCCCTGGAGCAAGGCTGATTCTAAGCCCCTCCCCTACTCGCTATTCTGCCTTCAAAGGGACCATATACTCGAGCTTAGCTTAGCTCTTTTCAAAACCGCATCAGCACCCTTCCTTGGTGACACCTCAGCCAACTGGCTCACCCCTCCATGAACTCCAAGTCCCTACCTTTCGATCTGCAGACTCCTTTTGCCTACTTGGAGCCGCTAAAAGCTTTTCTTGAATAGGTTTTCACCTTCTCTTTCCAATGACCCCTCAAAAGTCATACCCCAAGGTCTAACCTCGAATGCATCAAACCAACCAATGGTAAGCTCCATCTCCTCCCAACAATGCTCGAAATTACCATATCAATACTTGAGTGAACAGCATTATTGTATGAAACTCCGCTACGGGTAAGAAGTTATCCCATGACCCCCGAATTCTATTCACACATGCTCGAAGCATATCTTCAATATTGCTTGAATCGTTCACACCAGGTATCAGACTTTTCATCGTTCTGAGGTGAAATGCATACTAAGGTCCAACTAGTACCTAATTCTGTCGGTGCCATGTTCTCCAAAACTTAGAAGTAAACTGCGTTACCACTCCTATCTGATAATGATTGGAAAGTGGAACATCCATGCAACCGAACAATTTCAAGATGTAGAGTCTGGTAACTTCTCTGGCATTGTAAGCTCACCTAACCGGAATGAAATGAGCAGACTTAGTTAAGTGTCCACAATTGCCCAAATAGAATCAACTTGCCCAATGCTTTGGAAGACCAATCCACGAAGTCCAATTCAATTTTCTCTCCCACTTTCTTCATGGATGGGCATTCTCTGAAGTGTGTCCTCCGGGCCTCTGGTGGATTCATACGTTACTTTGGCTGCAATTTGGACATTTGGCAACAAACTCCACAATGTCCGCAGCTCATTCGATTCCACCAAAAATTTGGCCTTAGGTCACGGGACATCTGGTTGCACCAGGGATGTTATAATATCCGAACTATAGCCTCTCTAAGAATAGCGTGGATCAAATCAATCAACACGGGGCACACATAACCCTTCCCTTAATTCTCAAAACATTCCCTCCTCATCCATTATTGTCTTCTTTAAGCCTCCTCCATCGCAACCCATATCCCGAATTCGTGCTTAGTTTCGCATCGCAAACTGTTTCCCCTTGATCTTGTCAAGAAAAGAGATCTCGCCTCCACACTGACAAAAATCCTCCCTTCTCATTACTTCTAACTCATAAAGGTCATTAGTCCAGAGTCTAACACTCTCTCGCCAATGGCGGCTAGAAACTTGTACTTGCGCTAAACTACCCATCTCCCTGCTTTTCTACTTAAAGTCAGCTTCTACCAGACCCGCCACCACATTAGCTTTCCCGGATGATACAAGATAGTAACATCATAATCCTTCAGTAGTTTCCATCCACCCCCCCCCCCCCCTCCTCTTGTCTCACAATTCAAATCTCTCTAAGTACAGCATATTGTAGGCTAAACGATGAAAATCCGGATAGACCCCCCCTTCAACTTCACACTACTAACCTCATATAGATAGTGTCTCCATTGTTTTTTATTCAACACCACCGACCAAAGCCAACTCTAAATCGGTGGGTTGGATGAATTTCGTCATTGCACCTTTAATTGGTGCCTCAAAAGCATAAGACAATTACATTTTTATCTTGCATTGGCACGGCCACCGGCAAACCCAGAATAGGACGCATCACAATAACATGACGTTCTTACCCTCTCTGGCAATGTAGGATAGGTGGCGGTATCAGCAAGGTCTTAGTTTCTGAAAGGGCTTTCTCACATTCATCAGAACATACAATGGAACATTCTGCTTAGTCCAAGTGTCGTCACTTGGGAACAATAGAAGAGAATCCCTTGAACAAATCACGGTATTAACTGTAAACCAACAAAGTTTTATTCTCTGACACAGTAGTTGGCTCTTACCCAATTTTCACTACTTCATCTTAGAATGGGATCACCATCGTCACCCATCACACCACCCCCATCCTTACAACCACGGGCCCCAAGAAAGCCCACACTGAATCTAGCCAAAACTCACACTTGGAGATTTGCAATAAAGCTTTTTTCTCCGCTCAGACATTTCCAACACAATCTCAAATGCTCCTCATTTCGTTCTTACTCTTGGAGTATTATCATTATATCATCAATAATACGATCACAAATAATCCAGATTATGGCTTAAACATCCCGTTCATCAGCTCATGAAAGCAGCGGTGCATTCGGTATTCCACAATGACCTTCAAGATTCAAAATGGGCCATACCTGTTTTCGAAAGGCAAAGTCTTTTGGCACCTCTGCTTGTCCCGTATTTTCAATTGATGATACATACCTCAAGTCGCTTTTTAGAAGACACAAGCAACCTTGTAACTTATCGAAACAATCACACTGCGCGAATAGGTACCGTGTTCTAACAGTTACGTTTATTGTTGCTGGTAGTCTAGCACAATCAAAAGACTCCATCTTTCTTCTTCACCAACAAATAGGATCACCCCAAGGGATTCACTTGGTCCCAATAATGAAACCTATTGCTCACAACTCTTGAAGTTGGGCCTTTAACTTCTCTTCACCAGGGGGCCATTTATAAGGGGTCTGAAATGGGGCGAGTACTTGGTTCAAGATCGATGCAGAAGTCAATATATCAATCCGTGGCATACCAGGAAGTCTGAGGAAACACTCTAAAAACTCCGCATACTATCGAAAAGGCCAACCGACTCAATGAAGGCACTCTGGTAGTATCATCCCGGAGGTGTGCCACGAAATCTACACAGCCCTTACTAACATTTCTCTAGCACGAAGACAGAGACGATAACGAACCGGATCGGAAGTGTAGTCCACCCTCCCACACTAACGATCTGTCCATGGCTTTGGCTAACTGTCCCAGTTTTAGCATACAATCCAAGATTGCAAAATTTGGAGAAAGAGGCCAAGCCCACCCAGGATTAACATCAAATCCACCTGTCTAAATAACCAAGTCTACATGAGTATTTCTCCCCACAAAAGTCCCCAACAACCTATACACTTTTTCAAACTCCCACAGACTCAAGACTCACCCACCGGGAGTAGAAACCGAATAGGCTGTCAGCAATTTACAATGTAAAGTTAAGACAAGTGCATTTATGAAGATACATATGAAAATGTGGAGTCCAGAGTCAAATAATACAATCCAGATTCCATGCATCAACAAAGCGAAAGAATAACCTGGATAACCCAAAAAAAAAAAAAACCATCTGATGCTCCGCTTCAGACCGCCAGGGCAAGCGTAAAAACCCAAATTGGGGCCCCCCCCCTATCACTTGTCTGCCGTTGCCCCTACCATGTTAGTTCTGTAGTGGTTCAGTTTGCCCTTACCCCCCCGACCGTTTTGGTGACCACCATTGGGGGGGGGGGGGGGGGGGGGGGGGGACCCTCGGCCACCGTGTCGTTCTCTTCCTCCGAATAACGTCCTTACCCTTGACCACCTTCGACCTCATCTATTGGGGGTCTATAACTCTTGTTTTCGAAATTCCTCCTATATGGTCCAGTCTCCCACATCCATAACACTCTCTGGTAGTCAAGCATGTCTCTCAGAGAAGTGTTGACCGTCTGGTTGGACCCCAACTACATTCTGTGCGAAGACCTGAATTTGGTCGGCAGACCGAGTAACCTCCTGAAATCCCTAAACTCCTCCAGCTTAAGACCATTAAACTCACCTCCCTTTCGAAACCTTTTTGATGTCTATGCATGGTGAATTCATCTGGCTTCACTCCTTCCACCTCTATTACGAAGTCTACCCACTTCTTGAACGATTTTGTTCGTAGCCGGCTACCTTTAGAGGGCTGAAATCCGCATTCTGAACTCAACCCCGTCACAAAATGGCGTATCCGCTCTTTGTGGACTGAAACAAAGTTGGGTGGCATACCTGGATAATGCACAAAACTTAGCCTCATTGTAGTAACTCGACATCCTCCCTTGCTCTAGGCTCAATAACTCATCTCTTTTCCTATCTTTCAAGGTCCGGGGAATATACTTCCTCCATAAACAAGCATTGAGATGGCCCAGTCATAGGTGGTGCTTCTTCTGTTGTTACAACCTCAAATGTGACCACCCCAACATGTTACAGCCACACACATTTTTGGCGTTCCCTTTAAACTGATAAGTCACAAACTCAACCCCAACCGTTCTACTATATACCCTCTTGTGTAGTAAGCTCATGACAGTCAACCAGAAAATCGTAGGCTCCTCAGATTCGAAGCCCCTTGAAGACTGGCGGTTTTCAAATCATCTTGAGTGTTGTGAGCATATCCTTGAAGTTTATCTTTTGTCGCTGTATGCTCTTCCTTGATGTATAAAACTAGGGATGAGATGAGTAGGTTTTGACCGGTGTTTCTGATATGATGAAGGAAGGATGTCGTACAACCATGCTCCATGGTGACATGACTCTATCTAGACTTATGGTATATGCTCAATCCATTGAAGAGTCCAATCATAGGAGGAGAAGTAGAGATGCTAAGAGTGGAATATTTGATGAGCAAGTTAACCATAAGTTTAAGAAAAGTCTCTTAATTAAGAAGGTTCTAGTGCTCTTTAGGTGAACCATGAGAGAATTGGTGGTTCCCAAACGGTTAAGCCTACTTGTACTACTTGTGGGAAGAAGCACTTTGGGAAGTGTCTATCCGGTACTAGTGGGTTCTTTGGTTGTGGGAAAGATGATCACAAGCTTAGAGATTGTCCTACTATTGCGGCTAGAGGAAGAGAAACCAAGAAAGTTACTCCTAATGTTCCGGATGGTGGTGCTCAAAAGAGGAATCACTTCTATTCTCTCTGAGCCAAAGGAACAAAGTCATATGATGATGATGATGGCAAGTTATAGTTTTCTCTCTTTAGTTATATTAGTTCCTTCTAAGTGGGGGAGTATGGTGAGTAGTCGGGTTGTAGATTGTTGTCTCATCTCTTTGATTTTATTCAATCTTGAGAGATGGAATATCATAGTAGCATGTTGCATGTGGCATTATGGTTAGGAGTCTAGTTGAAATTGAAATTCATTGATTTCTTGCATTGTGCATTTCATGAAGTTATGATTATGTTTTAAAGTGAGTTTATATGGTTTTATCTAATGTATTGTCATACTTCCATCATAAATTTCTTAAGAGTTGCATTGTTGGAAAATTGAGCATGTTTCAATGTAAAGAAATTGGTGCTTACTGTAAAGGTTTCGAAAATTTGGTTAAAGTGTTCTTTCATGAAAAATGATCATGATGTGTATATAATTGATGTATATGAGCTTGTGATAAGGTTGAGTAAGAAGTTCCTCACTATGTATTAACAATATATAGCTCTTATATGATTGTGCATCATGAATTGAGTGCTAAGTGTAATGATATGCTATGTGTTGGTTGTGCTGATAGTTTTGAGTTATTTCCTACCATCCAAAAGATCTTACTGTCATTCGGGGAATAATGTTCCTGGGGGGGGGGGTATAATGTCACATTCCAGAAAATGTACTTGTATATTGAAGATTATGTTAGGTTTTAAGAATACGTATTGGTTACATAGGCATCCCAAATGGGCAATATTAGAAATAGTGAGCATATTAATCGAATATTTAGATAATGGGTGTTAGCCACTTTTTATGTTGCCAGTATTGAAAATCTACTCCAACTTGTTAGAATTGTACCATGCAATGAAGACCCATAAGATAAATTATTTGTTCTCACTTAACACATTATGACAAGATCATCCAAGTGTCAAGCCTAGGTACATAGCACATGACCACTTAAAATGATCATGTAGATTAAGCAGTTTCCCAATGAGATAGTGAGGATCCTTGGGACAATAATTAAACATTCCAATTACCTCGATAATAGTTAGTTAGAACAGTTACAAACAACGCAGCACATGTGTAAGCACATGTGCAACCACGGCAAAGAGACAAACGAACGCGATTCGGTTATAGAGGTTGGGGACAGGTTCCTCCGGGTCATGTCCCACATAGTGCGAAACTCCCTAACCCAGGACTCCTCAGATCTAACTATCCTGACTATCTATCTAACTAACTAACTTAGGAAAAAACCAAAAATAAAACACTAACTAGCTAAGGAACCACGACAATATAAGACCTAACCGGGTGACATTTAGACAAGTAACTAACTAAGAAACATCCTAGTACCTAACCTAGGATGGTCCAAAGGGTTGGTGAACGACCTAGGGGTACTTTAGTAATTACCCTATGTAACTTAAATAATTAAATTATCAACTTAATTAATTAAAAAAAATTTGGTCAAATCCGAAATTGGCTAAGTCAAAATACTCTCCTAATTGTAGTCAATTTAGGAGAGGCGTTTTGGGTATTTAACTTACTAAAAATACCCATTTAAGTGGAGGATCTTTCCGAACGACTATATATGTATTTTATGTCAGTTTTAGACCAGTTTTACATGTCCCAAATCATACCACACGAAAATTCTCCCATCTCTCAAGAAGCACACTCTTTTCAAAAACTCCATTAAAGAACAAGAAAAGCTTAAGGAAGAAAGCGAAGGTTTCGAAGTTTCCAATTTTCATCCTTGAAACTCTTTTCTTCAAGTATCCAAGCTTCAAAAATATTTTACAAGACTTTCTCAAAAGATGGATTTCTAGCTTATAATCTAGCCATGGGTTTTTGCATAAAAGGTTTTAAATCAACTTTTGGAATTGAATTGATGTTAATGCAACATTTTAAAGATATAATTCTTATGAACCCATGAAATCCATGCAAATTCCTATTTTGACGAATTTATGGGTTGAGTAATCATGTCTCTATACTTTTGAACAGTTTCTTATGGGCTTTCTAATAATGTAATAATGTATTCAATTGATGTCAGATTAATCTTATATTTATAAATATATATTGAATTGACCTAGTTTCATCTAATATTATGATTTATACGTTGAATTAGATGATTTAGACATGGATCCAAGTGGTGAGAATGGATTGGTGGTACGTTACCCTAATTCTCTTTATTTTATGGTAATTAGACTTCAATTTTTGTGTAATTTATTATGTGAATTATGATCATATCCTTCTACATGTGATTTAGTGAAAGTATGTGTTCTTCTATGGATATTAGGTGATCATGTCGGAGTATGACTATGTGTATATGTGTGTGGTCTGAAAATTCATATATGATTAATCCTACTTGACTATATGAGTATATGATGGTTATATTGATGATTTTATGAAATGTATAGGATGAAATAAAGATGATAAGGGTAATTCCTATGTGTTTTAAAGAATGATATGTTATATGTGCTAATATGAATTAATGATGTGTCTTGTTTTGGTAGATTTATGTCCCTTACTTGACACATGTATATGATGAATATGAAAATCTTGGCCTAGTAGGCTTATGCACCTTTATCTTGTATGTGTATGGAGGAATGTTTAATGAAAGTCTAGGATCGGTAGACCTAAGATAGTTCCCTTCTATGCATGATTCTTACGTGGAATCTTTTATATACAAAGAAGGTTAAGAATGAGCTATCCTTATACAACATTGCATGGTAGCCCTGGTAGACCCATCTTCGGTAGGTGCATTATGACAAGGTAATGATTAAGAGATGGTACCTTTTCATATGTCCCTTTTTTGGAACTTACTCTATGAGAACAAAGGCTAGTACCGAGTGAATATGTTATGATTTGGAGCTCTACTTAAGAAGGAGACCAAGTACAATGTACCTCTACTTTAGAATGAGACTAGAGTATATAAAAGACCTTGATATTTCTTAACCATATCCAATCATGGGATGTGTCCTAATTCTAGCCTTGGCAAGTAGAACACCTTCCATCGGAGTAGGGTAGACTCTGAGTTTCATGCCTATCTAGTATGATCTATGTCGGTACTTGTATATTCTCATCATGTGAGATACATACTACTATTGGATAAGTTCTATAAAGTTTAGGTAGTGGAATGGGACGCTATCTAGACATTGCACGACTAGACTTTGAAGATGTTAGCATGTGAGTCCCTAGGTCTTTCTAAGACCATTATGTGAATTCTATAATGAATGAAATGTCTTCTAAATTGACATGATGAACGATCATGACTTCAGCTAATGTATGAGGAATATAATGTTCTCTATCTAGGGTATCTTTGAGGGTTACTTAGGTAAGCTTGAAGAGGGTGTATAGGCGGTCTCTTCTTTTCCTACTTAGGTGAATCTTAGAGTAACCTTAGGTGGGGAGTTAATGAAAGGAAAAAGGGGAATGATCTTATTTTAGGATAACCTTTGGTGAGAAGATGCAAGCTAAAGGAGGTTACTGTAAAGTTGAATTTAGTTCACTGTAATGTTCTTCAATATTTGATAAAATACTTATGTGATATCTTGTATGTTTCTAAGGTGTTAAATGTTGTTCTTATACTTATATTATGATGTTTTAATAAAAAAAAGAGCATGTTTTATATGAATGACCATTTCTCATGATTTTATGCATTACGCCATACTTAGTACAAGTGTTTTTGTACTAATTCCATAGATTTTTTATATTTCAAGGTGTAGGTGGCGTTTGAAAGGAGTCTCGAATTTGAAGCTTTAATTAGTGTTCATTCAAGCAAAAATTTTGGTATGTCCTCACTAGATCCGAGAACATCTTGATTTTTCATTTTCCTTATTGAAAGTATTGTAATAGACTTAGCTATTTTCTATATTCCTATGTTTAAGATTGTGACTATGAGACTTAGTCTTTCATTACATGTTTCTATAAAGAGATACTATAAAGTATATTTATTTCGTATGAATTTGTTAATTGCCGCACACTTACTTTATACATGTAGTACAATCGAATGGTACGAACTTGTGCTCCTTGTCTTAGACTACAGAAGAGTGTTAACGATTCCGTGCCACGATTCGAGAATGCCCTAACTTCTAGGGGGTACTTTTGGGTCCTGACATGGTGGCCATCTGTCGATGATCTGTGTCCTATGCGCAGATACTATTAAGTTAAAGGGGTGAATTAGTAAATTCACTCCATGTCGAAACAATAGAAACGTAGGTTACTTAGGGTTCCTTTGGGTATATTAAACATGTTTATAAGCTCTTATATAACACTTTAGAAAGAATTCATTCTTCCATAATTCAAACCCAAATTCTCTTAGAAATTTCCAGAACTTCATTGTAGCCGCAAAAATTCAAGGAAGGGCTTCTATTGGATTATGCATTGAAAGTGGTGATTATTCATCAAATTGGAGAGAATTAGCTTGTATTGTTGTAATGTTTTTTGATCCTGAAACTCTTTATTCATCAAACAATCAACTTCCAAAGAATTTCCTAAGTTGTCAAAGCTGAATTGTCCAATTATCATGATCTTATCCATGGGTGATTGCGCATTAAAGGTTTTAAAGCATTATATAATCTGAGATTGTTGTAATAATATGATGTAATATAAAATTAAACTATGAACCCATGTAATTGATGAACCCTAATTTTTTCACTTTTATGCGGTTTGGTAAAAGTAATAGACCTTAATGTTTTTGAATTCTAGTAGTGTAGTTGGTCTATGGTAGATTTGAATGATGTATGTAAGAATTGTATTCGATTGATGTATAGTTTTTGTCTATAGATTGATAAATCTATATTGAAGTGACATAGATTCATTGAACAGAGTAGAGTTTCGGGAGTTAATGACTGTGTAATGGCCAATGGGGTTAAGGGGACCTTATGGTATTGAATTGGATTGAATTTAGCGAGAGGTTGAAGTGTTGAGCATAGATTGGTAGGGGTAATTAACTAATTCTGTGTGGGGGTGGTTGTATCGTTTAATGAGAACTGATAAGATTTTGGAGTTAGTATGCTTTAAATTATCGGTAGGAGGTCGTTGTCAGCGTTACTATATGTATATGATATCATTTCCTTTTCAAAACAACTTGACCAGGAAGAGTGAGGATTGTGTATTCCCGTGTGATTTATGGTGAAATAGTGATCATATCTATATACATGTGACATAGTAATGTGAAAGGATATGTTACCTTCTATGTAATATTAGGAGCTATCATGTTTAGACTATGACATGTGATTATGTGTGTATGTATTAGAGTTGATGAATGATTGTGCATACATGGAACGACAGGAGTCTATTATCTGGGAACATTGGGCGAGATATGGTAATGTATCTGATAAATAAAAATGATAAGGGTTCATTGCTAAGGATTCAAAGGAGATTATATGCTTATATGTAGAGAAAGTAAAATGTGTGTTCTTTTTTTGGGAGGCTTGTGTCCCTTACGTGATACAGATATTGAATGATATGCCGAATTACGAGATGTCTTTAATAGGTATACTTAGTGCGCCTTTTGTAAGTAGAATGAATGATAGTAACCATAAATGATGTTAAGAAGGTCATGTACGTGGAACCTTGAACCTAGTGGTAAGGTTATGTTATGAACGTGGAGTCAAGAGCCGTAATGGTATCCTTCATGTAATGAATGATGGACTTAGGTTGATTAGATGGAACGACATGATATCATCCTTAGGAAAGTCATAATGATCTATCTATGTCGACATTGTATGGTAGCCCTAGTGGACCTATTTGGTAGGGTGAATGTGATTGGGTTATGAACTAGATATGGAACCCATTTGTATGAACCTTTAATGTAAATGACTCTATGAGAACAAAGGATGGAACTGAGTGATTATTATATGGGAAGTATCTCTAGTTGAGAAGGATACTAGAGTATAATATAGCTCTACTTAAGAATGAGACAAGAGTACATAAAAGTGCTTCATATTCCTTAACCGTGTGCTTACATGGGATGAGTCCTAGCTCTACCCTTGGCAAGTATAACACCCTCATCAGAGTAGGTTAGGGCTCTAGATTCCATGTCTAGCTATCACGGTCTATTCGGTTATTACCCATTGCTCATCATGTGGATTTACATTACTAGCATTAGAGAGTTTAGAAGTTTAGGTGGTTGTTATGGACATCTATCTAGTTAATTGCACAATAGGATTTGTGTTGAAGGGTGTTAGTTTAGGAGTCCCTAGGTATTCTCCAGACCAAGTAATTGAATGTCCTTAGGGATGAATGAGTCTTCTGAAATGAACCTAATGAATATAATGGTTAAGTTAAGAAAGCATATTAAACGAATAAGTACTTATCAAGACGTAGTTTAGGGTTTCTATTTAAAAGGTGAAGAGGGATTGAATGGTCACTTCTTATATTACCTAGATAAGTATTAAGAAGACTCTAGTAGGGAATATGGTTGATTATTGGGAATGATCTACGCCTTAGTAGTGTTAAGTATTATTTAGGTAAAACTTGAAAAAGGTCACTATGGACGTTTTATCTTCTCGATTTGTTTAAGTAAGTCTTTTGGATAGCCTTTGGAAGGATTAATGTAATATCATAGATGTTGTGTATTAGGTGTAATGATGTTATATTAGGTAGTCGATTAGGACTCGTATGTGTTGGTGTTGAGGTTTATTTTATGGGCTGGTCGCTTCACAACTCAACAAATGAAGACTTAAGCTCTCTACTTTTGGTTAGAAGAATCTCCTGTTCATGTGATGGATGTATGGTTGGAAGTTGGGTATCTCTATAGATGGTTCTTACGGATCATTTGGTGTTCCTAAGAGGTGTAGGGTGTCTCTTTTTATTACTTAAGTGCGTCTTAGGATAGCTATATTAGTGAGGGGTTTAATGATAGAAAGTTGTGGTAAACGTTAAGATAAGGCATTCACTGTACAAATGAAGGAAACTTCCTATAAACAGTGAATTGTGTTCACTGTAAAGTGACCTTTAAAATGACCTCCGCTTGCTTAAATATTAACTATGTGTTCTGAAGGTTTTAAATGATGTCCTTATGATTATGAGAGATATAATAAATGAAAAAGATGCATATTTCTAAATAAATGTTGTTTTCATGATTTATGGCATTTCGCCAGACTTAGTAAATGTGGTTGTTAATTTTAATGTTTTTATTGTTGTTTTTTTATTGTTCTCCTAAAGTGATTTCATATGTGAAGGTGCTTTGGAGATCTAAGCTTGGATAAGAAGATCGTTCAAGCAAAGTGAAGTATGTCCTCATTTAACTCGAGGGAATAGATAGGCTTTAGGTCGTCTTATTGATAGTATTATAATAGACTAAGTATTTCTAAATTATCTGGTATGAGTCCATTTCCCTAGTGCTCTCGTGTATAAGATTTCGATGAAATGATGATTGAATGAAATGAGACTTAGTTATTCATATTAGTTTTAGTTATAAAAGTTTTTTAAAGACTTATAAATGTTTATGAAAAAAACGTTTTAATTCCGCGACTAGTTTCATATGTTTTAGCGATGAACAATACAGAAAGGATTTGACGCAAGGACCTCCGAGAGGTCAAGTTACGCAGGTTGCATCAGACAAGCAATATCTTCAAGGGTGTGGCCTCAGTATGTGACACTTATTGATTGAATACCCATGAAAATTTAGAGAATAAACCAAGAAAATCAAGCCCCTAGCTTGAACCTTGAGTTTTCCCTCCAATGGAGGTTTGATAGAATTTGGAAGAAGAGAGCTTTTGGGATTTTTTTATTTCTTATTAGGTGTTGTGTTTTTGGCTTGGGAAAGGGGTTAAATAAGTACTAGAAACTTTTTATAACCAGCTCCTAATTACCCAACATACCCCCACACTTATTCGGACTTTTAGACTTGTCAAAGTTAACTTTTATTTTTGAAATCTTTGTCGGGGAAGAAGTCCACGTTGCAAATCTGTTCCCACATGATTTTTGGAATTAATTCTTGGGACAGTAGAGTCCACGTTGTGTCTACTGCCAGGAGAAAAAATTTGGCCTAAGGAGACACTAGTCCGCCACGCGCACCTATTTCACGCAAGAACAACTCGTTGTTGCCTTAGGGAGCTTGTGGCCCAAGGTTGGGTCCTCCTCAAGGACCCCTAGGGCGGTTCTCAAAATGTGTGCCCGGAAATTTCGATCCTAAATACACTCCGACACATGTTAGGGTCCTATCCTTTAAATTTTAGAACCAAATAACACATAAAACATAGCAAGTGACACTAGAACTCACTAGAACGTCTCAAGTCTTACGTTCGAAAGTTATCGGACATTCTCCAAACCAATTGAAATCAATCTTGCATGCTATAAAAGACTTAATTAACATATTATTAACCTTTTTAGGAACATGTGAGGCTCAATAACCTTTTTTCATTTTGAGAGACCTTACACTAAGGACGCACGACGAAGATTCAAGAAGTTAAGATTTTTCCTAAAAGTCACTATGTCTTTTGAAGATAAGCAACAAACATCTCTTCGTCAATCATCAAGGATATAGTAGACTTGACTTGTACATAGGTGAAACCTATGAACCTGGTGCTCTGAAAATTTTTTGTCACAACCCAAAAATGGACATGATCACACTCAATTTATCCCTTCAAGACATGAAGGCCAAAAATGAAACTAATATGACAAATGTGGAAGTAAAACAAGAATAAATCTACCCCAAAACATGGTTGTCATGTGCACAAGCCTCTAATGAATTAAATTAGAATTTAATGAAATTATAAGTCTTAAATGATGTTGTTTCTAAAGTAGAACAAAATCATAAATTGAAGTAAATAGGTCTTTTGCAATGAGAAACAACTACCCTACGAATCTTCAAAGAAGCCTCCGACAAGAAGTCAATGAACAATATCACCAAGATCATGTCTCATAACCTACACAATTGTAGAAGCAAGAAGTGAGTATTAAATAACACAATACTCATAAAAACTTCTAAACACAAGTTAAGAATATAGAATATGGGTACTCCTACCACCCAAAACGAACCTCCACGACTACAACCTGCATAAATACAGTTCACCGTAACAATTCACAAATAATATAACTCATATATCAATAACAACCCTTCAACGATTTCATATCAACATTACAGGAGATCAAGTTCATCAATCACAAGTTCTATAGAATGTCATTTCACAAGTTCATAATTGTAAAGATGTACAAGCAATTAAATGTAATGTAAAGTATAGTGATGCATGTCTGACATAGAGATATACACCAGACGTCTGTCATTTAGGGACACATGGGGAAATATCTATACAAGCATCCACTGGACTGCCTTACAATCCTCCATGATAAAATCCACCACGACGTGCGACATATCATTTTCTTACAAACCAAAAAAGGACGTGATGACACTCATCTTATCCCCCAAGAAAAGTCAGTCTAAAATTCAACTAATACGATAAATGCAGAAGTAAAACTAGATTGAAAGTCCAATACAACAAAATTATGTGGAAATATATGATCAAAAAAAATGTACCCCCAAAACCTTGTTGTCTTATACGCAAGCCTCTGATGTAATACAATAAATTTGTAAGAAATTACAAGCTTCAAATGATGTTGTCTCTAAAGTAAAACAAGAACATAAATAAGAGTAAAAAGACCCACTTCGGTGACAAACAATTAACTCGCAAATCTCCGTAGGAATTCTCATTCACGAAGAGAACAAAAAGCATCACCAGGATTCGTACTATTACCTACAAAAAACTAGAAACAATGGGTGAGTACCAAACAAAACTGTACTTAACAAGCAAACTCCTAAACAAAATGTAATAATATAGAATATGGGTACTCCTACCATCCCATCTGAACCTTCACAACTAGGACCTACATAAAACAAGTCAAACCTAACAGTTCATAAATAATATAGCGTGTAGCTCAATGAAAACACTTTGACAACTTCAGATCATTAAAACACTAGATCAAAGTTCACAATCACAAGTTCCACATAAAGTCACTCACAAGTTGAAAAATAATAAAAATATGAAATAAAATGAAACATAATGTGAAATATAGTGATGCATATTTTACCTAGTGACATATACTCGTTGTGTTTCAATTTGGGACCCATGGGGACACATCTCTCCATGAATCCATCATGGTGTGCGATAGAACACTTGGTAATAAAATTGTCACAGTGTTTGACATGTCACTCAATAATAGAATTTGTCGTGATGTGTAACACATCCCTCGAATCATAATATTCATCACGGAGCGCAACAAGTCTCTTGAAATGGTACATCCTCTTCAATTTTTTATTCTTCCTCAATTGACATAACACTTGTCATAACCATGTATAAAATCAATGAAATAATATGTCACACAAATATTAGAAGTTTTCATTTTTTACAACGAATGCAAAATTCACATAATACAAATCATCAATAAAATATCACAATCACCAAAAGTCTTTCATAATAGATCGCCGTTTTCTTACCCTTTTTCATCATTAGAATTATTTCAATATGGAAAAATCAACTTATCATCAATTCCCATCAACTCCAACAGATACCACAAGTAAATACATGATTCTATATACCTAATACGAGTTGATAAATCCACTTGCCTCAAATAATTGAATAATTACTCTGGAACATGAGTCTTTTCTTTTCATTGGGCTTCCAAATCAATGGAATTTACTCAAATGTACAATATTCGTTAGGAAAGAAGTCTACATAACCCCATAGTACTATATATGTAGCCTAGACTCAAAAAACTCACTCAAATCTATAGTCAAGTTCATAAGTCTTGATCCAACTAATATGTTTAGTCTCATTCCTTCAATATTGTAAATCTAATGGAGTTTATTTAATATCATTTACCTAATATTTAGATATCTATATTAATTTTATCAAAACTTGAATCACATTAATATGAAACCATACAAATAAATTCCACCACCAAACTAGTTTAACAGAAAATTCTCAATTGTAACTAAGGGAAAGAATGACAAATTTAAAGTCCCTAACCACTAACATTGGATGTCATATAGTTTATTCCACTATTGCGTAATGACTATCCATCTTCTATATAATATTCTACTATTTCTTTGGAAAATATGAGTGGAAAGAATGAAATAAATTATTGCAAATTAATGCGGGAAACACCATCCTATTATTAAAATTAAAATATATTTATCCAAGATTCACTAGGTATTAACCAACATTAATGGTTGAAGCTTAAAGAGAATATTACCTGACAATATATCGCGTGTAGATGCTGCAATAGGTAAGGCTTCTTTACCTTAGTTTTTATTCTTTTTTTTCTTCTGCAATAAGCTATGAACCTAAAAGTGTGATATCACTAACTTATTTTAATATATGTGCCATAAATTATGAACTTGTCTCATTAACCACCAGTTAAATAAAAAAATTATCAAAATAAATACTTATCGATTAAATAACTGTAGTTATCAAATAGTTAAAAAACTTTATAATTAACTCCACCGAAAAATTAAGTGGCTCCAAAAGATATAGGGAGGGGTGAAACAACAATTTTTAATGAAAATTATCTAAAAAATGACCTTTCGGATCAAAGCATTCCACATCTAAAGACTAATGTTCGTTCTCAAACATATATAATAATATCATAATAATAATAATAATATCATAATCATAATAATCATAATCATAATAATAATACTAATAATAAACCTCCTTATCAAACATAATCAGAAGAAGAAGACGAAGACTCACACCGCAACGTACTAATACCTAAGGTATGATTTCTAGAGTTACAATTAATATACCGTAAGTTTACGGTATTTTTGATGCATTTCATTTATAATTTGTGAGTATCTAGGAACATTTTATAGTGGAAATAACGTTTTATGTGTTATGTTCGTAGGAACAGGGCTTGGATGCGGTCGAGTGAGTTGAAAGCTTAAAATTAGTGCGGTCAAGCTAGATGAAGCTGAAAATCTGTAAAAGTGACCACCCACAGATGTGACCAACACACTATAGGTCATATGACGGTCCGTCAATTGTAGGCGTATATAGGAGAATCAGGGAAGTCTAACCTTATGTGGAACTACAATGCTACCCACAGGCCATCGTGCATATCTGTAGAAGGTGTTCATAGAGTTAAAGTTCCAATACTTGTTGAAATTTCTGAGTATGGAGCCACATGGGAGGACCCACGGGCTGTAGGTCCACCTACGGTCCGTCTTGCACTCCCATTGAAGCTGATCAGAGAATTGTGGTTAAGGGTCTAACGAGAAAGTCTAAATTTTTATTGGGCAGACATACGGACCCTAGGTCGACCCAAGGTGCGTAGGTTGAGTTATCCTTGAAAGTCGCGTCCTTGAAAGTTTCTTTCCCTATTTCGTTTCCTTTTCGTTTGGGACATTTTTTTTATCTATAGGGTATGTAAAACTCATCTTTTGGAGTTAGTAACTATTGTTTACTTTTAGTCCTTGACATTTGCTTAAGAAATTTGCAACTTTGGCAATATGATCTCCGTATTTCAGTATTTATGATTTTGCTTTCGCAATCCGATTAGAGATTATGGGTTTCTTTTACTCTAAACGTAGGTTCATAATTTCTTCTCATCAAAGTATTAGTCTTGTTCTTTCAAGCATGAGTAACTAAATCCACAACTAGGGTTGTGGAACGATGAGCTATTAACAACTTATAAGTAATTCTTGAATAGTGTTTATGCATATATTGGTAATTCATTCACTTATAAGTCTTTTTGATGAGTGCCTGCGTAAGAACTTGACTCGTTCCTACTTGCCGGACCAAGGAGGTAATAACGAGAAAAGAATTATCAATGGAGGTTATTGTGTTATCTCTATAATATGTAATGTCAATTGGTGCGAGGTGATAAGTAAGTTTTACATTGGATGTGGATTTCTAATCCTGAGCTAAACAAGATAGGGTTAGTAAATTATAACATTTTCGACCAGATGGGATACCAAGCTTTACCGACTTTTCATGTAAAACACTAGGAAAAAGATTATTATTATTATTATTATTATATTATTATTATTATTATTATTATTATTATTATTATTACATTATTATTATTTATTATTATTGATTATTATCATTTATAATATAATTATTATTATTATTATTCTTTATGATTATTATTAAATGATTATTATTATTATTATTAGTATTTTTTATTTTTTATTATTATTATGTTGTGGTTTGTTGTTAGTGTTATTGTTATTGTTATCTTTATTATTATTATTAGGATTACAAAATTAAGAGCTTATGGAGAACACATACAACTTATTTTCTCCATCTCACTAACAACTCAAAAGTTGAAATCTTGCTCATTTTTTACTTAACACCTATTGATTATTTGCATATAATCCACCCTTTGATTACGGTCTCGATAATAGTTTGACTAAACGAATATAATAGTGAGTTAATTTTAAGTGTTAACTATATTCCTCATGGGATCGACCCCAACCTCCAAGTTGGTTTTTTTTTCACATGGCGCTATACTTTTTTAAGGAAGTGAATTTTAGGTTCAAAATTTTGTTGACTGGTTTCCGCGTTCGCCGCATAGCGTGTCTGGTTGATTTGCAAGTGGTTCATGTTGTTCAGACCTCCTTCTTAGGGTGTTGATAATTTAAGTCCAATTATTTCCAAATTTTATGTTGTCATTATTTTTTGTCTTA
Organism: Solanum habrochaites; assembly: GCA_027704765.1. Classification (NCBI taxonomy): domain Eukaryota; kingdom Viridiplantae; phylum Streptophyta; class Magnoliopsida; order Solanales; family Solanaceae; genus Solanum; species Solanum habrochaites. Next base: position 49,768,232 of record JAKWJA010002489.1, on the reverse strand, counting down.
TGTAGTTCTCTACTCTTGTGTATGCAAAGTACACGGAGTCAAGCGAACTACTGACACCATCAACCTTGAACTAAGCACAACTTTTAGAAACCGTGCAAACCAAGGGCTCAATAATATGCCAGTTGTAGATGGGAATTTGGATCAAGTGAATGATGAGAATATTAAGGATTGTGGCGGTAATCTACTTGGAGATGCATTGAGGGTACAAAAAACCTACCAGAAGCAATGTTGTCTGATAACCATAGTGTCAACTTCAATAATATTAAATCTGAAGAACCTATAGTTATAGATCCTCAACCACCAAGGCATGACTTGTCTCATCTCCACTTAACTAAGCACGCAGGGTCTCTTAGTAATACTAGGTCGACCTCAAAACTGAAACATGAATAAGGATGTCACGACCCGAGAGTACACCCTAGAAGATATGACACTCTCGGAGTGCAACATGGTGTACTTGACCCCTTGGAGGTCTTGTACAAGCCCTTTTGACATCATTCATTGCATACATGCATGAAAAGTAGTGCGAAATTAAAACTTTTCACACGAGATATCTTAAAACATTTTTCATATTAAAATCATAGAAAATACTAAGTCTCAACATGTGTCAATCTTAGACTCAAGAATACTTGAGACACGACCCATACAATACGAAATATAGAAACTTAGTCCATTACAATACTTTGAATAAAACAAGTCTAAAGATAGCAATGTCCTCGAATCAAATGAGGACATACCAAATTTTGCTTAAAAGAGTTCTAGTGTTCAAGCTTTGCTTCAATACGACTCTAACCTTCCACCTACATCTTTAGATATAGAAAAGATGTCTGGAATTAGTACAATGCATGTTCTAATTATGATATAATGCATAAAATCATGAGAAACATACATTTATGAGAAACATGCTCTTTTTTATTAAAACTTCATTTTAAAAGTACAAGAATCACATTTAAACACCAATCATCATATTTAGAACAAATTCCAAATCACATTCAATTTATATCAAATTATATGCATTTATAATAACATTACAGTAAACCTTAAAGTGACTTCAGTGTATCTTCAAACGAAACTCACACATCACAATATAGCATCAAGAATATATCGGAACACATAAACATGAGATCCTTCTACCAAAGTTGATTCTAAATCTCACTTTAGTGAGCTATGAAACCGCCCATACAATCATTTCACACACACCTAAGAGATCCTTTAGACTACCTAAGATAAGATCATTCTCACTTCACACAATAACATATATATTATATTATATACACACATATATATATGTGTGTATATTATATATATGTGTGTGTGTGTGTATATATATATATTAGATACACTCACACACACACATATATATATATCTATAATACACACACATATATATATATACGACACACACACACACACACACACATATATATATATTATCCACCAATATATTTGTGTGTGTGTATCTATATATTAATATGTATATATATATTTACACACAGCACACACACACCTCCGACAACACACACCCATAGATATTATGTGTGTGTGTATATATTATATATATATAAGATATATATGACATTCCCACCCCAAAGGTATAAAAAGACTTACTTAGTAATGAAGTAGAGACCGCCCATACACCTATCCAAATTTCCTAATAATCCATAAGACTACCTTGTTTTAGATCGGTCTACTTTAACATCTACTTTCCTATCAGATTCATTCTTAAGACTTCCCTATGTCACTGAAGCGCCATTCCTATGTCTCATTCCACACCTTAACTAGTCACTCTAAGCTACTCTAGGTAAGCCTTATTCATTAACATGCTTTTCAACTAAGTCATTATCTTCTTTAGTTCACTTTACAAACATTCAACATATAAGGACATTCAAATAATAGTTTTTGAGAAGGCTTAGGGAATCACTCACTAACATCTTCAAAGCATAATTGTGCAATGTCGAGATAACATCCTATACCACCACCTAAACTTCATAAAACTTCTCCAATACTAGTAGGTATCCCATATTATGAGAATAGGCAATAACTGACACAGACCATGGTATCTGATCATGCAATCCGGAATCAACCCTACTCCGATAAAGGGTGTTCTTCTTTCCAATGGTAGAACTAGGACACAACCCATGTAGGCACATGGATAAAGAATATGAAGGGTTTCTTTGTTCTCTAATGTCATCATATTTAGAGCCACTCCCCAGGCATATTCACTGAATGCTAGATTTTTGTTCTCATAGAGAATTTCAATAAAGGAGTACATAAAGAAGTTCCATATATATTTCACAATCCAATCACCATTACTCCTTCCAAAGAGGTCCACATGGCTTTTTTTTTACCCTACAATTGTAAGAGATAGCTTCAATGACTTTCCTAAGGATGGTTTCATCTTGTTCCAGCCAACCAACCCTAAGTCCACCATTCACATAAGAATAATATTACGGCTTTCAACTTCAAGGATATAATAACATTAAAACTAGGTCGAATGTTCCACATAAAGGACCTTCTTAACAATGTTAAAGGTCACATGTCAATCACACATACAATTTAATGAAGCTTTAGCATAATCAGTCAAGAAGTGATATTCACGTTATACATGTATCAAATAAGGGAGACAAGTCTACCAAAACAAGACACACACACACTCCGCATATTGCATATTATTCTAGAAGCACATAGGTATAATCAATATCATCTATAGGTAACCATATTCACTACTACAAAATCATCAATCCAAGTTTCACAAGTATCATATAATATATCAAGAAACATCATACTTCAACATAAAGCAATCTGTATAATGACTTCACTATAGTCTACTAGAGATACATATCATCAACTAGAAGAACTCATGCTTTGACTCACACAAACACATAAGTAATCAAGACATTCATAGCATCCACAAAAATCAAGTTATAACATTATAATGTCATTATATATAATGTAGTACGGATGAGGCCACATTGATTCGCAATTCATAAAGTAATTCTGACAAGGCCACATAATTCACAAGTATAACACATAAGTACCCCCACCATAAGTGGACCATACAAAACATCATTACTATAATAGGCATATAATACATAATATAAAGAAATTTAGCCAACTACCATTAATCAAATCTCACAACTCAATCAAAAATAACAATTCAGCCAACCAATAGACCAAGGCCTCGTACCAAGCCATATGTTTACAATCAACCAAACAATACAATATACTGCATCAAATATACTTCAACCTGATTTTAAGAATTTAGGGCAGCGTACTAACAAATCTAAATTTATTATTTCATAATTCATTAGCCCTAATCAAACTACACAGGAATTCAATAGAATTAACACATACTCAAGTCACCCACAAATAGTCAAGTCTAGCGTTTCATGAATTGCATGGGTTCATATAAATTTTAGGTTAAAATAATCAAATTAACATCAATTAAGTCAATATACAATGATCCAAAATATTTTATGCAAGAACCTATGGCTAGATTAAAAAAATAGGGCAAGTTCATCTTTGAAAGACTTTGGATATCAATTTGAAGTTTGGATCCTTGAAGAAAGGAGATTCAAGGATGAAGAACCATATCTTGATTAGAAGTAACCCACGACATTTCGTTGAAGACCTTGAGAAATTTATCCTCTTCCTTGAAGCTTGAGGTTTCAACAATGGAGGAATTGATTGAGAGATTAATTTTGGGTTTATAACGAGTAAAAGGAAGGTTTTAAAACTTAAAAATGTTTATACTAATGATATAAATCATAAAAAATAAACCCCAATTAATAAAAACTTGAATAGAATTAATTTGGAAATCACATTTTGATAGCCGCCCCGTTTTTTTTTTTTTTTGTTTTTTACCACAGCCACCTTACTGTTCGTGAATGTGGTTCACGACCCTTATGAAAGTATTGGTCCTTGGGCATTGGCCTTCCTTGTCCTTTCCAGCCCACTTGAATAGGAGGTCCAAAACTCCCACGGACCAAGGTCCACTCCACTGGCTTTGTAGTGGTCCGTGAACATGAACGCGGTGAGCTGCCAACTTGGAACATCTTCTGCCCACAAGTTGGGTCCTCCTCAAGGACCCTTTGGTTGGTCCTTGGAGAGTTCTTCCCAGAAATTTCAAACTCAAATATCCTCATACACATGTTAAGAACCTCTCACATCACTTTCAACCAAAATGAACACGTAAAACTTTCCGAAACACACTAAGACACACAAGCATGTTTCAAGGCACATCTTTCGAATGTCATGGACGTTCTTGGACTTTTGACCTAGAAACTTCAACAAACTTTAGACACTGACTATAAACATCATTATAAGCCATTTTAGGACTTTCGAACCTGATAACACAAGTGTTAGACTCTAGTTTCACATAAGTCGTTTAAGAAGTGTTACAATCTCCCACACTTGGACAACATTCGTCCTCGAAATACACTTGCTTCATCATAAACAATAGCAAGGAACAATAAACTCAAGACTATCATAACATAACCATACCACACCATATAAAATATACAATTTATGAGGAACACCAATTTCACATACTTTTGGTGACTTAAAACACAACAAGAGGACACAAACAAATCTTAGACTCATTATGCAATAAGACTCACATGCTTCATTCAAATAGAAATAACTCCATCTACATTCATTATCATTCTCATATACATCAATTTTATTCACAATATAATCATTTTTAACAAAAACACAATTTAGTCAAAATTTGAAATCTTTACAGTGAACTGCCAGGCAACACAGTGAACTATGCTCAATTATTAAAATGCAACTCTTAAGTATTTTATTATGAAAGCATGACAATATAAGATATAAGACCATATAAACTAAATTTACAACAATTGTAACTTCATAAAATTCATAATTCAAGGAATCAATGAAATTTAATTCCAACAAGACCCCTAAATATCATACAACATGCAACAGGATACCATGACATTCTAACCCTCAAGCTTGAATTGAATAGAAGAGAAGAGACAATCAATCATAACTCTACTGCTCACCATACTCCCCCCATTTTAGAAGGAACCCATAACTACACAAGAGGTAAATATTCCAACTTACCGGCATCACCATCCAAAGCATTAAGAGAAACTTGCTTTCCCTTCCTTCCTCTAGTTGCACTACTAAGACAATCCCTCACCTTATGACCATCTTCACTACAACCATAAAAAAATCCGGAACCGTATAGACACTTCCCAACATGATTCTTCTGAAGAGTAACACAAGTAGCCTTAACAATTAGAGAACCACCACCTCTCTCCAGCTTTTCCTTTGAAACAGTAGTCCCATCTTGATTTGGGGGTGTCTTCTTAAGCTTAAGTTGGTCGTCTTGTTGGCTTTACCCTTCTTCAATATCCTTGTGATTCTCCAAGTTTTGGTTCTTCCACACCCTTATTACCTTGTCTAAGGTCAATAAAATCTCCAACATTTTCCTACCTCTAACACGGGAAAATAATTTCTTAAGAAGGCCTCCTTAAAATTCTCCCAATCGATGGGACCCAACTCCACCGACCTATTATCTTTCCATTGAGTGTACCACACTTGAGCAACATCCCTCAATTGGTACGAAGCTAACTCCACCTTCTCCCTAGAAGTCATCTCCATTCCACTCAACATCTTGTACACATCATCTAGAAACTCTTGGGGATCCTCTCCCGCCTTAGAGACAAGAAAGACAGGAGGATTCATCCTCACAAAGTACCCCAATTTAGAGTTCATGGTACTGTCTAAAGCCTTCACTCTAGGCTCAACATCTCTACTCATATGAGTTGTTATGACTCGGGCGAGTGCAAGGAGATCCTTTCTAATATCCCCATTAGTCATGTCTAGGGGAACCACCGGAACTTCAGTACCTTCACCTCCAATAGGGACTTGAACACCTTATGGAGGAATTTAAGCATCTTAAGGAACTTGAACTCCTTGTGGACCTAGTCCACTTTGGGGAACTTTCTCTTGCACCTTTTCCTCTTCAAACCTTCTACCGATCATCCTTCTAGTAGTATCTTATATAAACACAAGGAAAAATATTAAGGACACTCATAACCTTTAATTCAACGGCATGACTCAAGAGTAGAGAAAGCAGGGAAACTCTATCGTCCTATAGCCTCTCACCAATAGATGTGACGCGACTCACAAAGACGAACAAGACTTTACTAGACGTGGCTTTATGAGAATTTTTTATTCTTAAGACAACTTTCATCACCTATGCTCTGATACAAAGTTCGTCACGATCCCACAGTACACCCTAGAAGATATGGCACTTTCAAAGTACAACATGGCGTACTTGACCTCTTGGAGGTCTTGTACAAGCCCTTTTGACATCATTCATTTCATACATTTATGAAAAGTAGTGAAAATTTAAAACTTTTCACACGAAATATCTTAAAACATCTTTCATATTAAAATCATAGAAAATACTAAGTCGCAACATATGTCAATATTAGACTCAAAAATACTTGGGACACAGCCCATACAATACAAAATATAGAAACTTAGTCTATTACAATACTTTGAATAAAAGAAGTCTAAAGATAGCAATGTCCTCGAATAAAATAAGGACATACCCTAAGTTTGATTGAAAGAATCCTAGTTTCCAAGCTTTGCTTCAATACGCCTCTAACCTTCCACCTACATCTTTAGATACAGAAAAAATGTAAGGAATTAGTACAATGCATGTACTAATATGGCATAATGCATAAAATCATGAGAAACAAACATTTATGATAAACATGCTCTTTTTAATTAAAATTTCATATTAAAAGTATAAGAATCACATTTAAACACCAATAATCACATTTAGAACGCATTCCAAATCACGTTAAATTTATATTGAATTATATGCATTTGCAGTAACATTACAGTAAGTCTTACAGTGAATTCACTTTAACTTCAAATGAATCTCACACATCACAATGTAGCATCAAGAATATATCGAAACACATTAACATAAGATCCTCCTACCAAAGGTGATTCAAAGGTTCACTTGACTGAGTTATGATTTGACCTCCCATACAATCCATTCACACACCTAGGAGATCCTTTTAGACTACCTACGGTAAGATCATTCTCACTTCACACAATAACATATATATAATATGACATTCTCCTCCAAAAGGTTATCAAAAGACTTACTTAAGTAATTCAAGAAGAGACCGCCCATACACCCTTTCCAAGCTTACCTAAATAGTCGTTAAGACTAGCAAAGTTTAGATCATGTCTACTTTATCTATCTACTTTCCTATCTAGAGTCATTCTTAAGACTTCCTTAGGTAAGACATGAAAAGACCATTCCTTTACCCCATTCACACCTTATCTAGGCAACCCTTAAACTACTCTACGTAAGTACTTATTCATTAACATGCTTTTAAACTTAAGTCATTATCTTATTTGTTCACTTAAATCATCAAACCATCAGGATATTCAAGTAATGGTCTTGAGAAGACCTAAGTGACTCAATCACTAACATCTTCAAGCTGAATCGTACAATTTTCGAGATAGTATCCCCTACCACACAAAACCCTAAACTTCATAGAACTTATTCAACACTGTAGATATCCATATGATAAGAATACAATACCCGACATAGACCATGGGTTTCTACGCATGGGAATACCTCAAAAATCCTACTTTGATAAAGGGTGTCTACTTGCCAATGTAGAACCTAGGGACAAAACATGTAGGCACATGATTAAGGAATATAAAAGAAGGTACTTTGTTCCCTAATGTCATCTTATTAGAGAACTCCTCAAGCATATCACTCATTCTAGCCGTTCTCTCATAGAGTATTGTGTGCACTCAAAGGAATACATTAAGAAGTTTTCGTATCTATCACAACCCTATCACTTACAAACACACCTTACTAAAGTGGGTCCACAAGGCCTACCTATAATGGTCAAGTATAGCGTCAATGCCTTTGCTAAGTATGATTTCATGTCGTTCACAACCAAATCCAACCCTAAGGTCCACCATTCACATAAGAAGGGTACCATTATGGCTATTAACTTCAAGGATATCATAACCTCACAACTAGGTTGAAGGTTCCACATAAAGGACATTCTTAACAATGTTCAAGGTCATATTTTAATCACACATACAATACTAAGAAGATTTAGCATAAGCAATCAAGAAGTCATATTCACATTATACATGTATCAAGTAAGGGAGACAAGTCTACCAAAACAAGACACACCCATACTCTACATATAGCATATCTTTCAAGAAGCACATAGGTATAACCACTATCATCTATAGGTCACCCTATTCACTACTGCATAAACATCATCAATTGAGTATCACAAGTATCATATAATCTATCAAAAAAACATCATACTTCAATATCAAGTAATCTACATCATGACTTCACTATAGTATACTAGATACATATATTATCAAATAGAAGAACTCATGCTTTGACTCACACAAACACATAAGTCATCAAGACTTCATAGTATCCAGACAAATCACGTTAATAGACATGATAAAGCCATACTACATAAAGTAAATGCCGATAAGGCCACGATTGAATTAACAATGCATAGAAGTAAATGGCCGGACCAGGGACACATAATTCAAAGTATAGCACTAGCACGCCACCATAAGTTGACATACCACACTCATTAGTATCTAAGGCCTAATGCTACCATATATTGAAAGTTAGGTCAACATACATTAATCCGATCTCACAGCTTCATCATTCAATTCATCACACAATATACAAGGCTCTTACCTAGCCATATTATATAGTCAACCAACATTACAATATACTAAGGATAAAGATAATTCACTTGAAGTTATGAAATTTAAGGAACTTACTAACAATCTAACATATTCTTCATAATTCAATAGCCCTAATAAACTACCCTAGAATTCAATAGCATTAAGAACATACTCAAGTCACCCACAAATAGTCAAATATAGGTTCATGAATTGCCAGGGTTCAACAATAGTTTAGGGTACAAATCATCAAATTAACATCATCAATCATATACAATTGATTCAAAACGTTTTTAATGCAGAACCCATTGCTAGAAGCAACAATAGTGGCAAGTTCATCTTTGAAAGACTTTGGAAATCATTTGAAGTTGGATCCTTGAAGAAAAGAATTCAAGGATGAAGATGCCATATCTTGATATCGAAGTAAGGCCCACATAATTTAATTGAAGACTTGAAAACTTCGTTATCTCCTTGAAGATGAGTTTCAACACTGAGGGATGATTGAGAGAGAACTTTGGGGTTTTTGATTTTGGGGGGGTCTGAAATATGGGGTTAAGGAAGGTTTTAAGAACTTGGAAACTATTTATTTAAATAAATATACTTTACTCCCAAGAGCAACTGTAGAATATATGGCATCTCGCGTGCAAACCGGCGTACTCGACCTATCATAGGTCTCACAAGCTTTTCACGTCAATTCATCACATATACATAATATGAGAAATTTTGTGGAATTAAACTTTTTCACCAGTCACGACATTTTTAATAGTCCTTCCCAAAATTTCGTTCTATAAAATAAAAGGAAATACAAAGTCTCATTTCAAATCAATCTTAGACAAAGAGTACTTGGGATACGGCCCATATGAGAGAAATATAGTACTACATTCTATTACAATAACTTCAATAAGAAATAAAACGACATCTTGACTTCGAGTTTTCAAAGGAGGAATCTTCAACTTGCTGAAACGACCTAATCAAGTTTAGCTCTCGCAGCACCTTTGACCTATGAATCACTTATAGATATACAAGCATGGATTAGTACCAACCATGTACTACGTATGGCTGATATATAAAAATTATGAAAATGGAAATTAATGGAAATAGCATCTTTTGATTTAAATATCAAAATAATAGCTAGAACCAAAAAATTTATACCATGGAAACACATAAATAATCACTTATAAATTTGTCCTTTTTTGGAGAGCAATGTAACATTGAACTTCAGTGTTACAGTGAAACCTATCAACTTCCCCCTATAACACGTTCTAGCATGAAATCTTTCTCACTAAAGGTTTATTCTAGACTTTACTTAAGTAAGACAACAGAGAGCCCGCCCATAAACCCTCTATGGCACCCCTAAATGATCCTAAAGAACCACCTATCCATGAGATATTCACACCTACAATACCCCAATAACACATGTAAACATAATATTGATGCATCCACCCAACTACGGTATCAAAACACTAGTTAAGTACTTTTAGAATGAGAATGACCATACCAGACCCTCGTCAGATTATCTAAATAATCCTTAAGACTTCCTAAGATTAATTCATTCCACTTTGTTTAACCACCTTCTAACTTAAGACATTCTCAATTCTCAAAGATTTCCCTAGGTAAGACCATGACAAATCATGCCCTTAATGCCCTCTTCATGCTTAACTAGGAAATTCTTAAAGTCATCTATGTTCGTACCCATTCATTTACCGCGTTCCTTATCATAGTCATTACGTCATTAGTCATAGAGACAGTTCATACATAAAGGACATCTCAAAAGTAATGGTTTTGTTAGGAGAAGCCCCTAGGGACTAAACTCAACTACATCGAATACACTCATACCACCAATAACGTCAGAGAAATTGTCTAATATAAGTATGTATTCCTATGATAGAATAGCATAACCAGACATAGACCATATACAGAGCATGGAATCAGAGTTGTAATTTTTATCCAGTGGAGGGGTTGTTATAACTTGCCAAGGTAGAACTTGTAACTCCATCACATATATAAGCAACATGGTTAAGGAATATGAAGGGTGTGCTTTGTACTCTAGCCTCATCATTTAACTAGAGTTACTACCCTTACCATATTCACTCGGTGCTAGCCTTTGTTCTCGTAGAGTAATTTACATTAAAGGATCATACGAAGGGGTTCCATATCTAGTTCATAACTTCATCACAATCACCCTACCAAAGAGTTCCACTAGGGCTTCCTTACAATGGAGACATGTGTATCTCTTAATGAATTTCCTAAGGATGGTATGATGTCGTTCCAGCCGACAAGGCCATGATCATCATAATATATAAAGTAACGCCGACAAGGCCATATTAAATGCATGTAAAAAACATAACACCGCCACCATAAGTGGAACATACCAATCACAACATAATTCAAGAGCTAAATTACATAAAATAAAGATAATTATGGCCGCGTAATTCACTCCACTTCAATTCATGTATAACTCATTTAATTCAATACCATAAGGCACTTACCCATGGCCATGAACATCAATTCTATACAAAAATCATAATACTCAATTAATCTAGGTCAATTTAATGTATAATTATCAATATAATACAACCTATACACCAAATTGAATACAATTTGTTACAATCATTCAATATCCCATTGAAAACTACACTAAATTCATAAGCATTACTCAATCCATAAACCACAAGTAGCCAAACTAGGTTCATCAGACATGGGTCCATATGTTAATTACGTTAAAATAATATAATCATGACAATATAAACAAATATATAATTAGTCAAAAACCTTTAATGCAAAAACCTGGATAATCATAAAATTTGACAAATTCCTTTTTGAAACTTTAGAAAACCTTTGAAATTTGGATCTTGAGGATAGAGTTTCAAGGATCAAACACCATACATTAATATTTACTCAACTATCTTATGAAGAATCCACCACCACTGGTGCACATCTCCAATCAAGCGCTTTCCTTGAGTTTCGGCTTCGCAATGTCAACGTCAGAGAATTTCTTATAGATATTGGGGGTTTGTTTTTAAAGAATGAATTCATCTAGGTATTAGTACTTATCAAACACAACATAAAATACATAAAAGAGGTGTGGGGGACCCCTAATACCTCCCTTTCTCTTATTTGGTACGTTGGGTGAATTTATTAAGTCACCCTTTAACTTAACAGTGAAATGCGCAGGTGACACAGTCCACCCATGACTGGCCATCGACTGCCCGTTTCCCAACCAACAGACCATCCTGCTGGCCCGTGTTTTGGGACTGATGCTTGTCTTTGGCAAGGCCTCCTCCCACGCTTAAGTTTCAACATACTTCCTTCACCTACGGGGTTTCGACTGACCTACTGGTTGTCGATTTCCATCCGTAGGTTTGGCTGGTTATGACAGCTTGGGCACTAGTGAAGGGTCCTTCCTCAAGGACCCTTGGTTGGTCCTTGGGGACTTTCACCTGGATATTTCCAACCCAAATATGCTCGTATACGAGTTTAGGACCTCCCACATAACTTTGTCGAAACAAACACGTAAAACTCGAAGAAACAGCCTTAGACTCACAAGTCATTTTCAAGCAAACTTTTGAACTCATGACGTTCTGGCCGTTTGACCGCCAACCTTTCACAAAAACTGACATACTAAATGATATACACTTCATCAACTCATTTAAAGACCTAATAAGCTCATGAAACACACATATAGGAATATAACCACAAATGAGGCACAAAGGGGACCTTAGTCGTCGAAACGGGTTAGTCGTCCTAACGTTTGACTTCCAATTGGACCTAATACATTAAAAAATGCCTCATTACCGAACATTTTTGACCATTTTATACCTGTAGAACTCAATAAAACATTTCGGCTCTTTCTTCACCTAAGTCCATTTTTGAGGTATTAATAAACCTTTGAAAATTCAACCCCATTATAACAAGGTCAATAACAATTAATTTGGAAATTCATATTTGAGAGCAGCCCGCCGGTGACAACAATAACCACCTCATTCCCGCCCCCCCCCCAAAAAAACGGGGGTCCCCCCCCCCGTGCAGTGGTTCACTCCCTTATGACAAGTCGGTGGCCTTGCAGTAGGGTTTCCTGACTTTCAAAGACCCCCAAGTGGCTAGGAAAGGTTTACGCATCTTCATGGACCGGGGGGCACTCCACTGGCGGTGAATGGGCCGTGAACATAAAGCAGTGAGCCTGCCACTTGGGATCAATTTTTTCCCACAAATTGGTTCCTCCTCAGACCCTTTGGTTGGTCCTGGGCCAATTTTTCCTGGACAGTCTAACCCAATATACTGATACACATTTAAGGACCTGTACATCATTTCAATTTCAACAAAAAAACACCTAAAACTTCAGAAAATATAAGAAACACAAGCACGTTGTCAAGGCCCACATCTTTCTAACAGTCCTGGACTAATTACCTCAACAATATCACCAGACTATAGAACAAACTGCTATATACATCATTTTACCATTTGTTTGGACTGTGGAACTCATACACACGTGTTGATACTCTAGTTTCACCTAAGTCATTTTAGAGGTGTTTCCCAAAGCGACTTGCATCGTGGCACGACGTTAACTAAGGCGTATGTTGTGGGAGGCAACCCCAAACCACTTTTAAAATGCTATTTGTTTGTTCTTGATATAAAAAATTGTTCATTGGTTGTTCAGGATAAACTGTGGTAAGTTTTATGAAAGGAGGAGTTAGCGAGCAAAAACTTTCATTTAGTAGATCGCCGAAAATGTCGGCAAACCCAACCCTATCCGTCGTTGGACTCAAGAAAAAATTAAGCTAGAATTTGTAAAACTCAGTGAGCCTAAGAAAATAGAGGCGTTCATGCAATCGATTCGACGATCTAATATACACCGTCATTTGGATCCCCAACATTGACTGGGAGTTACGCAAGACTCGGCGAGGAAAGTGATGACTTGGCGAGTCACCAAATAATTGGGCGACCAAACCTAACTCGACGAATGGGTGAGAACTGGATGGTCTTTAAAACCAAACGTTTAAATTTCTTAAACTGCTTAAATTTACATCACTTTTCATTTTTTAAACTCACACCTGCACCTCCACTTTTTATATCCCTTATATTGTGCTTATTTAGTTAAGATCATATTTTGATTGCATTGCTGCCTAGCATCTTGAATACTTCTTAATAGGCACCAAAGGTTGGTTTACGCACATTAAGTTCCTTTTATTGAAAATTAAACTCAAATACAATATCATTATCTTGTTAATATGCGCTGGATCTCTTTGGAAGGATTAGAATTGTTGTTTACATATTTTGGGCTCAATAATCTTGCATGAATTAAGTTAAAAGGTTGATTTCTGAAAATTGTGTTTTATAATGGATCAAAAATTTTGGGTTTTGCAATATTATTGTTAGGTCTGATCTTAATATCAGTGGTTCATGTCTTAATTTTGCTTTCGACGGTTGTAGGATTAAATTTAGGAGTTTGGGATGTTTGGGGAGCTGGGTCAAGTTCGCCGATCTACTTTAAGATTTTCCTTATGTCCCCATCTCTCCTTTGGTTACAAGATAAATGAATTGTTAGATGTTGTAACCTTTGGCGAGAGGTCCAAGGTCGCCAAAAGGACTGTTTGTTGAACCTTTTTTGTCACTCCTTAATATCCTCTAGGCCACCATATGCGTGAACTCCAATAGGTGCATAATTGCAATTCTTTTTGGGAAGACTTTCTGCATCAAAATTTCGATGTTTTTGTTCCAATTCTTTTTCAAAGTTTTGCAGATATGGCCAGACCCAAAGTAGCTAGGAGAATTATGTGATCCCGACAAATACGAACGAAAAAAATCAGGAAGATTCAAAAAGCAAATAATCCTCCAAAAACAGATAACGAGGGCAAAAAGTCATGTTCCAGCAAGAGGAAAAAACCCCAAGACCCCACTATTCCGTCATGGAGATGTTGCTTCTTCCAAGAAATAGACTCCTTTTTGATAGCTCATGGCATGGATATTTCCAACAAGTCAGCTGCCTCATAAACTTGCTAAAATGGCTCTAGGAGCTATTGTCCTATACCTAGCCAACGCATCGGGCACTGATGCCCAGATAGATGGAGTGATTGTGTATACAGGATCCTCTCTTTATCTCCTTCTCTGTCTTTCTCTATATTCACTTTTGAATTTTTATTATTTGCATTGAAGGACAAATGAAAATTATTTTGTGGTAGGGTGAGGCCCACTTTTGTAGGTTATTGATGTTTTTGTTTTGTGTTGTTATGTGGGTTAGTCTTTCTTAAATTGTGGTTTATATTGCTTTTGGCGGATATTTGAGCTCATGGCTCCCTTCCCTTTTGTTATAATTGACAAAATGATTTTGACCCTTCCAAAAATAAAAATTTTATAAATTTTTGCCACCTCTTGTATGTACTTAAAATGTGGTTGTTCTTAGGCAAATTTGAGTCTCAGTTTGATCAAAATTGATGAATTGAATAGTTCTTGCAATCAAACAAACATGAATGTACGAATACAATGAGGACAAATGAAGTTTCATAGACAATATGTGAACTCTTCACATCTCGTTGTGATTAGCGAATTTGTCAAATCGAGTTTCTTGCAATGAACATTGCACACTTGCAAAAGTGTAGAGTCTTGTTACTGTGAACCATGCATGTTTATCCCTTTAATTTACCTCGATAGTCTAGAAGATTAAGTGATGCGAATTCACAATATGATCTTAGGACCCGTTGAAAGAGTGGAATCAATTTGACATAAACCTTTTTGTTGCTTACCTTGTAAGTGTGTAAACCTCTTTTGAACACCCCTTGAGCCTTACCTTTCTTTGGATGAAACGTAAAAAAGCATGACCTCCCTTAATCCTATACCCAAAATAGTCTTGATTTGTTGTTGATTGAATAGACAACTAAGGCCAAAGTCCTAAGTACGGAGTGTGATGAAAAGGATAAGGAAAGTTAATGAGTTCAAAAATAGTCTTCTTAAACCCATGGTGTTGATAAAAATGGTATCCTCCATATATTTTTAAAAAAAAAAGACAAAGAGAAAAAGAGAAAAAAAGAACCAGAAAAAAAAAGAAAGTCTAGGAATAAAGTTTAAAAAGAAATGGGGTTGCCTAAACAATCCATGGAAAGTGAAAAAAGGGGATGACTTATGAGCACTAGAGACAAGAATGAAAGAAGGATAAATGAAGTTTTTATGAGAACCACTTCATGAGGATAAAAGTTACTTATCCAAAAATGACCATACTTATGCAGTTAGCCCCGTTACTAGATCTTGAGTGAGCGGAACGACAGTCCATTAGAAAATGAGGCCATACGTACGGGTTAATTCATAAAATGTTTTTATCTTTGTGAGTGTGAGTGCTAAAATTTGTTCCACAACTTTAAATTGTGTACTATTGTGTTAATATGGAATCATTTTTAATTTTGAGGGCATTTGATCACTTTAGCTGAGCTTGAACTTGCATTTGAAGCAATTATTGTGAGCTTGAAAATCTTTGATAATGGTGTGTCACAACTTTAGTCTTTGAGTGCACATTTGATCCTTACATGAATAAGTTAAGCTTTGTTGTGTGCATTCATTATTGAATATTGTGTAGCACTATTGAGACACCAGTTTTTATACTGCTGAACTCGAGTTTTACTTAAGGACAAGCAAAATTTTAAGTTGGGTTGTTTATGAGTCCACAGATTGGACTCATTTAAGGCTATATTTTGGTAGAAATAGTGTCCTTAAATGTCTATTATGTCTTAATTACTGATGAATAACCTTATGTTTCATGTATTTTGAGTTTTAGATAAAGCATGGATATTACTTGGCAAAAAAAGATTAAAAAAGGCTAGAAAGAACGAAGAAATGAAAGTCTGAGGATAGCCGAGTCCACTTGGCAAATTGCCAATAGGAAGGAAAAGAGGAGAAGTCGGTGCATCATGAAGAAGTTCCACAAAGCATTACTATATTTCCCATTGATTTAAAACACGAAAATGTTGGGATCAAGCGCAAGATAGAGATGAAGTTACCAAATTGATCTGTGGTGTTGACTAATTGCGCCTAGCAATCTGCTGCAACAAAATTCTTTGAAAACTATAAATTGTTGCTTATAGTTTTAGGTTTATTGGAGTGAATTATCATACTTTTATCGAAATTTAGGGATTTGTATCAAATTTTAGTATCAATTTCTTTTTTAGCTCTAATATTAACGAGTTTTTTGGAGATTAACTTTGCAGACTGAGGTTTCTTCTCCTAGAAGTTTTGGACTTAGGTCCTTCGTGGAAATGTATCAAGACTTAATTCTCATAACCCATCTTGATTGGCCAGCCCATTTTGGGTATAAAGTTTCGATCTCTTGTACATTCTCTCTAAAACCCTAATTCTTCGGGTTGATTTGATTAATGTGGGTTAAATTAGTTGTGTAGGGTCTTGCTGATGAGATATATCATTTAGATTAAATAGTGCATTTCGTTTATATTGTGGCTACATCTAATGAGATTGTAGTTGATAAAAAAGATCTCATATCTTTTTTTTGGCTTGTTTAGAGAGAGGTCGTGAAACTAGGACTACCAAATTGATGGTCGGTGGGAGTGGGTCCACATGATGTTCAGCTCGAAAGAGTGAACCCTAGTCTCACACGACACACTCAACTCGATAGAGTGAGTGGGTAAGGCAGATGATGTTCTTCATTTAGAAAGTGGGTGTCCGAGAGGAACACATTTTAAACGGGGTAAGTTGCTCGAGAGAAACCTTATTCCTTATGAAGTCTAGCCAACAGATTCTTTAATGCTCTTTAATAGTTCATAATAAATTAAACTAGACTAGAGTCTGAGTCTCTACGAATCGAAGCTAGTTTAGTAACCCAACCAAGGGTAGGGGTCGTGTCCCAAGGAAGTGGTAGTTAAAAAAATAGTTACTTAGAATTTCGTACTCAGTAGTGAAGTTTAAGATATTGTCGAAATACTTAACCAAAACAAAATCAATGTATGACATCAATCGCTCAAATATTCAAAAAGGGATTTGTCACAGTAGTAAAATATCCAATATTACAATAGACATCAGTATGAGGTAGAGTTTTCTTAGGTGTGATCGCTATATTGAAGATAAAGTGATGGGTACGATTCTTTTTGTGCTACTTTCGCAAAAATAGGACTAGCTGAGCTTTAGGTTGAGACAAGTTGTCGTAGTTAGTTAAGTAAGTAGTTTTGATCGGTAATTTAGTCCAGTTCTGAAGATGTTTTATATTGTTTGGCGTTTTCATTTTTTATCTAGTTACTCATTTTGGTATACGTCTTTGTTTTTGATGGATGCGCCTTTCTAATGTATTGGGTCACCACCCTCCGTTTTTGTGTATACGTTTTCTGCTGGGTGTATTCGTGTATTTGTGTTGTTTGTTTTGGGGGCTTCTGCTATTGGCTTTCTTGGGATGGGTGGTCGTAATGGTCTGTGCTAGGTTTCTTTGACTTATAGTTAAACTTAGGTGTGCGGGTTTTGGGTAAACGATTTTTTTAAATTTCCCTCTCTGCATTAACAACCTATTACAAACCCAACATTATAAAACCCCAATAATAGAATAGGGTTCTTCGTCTTCTCGACGCCCGTGCCTGCTGCACCCTGGGGAACCACTCAGTAACGGTAAGATCCAGAGACGATAAAATCAGTATGAGAACCAGTGTAGATACAAGGTGCGTGGGATACAGGGTGAGTTCCTAGTACTAAAACCCCACGCTTCTCCTCACCTCGTCCCAACCCCTGCGGCTACCTGTCATCGCTTCACCCGGTTGCTCTTTTGATGAGAAGTGCTTGGACATTGGCTAGTCTCACCCACCCTCCCCCCCCTTCACCGCTCAACACCCCCCCCGCACCCCTTCCTCTCGGGCTGAACCTCATGTCGACCCACTCCTTAGGAGATCGGTCTAGTCTTAGTTTCACGACCTCTCTCTCAAGCAAGTCAAAAACACATGGGTGGTTTGTATGTGAAACTACAAACCCATTAGAATATAACACAATCACTAGTTGATATCATCATTAAAATGCAATCTAAGCTACAAACAAGCAAGACCTAACAAATTAATCAACCCAAAATTGCTAAATCACACTCTGAGAATGGGGTTTTTAGCCACAGATCAAGCAATAACCAAATATACTTAAAAGATAGAAAGTAAATCAAGCTGGGTAATATAAGATATTAAACCCTCAAAGTTGCAATATCAAGGTAATTGGAGAAGCACACCCACCAATCCAAATTGGAATAAGAGCTTTCTTCAAGGCTTCCACAAAACCCTCTCCAAACCTGAGAGAAACTAAGAACAAATTTATCATGTTTAATTTTCACTCTTTAATTTCTATATCTAAATATAACAGAGTTCGAACTAATCGACTTGAGAATTGGTGCTGGTGGAATCTTTTCAATGAAATTAGTTGTGATTCCATGTGAGGGGTGAATCTCCCTTCATTTAGTTCATCGTTGTTGCACGCTTCCTTCCTTGTCGATGTGTCCTAGATTGATGGGAAGAAATCTTCTGCTTAACAGAAATGATTGACCAAGCGCCAATTGCTTCTTTACATTGCCTTTTGATCGACTTACTTCATGGCTCATTTGTTGTAACAGAAGGCATAACTTTACTATACAGCAAATCGCTAAATATGTCGGGCGATGTGCACCTTTGCATCTTTGGATCTTTTTCTCCATTTTTCTTCTGTTTTGTGACTAAGTGTTCATGATCCTAGTAATTCCTCAAATACCTTAAACTTAGGAGTTTTTATCAGATATTGAGATAAAATAAATAATCAAGGACACTATTTGCATTACAATAAGGCCCTAGATGAGTCTAATTTGAGGACTCATCAACAACCCCAACTTAAACTTTTGCTTTTCCTCAAGTGAAAATCAAGTTACCGTTCAAGGAGATGTCTCATATAGTGATAAGACGGGAGCAAATTAAAGGTAAAAAGGTATAAAAGAAGCGATATTGGGGTTAATGTAGAGAGTTTTTTGGTGGAGGATGGATTAATGATGTTGTGGGTAGGGAGATAATAGGGAGGCTAGGGGGGGTCGGTTAGTAGGTGTTGTTGGAGAGAGAGGTATGATGAGCGTGGGGTGAGTTGGTTAGTGGAAGGGGTGTGAAGATGTAATTATTGTGTAGGTGATATGGGGAAAGGGAGCGGTGGGGTATTTAAAATTGTCGGTGTGGGGGTGTGCGTGTGGGAGGGTTATTGGTTAGGAAAGGGGTGAAATAGCAGATGTAAATGGGTTTAACACGACTCAATCATGACTCTTGCCACTACTATTCTCAAATTACTCATTCAATCTCTTTTGTTTATCCTCAAAGATTTCAATTTGTGACACACTACTACCATGATGCTCGAGGCTCTTCAACTAATACTTGCTACTATGCTGTTCAAATCTCATCTCATCAACATATCTAATGACCTCTACACAAAGAGATTCCATTCCACACGTTATTTATCAACTTCTGATCAGGAATCTGAGACAACACACACACACACACTAACAAGAAACACCATGCATGTTTTCACCCGAGGTTTTCCTTGTTTCACAATTGACTTTCAATTTGGGTTCACTCACATCAAAATGTCTTTTCTAAGGCTTGTAATGGGGGTTGAGTGCAAAGTATGTCATTTATCTCATGCTTTTCCCCAATGATATGTACTTTATCAAAAACATCCCTTTCTTCTCTCCTTCACAGATCACATCACTCCTTTTCAAGTGCCATTGAAGTCATTTTTTTCTCCTCCATGGATTCTTGGAAGTTTATCTGATTTCTTTTCTGGTGCTTTTATTCCACAACTTTTATGTTTTTTCTTTTTTCTTATTTTTTAATACATGGAGGGTTTCTATTTCTCTGCAATACCAAGGGTTTGCGAAACTTTTCTTACACATCTTGAGTTCTCATTTCCCTTCTTCCACACACCTAACTTAGGATTTTGGCCTATGTTTGATATTCACTTATATCACATCTCAAGAGGATTATAGGTGATGGATAATGTAAGGTATAAGATTCATCAAGTTTTTTTCCAAAGAATAGGTAAGACTCAAAAGGTGTTCAAGAGAATTTTACACGCTCACGGGTAGGTCATAAAGAGGTATATGTCAAAGTTGTCTTATACTCTTCGAGTGTTGACTAAGATCATCTCAAGAGGACATATTTCTATATCAATCAGACTAACGAGGAAAATTCTAGGTTTATTCATGCAAGGTTCAAAGTAAGCTCATGACACCTACCATTGACACTTAAGTCAAACAGACCACACACTTCGCTAAGTGCATG
Source organism: Solanum habrochaites (assembly GCA_027704765.1). Lineage (NCBI taxonomy): Eukaryota > Viridiplantae > Streptophyta > Magnoliopsida > Solanales > Solanaceae > Solanum > Solanum habrochaites. The sequence goes on along the minus strand of JAKWJA010002489.1, from coordinate 49,747,251 downwards.
TTCATCGCAAAGATGAATTCAATATTTGGCTAATCCACTATGAATGCAGGAGTTTAACACATTGTCCTATGTACTTCATTGTCTCGTTGTAGCCCGCACATGTCATATTGGTTCGATGTAGAGGAATTTTTCAATCATCGAATATTTATCAAAACCAGCACTGTAAATTGGGTACAAAGCTACCAATTTAAACACGCGAGGTTGAATTTTCAGAAGTGATAATTTTTCAGAAGGGTCAAAATTATTATGAAATTAGGACTCCTAAAAGAGATCCATAAGCTCAAACAATCCATGAAAGGTAAATTTAAAAACACAACTTTTAAAATAGACAACCCAAATAAATCTCAAAACACAATTTCAAAAAGCATTCAAGATGTGAAAAACAAAGGTAAGCCTCACCCCATTACAACTAAAAAGAATTTCTCCAATAATGTAAATAACAACAATATCCAAGAGTTTTAAGAAAGATAAACCAAAAGGGGAAACTGAAAAAGAGACCATGTTTTTGCAGCTTCTTCATTCGTCGGAGTATGAGCACCCGATGTGTCTTCCCGAAATAAGAAAAATGCTCCTGAAGTGTTACTATTCTGAGTTTCACCACTGTTTTCAGCTTCCCTATCCTCAGCACTGATATTAACTGCAATCATTCAGTCTATCTCATGACCTGCCCTGAAGGCATGTAAAGCATTAACGTACCCTCGAGCCCATGGACGCACATTAGGGTCGATGGGAATTCGTCTTTTGGTCCCGGATTCCTTAGTGTAATTCCTCTGTATGCCTAGATCGCGCTCTTTTCCTCGTTTTTAAACTCTTGAGCTCTTATGTGCCTGGGTGGATCATTTCTCCTTGTGACTTTCGGTTTAGCCAATTCTGCAAAAACATCGATGACAAGTTAGGCAGTAATTTATAAAGGGGGTAAGGGAGGTTCTAACTGTAGAGTCACTTCGTCAAGCTAATTTGTAACGTATTGATTTTGTTAGGGTCTTCATTAAAAAGATGTACAAATGACATAAGGGTGCAGAAAAAAAGGGTAAACAAGGAATCTTTCGACGAGTTGTCGAGTGCAATTGTAATATCTGATCCACTAATTACATTCATCAATAAATAAATCATCCCCGAAAGCAAATTGGTGACTTAAGGTCGAAACCGTCACGCCGGTGGACAGTTGCACTAGCGCGCCAGAAATAGCGCAACGGGCCTATTTTAACTCAATTTTTGCAAATTTTAATCGCAACCACTGATAATGCGATTCAAACCTTTTCAACATCAATTTTAATGAAGATCTGTTGCATTTCCATAATCCCAACATATAACAATTTATCTCAAAGCACAATCGACTGGGATTTTACCAACTACGCACGAAATATTGAGTAATGATTTAAAATATATGTTATCCCATCAACTCAGAGACTTAGCAAATATTTGGGACTATCAATTATTATCTAAATGAGTACAAATTTCAATGAAATGACTGATGGTTTCAATTACTAAACTTTGGTGCTGAATTAGATTGTATTTACGTGCTACGCAGCAATACGATCCAAATCTGAGCACAATCCAACACTTAAAATACTTTTAAAATATAAGAAATATTACTACTTAAATGCCAGTGTGATTTTGTGAAAAAGGGATGAATTGAATGAAAGGGCATGATCTAGAACTTCTAACCATGTTACCTGTGACCGTCCAACTCTCTCCTATTCGGTGATGTTAATTTATTTCACACAATGTTTCAGTGAAGCGCCGAGTGTTTATGTTCTTCGCCAACAAAACAGGAGTTCCCTCTCTTGCTCGTGTCATGTTGGTGGTCAATATAAGTTCTCCCAATAGATCGGCGATAGCTAATAATCTCTCCATTCTGCCAAATATTAGAGGATCCGTCTTTAAGGGGTATCAAATCAAATGGATGGAGTGATTTGCAACGCCGAACTTGTTAGCACTTCACTAAAATGACTGTTTATCCAACCGTTGAACTTTTTCCACTTCTCTTCATTTCGCTTCGTCGGCCTCGCAATCCCACAATATTTATTTTATCAATATAATAGAAAGTAATTAAAGGGTTTTGTGTTGTTTCCTAAATAAATCCTTAGTTAATGTCATGGAACGATGCAAGTTGCTTTGTTACGCCTTGTTTTGGTAGTTTACCACACCACCACTATGTGGTTCTCTACTTCCTTGAGATTAGAGCAGTAGCGACTCTTGACCCATAATATTTTCAAGCACTTGGACAGATCTATAATAAGAACAAATCACTCGTTTCATCCCTTCGATGTCTCCTTTCAATTTCTCTAGTCCTTCATCCTGTTAAGTGGATTTTAGGAGAATCGTTGAAGGAAATTCCTCAATTCATTGTGCCTTTTTATCTTTGAGATTTTTTCGCTCATGAGGAGGGATGTACTTTTATTTTTTTCTTGCACTGATCTTCAACCTTTGTCATCCTTTTTGCTATCTCATCCATTTGGGTTATCAGCGTGGCCAACACAAAGTCTTGTTCCATCTCTAGGTTCAACTTAGCTACATCATCGAGGAGTTGTACTACTATTGTGTGTGGTTGCTTAGCTAGGCCACCTGGAATAATATTAGCAACAAGCCTCTAGATTTAGCTTTTAATTTTTTTTGAAATTATCGTGATCAACGATACTATCCGACAATCTGAGTTTCTGCAAATTGAAGCTAGTTTAGTAAACCAACCAAGGGTTGGGATCGTGTCCCAAGGTAGTGGTAGTGAAAATAGTAGTTACCTAGAATTCCGTTCTAAGTACTGATAGCTTAAGACATTTTTGAATATTAAAAAAAAAATATTTTGTGACACCAAAGTGTCAAATATCAAAAAGGAATTTTGTCACGAGCAGTAAAATAGCAAAATTAAAGAGAAAATTGAGTAAGGTTGAGCGTTCTTGGGGTGAGATCGCTATATATGAAGATAAAAGTGATGGGTACTTGTTTTCACTAGCTAATTTCACAAGACAATGATGAATAGGCTAAGGTTTAGGTTAAAGCAATTTCCCCCTCGGGAAACTTGGCCCATATCAAATGGATTTCTCTCGGACACCCACTCGTCTAAACTATCCAGCCTAGGCCATATCTACACTCGCTCTTTTTATTGGAGTACTTTTATATGGGACGAGGGCTCACCCTCTTAGGCTGAACCTCATGTTGACCCACTCCATAGGATATCATTCTAGTGGTCTTAGTTTCATGACCTCTCTCTCGATCAATCTGAAAAGACATGGGTGGTTTTGTTTTTTGCAAACTACAGGAACCCAATTAATTCAAATCACACCCCCACTAAGTGAAATCACCATTAACATCTCTATATTAATGCAGGGAGGACCCAAAAAAAAATATTCACATCTAAGTGCTTATAACCCCCAATAAATGGGTTTTCTTACCAACATCAGAATAATGATTATAATTACAATGATAAGGAATTGCAAGTAGGTTAAAGAGATTAACCATAAAGTAGCAAGGGAAGATAAATGGAGAAGACCCCCTTCCAATGGAAAAATATAGCTTTCTTTCTTTCTTCAAGCGTCCACAACACCTCTCAAACTTGAGAGGAACTTAAGAACAAAATATCAAGTATATGGCTTCACTCTCTACTTTCTAATATCTAAAATAATAACAGAGTTCATAAAGTTTAAAGGACTTCAGAATTGTTTAGCGAATCTTTTCGGACAGTAGCCTAGTGCTTGTGCGAATCCCCTTCGTTATCATTATCTTGTTTGCATGTTGCCTTCCTTGTCTATATGATCTATATCAATGGGCGAAAATCTTCTACTTTGCAGAATAAATCTGCAAAGAGCTGACTTTTACTTTTCGTCGCCTTTTGATCAACTTCCTTCAGGGATCACTTGTTGAAACAGAAGGCAGAACTTTGTTATACGGCGAATCCCAAGTGTGCTTGGAGATGCGAACCTTTGTATCTTCAGCTCTTTTTCTCTGTTTTGCTTTTGTTTTATGTCAAAGTGTCCAAAAGTCCCCATCTTCTTGATTATTACTCTATTGTTAATTTTTCTATTTTTTTACTTATGAGTGACAAAACCCCAATTTGATAATGTCACGACCTAAGAGCACCCCCTAGTCGTAACATGGCGTATTCGACCTCGAAGAGGTCTTATACAATCCCTTAGCATTGAAGGGCTTGATTTTAATATTTTAGTCTAACTGAGGGTTAATTGTTATATGTGTTGTGATAATGCCTTGAAGGCATTAGATTAGTTTAGTAAAATTCAGTTTATTATTAGTAGGGAGTTGTTTTTTATGAATTATGAATGTGGTTCTTGAATTAATAGAATGGGTAATCGTATAAGTGTGAATGTGCAGGTCTCTTGTGTGCTGGCCTTCCTCTGCCTGCCCTGTGCTTTTTTTTTCGCCCTCCTGTTTCTTCTGCTGTGTTTAGGTGACAGGCTCTTCTCACCTATGTCCCACACAGTTGACTGAATCGTCATGACGCTAATGGAGTCAGGATGTGAATCTATTGAAAGGTTTTCTCATTGTAGCTCACTAACTTGAATGAATGAGTGTAATTTTGGTAGTCGCTTCTCCCCATGTGTAGAGTGGGAGTTTGTCTAGTAATAATCTCATATTCCTAAGATCTCTTACCATGAATAATGATGGTTTGGGATGTATACTCCCCCCCCCCCCCCCCCCCCCTTCCCGTGGTAGAGGCCAAGTAATATAATATAGCACTCCCCAACCTATAATGAAAAAATGTAATGCAATCTAATCCCTGTTGGAATAATGTGACAACTGAGAAGATAAAATGGGGGTGTGTACTTTATACCGTGGAGTAGAGTGAGGAGTATCTGAGTAGACCTCTTGAATGGATACTCTCCCATTAGTGCAGGTCGGGTATCTAGTAGCATTATTCCCTATCCCTTACTATGTCCAAAAAACATAGTACTAGCTAGTGTTTTCCTTCCATGTAACAGGCTAAACGGATGCCCCCACCTTAGTCAGTGGGGGGCATCCCTCATCAATTAGGGGTTAATACTAGATGCCATGTTAAGCTCTCATTCAATGTCGGTTAAAGCTTACCCGCCACAAAAGAATATAATGAAATATGTCTTCCTAAAGGTGTAGTACTTAGGGTAGGTGGTAAAATGGGACACTATCTATACATTGTACAAGTAGATATTTGAAGGGAATCTTGGTGTGTCCTTATGATTATAATTAATGAATGGGATCTTATATAATGATATTGAAGCATGTTTGTTTTTATGTCTAATGTTAATGAAGGTATTATAACTTTATTAATGTGATGTGCCTAGTCATCTAAGGTAATCCCAAAGGAGAACTTGGTGTGAGTAGTAGTGTGCGATGCTTCTTGCACATTGCACTAGTTTAACTTAAATTTATTTAGGTGATGGTTCTTATGTGATGATTATGACTTGTATTATGTCTGCCTTCATGAATGAATATAGTTGATTTGAAAGAACTAGCATGTGAGTCGATCTTAGGTGACCTTAGAGTGTTGTGTAGGAGTGGATGGTGGTAAGGGACACTATCCACACATTGCACAAAGTGATGTTTGAGGGATCACTTAGTGAAGTGAAGTACCACTAATTGTCGATATGTGTTTTTCATTTTCTCTAATGTGATTTTATATTGGTTTATGCATTTGAATATTGTGTCTCTTATACTTGTATTTAATGAAATTTACTAAAATGACATAATTGCATGGTTTCCAACAAAATTTCCTTTTTAGCATGTTTTCGCATTGTCATCATACTTAGTGCATATTTTACTAACACCAACTTCTTCATCTTTTTACACAAAGTGTAGGTTTAGGTGACTCAAGGATTCCTTCTAGATTGAAGTGCTTGGATTTTCTATCCTCAAGGTTTGGTATGCCCTCGAATCTGAGGACACTTGTCTTAGGAGTTTTCTTGGTAATTATGAATGACGTCTAGTATTTTTTGTTTGAAACGTAAATGGTCCTTGTCAATATGAAGGGATGTCCAATGCATAAGTAGATAACTTGAGACTTAGGAGTTTTGATGGAAAGCCATAATGAGTTCCACTGGTTGTTTTATTGAGAAAATTTAAATTCCCCTCACCCTAGTTTTAATGCCTATGTGAGAATGAATGCTAGATCTTGTATAAAGCCGCTTTTCGAGTTAGAACGGCCATGTTACAACTGGGGGTGCTCTCGAATCATCACATTGATGCTTACCTCACCCGTTTTTGATTTAATATGTGTGATTGGATAACGTTTTTAGCTATGACTAATTAGAATGTAATTTTACTTTTCTACTGATTCTCACAACCATTCCCTATAGAAATGACCCAAACCCTTGGTTGGGTTACTATACTATGGTATGATTGTAGACACTTGCATTAGAAGTTGTGTCTTTTTTATGACATCACTAATCACGATGCAGCGACTGGAACTTTAGCTAGTAGCCAACCTACACTTTTCAAACACTTTCTACACTTCAACCTGCACAATCAACACACCATTCTTCCAAACTTAAAAAATAAAGAAAACAAAATCTTGGGTTGCCTCCCAAGTTGTGTGTTAGTTAACATCGTGGAAAGACGCAAGTCCACACTTAAACCTCATTCTTGGGGTTAGCCATAGTATCACTAGGAAAAAAATACCTTGTTGTCTCATGTTCAAATGAGACGAGATATGACTCATTTGGGTCTCTAACTGCTTGATCGATATTGAATGGGAGGTAAAGGTCTGGCTAAGGGTCAACAAATCTTCTTTCATTTCTTCCAAAATCTTATCCGACCCCTCAACTTTGTTCACGATGCGAGAGAGCATATCCTCAGACCATCCACCTTCCCAATCCTTTTTCTTTTGGCGCTCATGAGAAAGACTATTCATCCTTTTCTTCTTATCCTGCCATTAGGTAGTTCGGTTCCTTCCATGTCCTCTATTATGATCTTTCTAGCCTACCTCGAATAGTTTGAATGATGACCACCGCCTTGGTTGTCAAGGAAATTCACCTCTTCATTATATAAAGCTTTAAACGTTGCCTCCTCAAGATTAACACACTCAACACACACTGCATTAACAGTTCGAGCACTAGCCCCCATGACATTTTTAGATAAAATGTCAAGTTGTGTCATGATCTTAGCCATGTTTGGTCCTTCTCTTTATCTTTCTCCATCTACTCTTTGGTCTATTTGAATGTGAGAGGAGAGACCTGATGTTCACGGGTGTAGAAACCCCAATTTCTTTTAGTCATGCCATCCAAAAGCTGAGTTGCTATCACATAAGGTAGTTGCATCAAACCTCCAGGAGAAAGTTGGTCAGCGGTACACCCGTTATTTTATTAGTCATAAGGCTTCCCTCTCCGGGAAAATATTCAAAGCACAACCCTTCTTCAGCAAGCCATGATTTGGCATTGAAGCACAAACTTCTTAAATCACAACCAAATCTCATGTATTGGCTCGCCTTCTAGACACTTGAAGATCTAAATATTGTACCAAAGAGGCATCATCTTCGAAGATGGGAAAGCCCACATGAAACGTGGTGTCCAAATCCTCCCACAAAGTGATTCATTCACGTGGAAATTGAGCCATCCACTTACACGCTTCTCCTATCAAATATAACAGGAACAACCTCAACCGGACCGACTCTTGGGAGATATTCTTGAAGGGGAAAAATCAGCAAACATCAACTAACTTTCTAATATGCTCATGGGGATCCCTATGAACCAAACCACCGAACGTTCCTTTCAATTGAAAGAGATGAAGCGTAGTACTAGTGATGTGGAACACCACATTCCCTTCTGCCGAAGGCAAGAAAATGGCACCAGTAGCACCCATAAGATGGGGGTCATTAGCATTAGGCTCATTGACATCCTTGAGTTTTCTGATCTCATCTTGGTGGCCTACTTGGCTACCATTGCTTCCCTTCACACTCATACTTCATGTTTCAACACACAAATAATCAAAATAAAACTAAAATCAATTAAGTTCAACTATAACTAAAATGAACAAGATTCAACTTAACTAAAAATTCTCAAGTAACACCATTCCCCGATAGTGGCGCCATTTTGATTTCACGTATCATGACACTTCATCCAATCCTAGGTGCCAACTGTCATTAATCAGTAATATAACCCAACTAAGTGAGTTGGGGTCAAATCTCACATGGAGTTGTATGTATTTGAGAATTAATAGCCAAGTACAGATACTCTCAAGTCAATCATAGGTTTAAAACAAATCACGAATAAAAGCATGATTCATGTTTGGGGTGACACAAGTGTCAAATATCATGGGGTTTAATTTTACTTGTCAACTAAAATAGCAAATAACACGAAAATACAAATATAGAGATGGGTTGTTGGGATGTGATTTGATTATGGGCTAAAGAAAGCAAATGGGTGATTGCAATTAATAGTAAATAGTTGTAACTAGTGAATAAGCTAGACTTTAGTGGGATAAGATTTCTCTCAGAATATTTACCCCGAATTAAATTGGTTTCTCTTGAACACCAATAAGCAGGATTTAAGAGTAATCTTTGCTTTAATACATTAACTCTCTCGAGATGAATGTGTGGAAGAGGGTTTAGGGTTCCCTCACTCGAGTTGAACCCATGAAAACCCAATACACACAAACCATCATTTCAATAATCTTTGTCTTAAAACCTCTCTCACGAGAACGCCAAAAACATGAAGGTAGAGTTGCATTTGCAACTACTACCCTTTACATTAAGCCACATTTACAAAATGAAATCACTTTTTAAACGGCATTTAAACTATCATCTAGTAATAGCCAGCAATCAACTCATCCCATAAGCACATAATCACAGCCCAAGAATTCGAGTTTTAGCCATATATCATAAAAAGGTAGAAATCATTACCAAATTGTGTTTCCATCAATTAGGTATGATTAATATCGTGTTTATTAAGGTCTAAGATGAAGAATCTTCAACATTAACTTGCAATTTCGCAGAAATGGAAATTTTCAAATCTTCAAAGCTTAGGGAAAGTTGTCTCTCTATTCTCAATTCTAAGCCCTCAACTTGAAAACTGAATGATAATGAAAATTTGATAGGTAGCTAAAAATTCAAACATGTATTCATAGTTCCCAAAAAATGTACATTAAATCACTACTCGAAGGAAGAAGTCGGGATCATCGATCCACTCGATGATCCGTTTTTTGGTCAATTACATCGCCTTTTTTCTTTGTCCTTGAGCATCTCCGAGTTCTTTAAATTTAGGCGATCTAGAACTGCATCACAGAATCATTTGGTGACTTGCTGACTACTCCTTTCTATTGACCATTTGATTTTTTTCCTTCAAGGCTTGGTACACAGGAACATTAGGCGAGACCATGTCCATTCATCGACCCGCCCAATGGTTTAGGCGATCCTCAGGCCTCCTTCTCTTCGTTCTTTAATCTTCCTTATTAGTTTTTGCTCAATAGGGTCCATGTTTTGTTCCTAAATCCAAATACATGAAATTCAAGGATTTTATCAGATATTGTCATAAAAATGCATTGGATGACACTAAATCTATTAAAATAAAGCCCTCAAATCGTGGACTCATCATTAATGCACAAAAAGTCCAACCCCAAGGAAAGGTCACAAATGTTGAGTTTCAAGATGCTATCCGGATGCTGAGTCAAGTGGTGGCCAACCAAGCTAGGCCATAGACAGTGGGTCGACAAGATGTGTTTGATACATCAAGAGTTCGTGAGTTCTTAAAGATAAATCCTCCATACTTCACCAGTTCAAGTGAAACTTAAGATGCGGAAAACTTTATGGAGGAATTGCAAAAAGTGTTCGAGGTTATGCATGTATTTGATGTTGAGCAAGTGGAATTAGGTGCATAACAAAATGAAGGATGTTTCTAGAGTGTGGTACGACGAATGTAAAAGAAGAGTAGAGTTGAGGGTGTACCATTTGTGAGATGGGTTGTGTTTGATGGTGCCTTCATGGGGAGTTTCTTTCCCCATAAACTGAGAGAGGCAAAGTTAAGGGAATTCCCTACTCTTAAGCAGGAATCTATGACTGTGCATGGTGCAGCCTCAAGTTCACCCAAGTTTCCTGCTTTGCTCTAGAGATGGTTGATGATATGAGGAGGAGGATGTGTTTGTCGATTTCTATGTTGTCTTGCCTACCAAGCAAAGAGCGTAATGCAGCTATGTTGATAAGAGATATGGATAGAGAAAGACTTATCATCCATGTGTAGCAGGTTGAGGAAGATAAGTTGAGAGATAGAGAAGAGTACAGAAAAAAGAAATCTAAGACAATTGGGAATGATTCCAGATATTAGAATAGTAATGCGAACAAGTTATTTTTCCAACAAAATCAAAATTGACCTACTACATCGTGTACTAGTGCACTTGCACCAAGGAACATTTGTGAGTTCAAGTACAAAATTTGCAGAATTTCAGAGCTAGACCTGAATAGTCTCAGAGTAGTGTGGCACAAGGAGGTAATCAGACTTTTGCATGTGTGAAGTACTGTAGGAATCACTTAGGAGCGTTTCCTAATGGATCCATTGCAAGGTTGCCCAAAGAACAGGAAGGGTGGTGGAAATTGGGGGCAATAGAGCCCAATATTCTTCAATGACTCCCCTAGACAAAGCTATACCTAGAGGAGCTACTTCAGGGACAAGTCGAGGGGAAAACCATCTGTATGCTATCTCCAGTTTCCAAGAGCAAGATAATTCATCTAATGTTGTCACTAGTATGATCAAAGTCTTTTGTTTTGATGTATATGCATTGCTAGATCCAAGTATGAGTCTATATGTTGTGACTCCATATAGCTATGACGCTCAATATTATTATCGAACATTTTCTTGAGCCTTTCAGTGTTTCCAAACTTATTGATCTCTAAGTGAGAGAATTTATTGTGGTTATACCATTTCAGTCAATCACAAGGACATCATGGTTGAATTAGTCGAGTTATACATGGTAGACTTTGATATTATTCTAAGTATGGATTGGCCTCATGCTTGTTAAGCCTCAATTGATAGTTAAGACTCGACTAATTAAGTTCCAATTTCCTAATGATCTAGTTATAGAGTGGAGGAGTAGTTCATCAGTGCCTAAGGTTCATTTTATTTCGTACCTTAAGGCGAGAAAGTTAGTTTCCAAAAGGTGCATCTATCACTTAGTCAAAGTTAATGACTCTAGTATTGAGACACCACCTGTTCATCCAGTTCGAGTTGTGAGTCAATATTCAGAGATCCTTCTAGATGATATTCCTGGAGTTCCTCCTGGGAGAGAAATAGACTTTAATATAGATATTTTTCCCAATACTCGTCCTATATCTATTTCAGCATACAGATTGGCTCCAGCTGAGTTAATAGAGTACTTGAAAGACCTTCTTGACAAATGCATCATTCAACCAAGTGTCTCACCTTCGAGTGCTCCGGTCTTATTTGTGAGGAAGAAAGATGGTTCTTTTAGAATGTGTATATATTACCATCAATTGAACAAGGTTTCTATCAAGAATAAGTATCATCTTCCGAGGACTAACGATCTTTTCAATCAATTTCATGGTGCTACTTGTTTTTCTAAGACAAACCTCATATCAAGATATCATCAGTTGAGAGTAAGAGAAAGTGACATTCCTTAGACGACTTTCAAGACCCGATATCGCCATTATGAGTTTCTAATCATGCATTTTAGTTTGAGTAATGCTCCTGTTGCATTCATGGACCTTATCAAAAGATTGTTTAAGCCTTATATTATCTACTAATAATATACACTATATATATTTCCTTATCATTACCTGAGACTGATGACATTCTAATCTATTTGAGGAATGAGGAAGATTGTTCTAGTCATCTTAGAGTACTTCTTCAAACTCTAAAGGATAGAGAGTTACATGTTAAATTTTCCAAGTGCAAATTGTTGTATCAGTCTGTGGCATTCTTAGGCCATATTGTTTATAGTGATGGGATTTGAGTTGACACTCAAAAGATTAAGGCAGTGCAAAATTGTTCTTGACCCATATCTCCAACTTATATTGGCAGTTTCTTTGGATTGGTTGGTTATTATAGGAGGTTTGTCGAGAGGTTCTCATATATTTCATCCCCATTGACCATGTAAAAGAATATATTGAAGTTTCAATGGTTTGATGCTTGTGATAAAATCTTTCAAGAATTAAAAACTAGGTTGACTACTGCCCCTAGTATTGCCCTGACCAAAAGGTATGCAAGGTTTTGTTATGTATTGTGATGTGTCTTGTAACACTCGAAATTCAAGAAATACCAAAAATTCAGATTTTTAAAAACAACCGATGCCACCGATGTAGGCCAAACCACCGCCTATTGTAAGGGACACAGACCGTTAGTAGAGTCTGTGGTAAGCAACCTAAGAATCCCCAGAAAGTTTCAACCCACAACAAGACCTATAGATTGTACGTTAGACCATGGTCTATGGTCGAAGTCCATGGATCGTGACCCTTAACACCCTCCTCATACACCAAACGTTGTTTTTGCAAGATGAACCGCTAGCTAGTCCACGGTCTATTAGCTAAGGGTCGTTTGACCTCATAAGATATTATGTTGGGGTCAGTTTGGTCCTTTCCATATGAGTTAGACATTCAAACTACATCGTTTTACTCAGTTTAAGCCCAGTAAACTATTCATAACTTACAACACAACAGTTATTAACCAAAATTCAACAAAATTTAGAGTGGAAAGAGGAGAAAGAGTCGACCAACCCCTCAAGAACATTCAACAGTTTTTATTCAGTTCCAGCCCCAAAATTGAAGGATTTCTCCATAGATTTCGTCAACATGTATATGGATTTAACTAGTGGGTTCCTTTCGGCCTTTAGTCCCCTAGAATTCAGTCAAATTCTTGGTTCGATGTATCTTTCTTAAACCTAGGGTATTTAAAACCTTATATATTTTTAATGATTAATTATTATATTTATTCTAACATAATATTATAATTCTTTATGGAAATCATTGCTTCGGTCCTTGCATTAAACTCAGAACCCTAGTTGTGTAGATTCTCCTAGTTCATGAATTACACTTTCAAGATCAGTTAAAAAGATATATATGCTCCATTTTCAAATGTTTCATTATTAGTACCTATATGTTGCATTTTCATATTTGCATGTAAGAATATTGAGCTATATAGTATTTCAGTTATGTTGTGTCATACACATTTCCAGTTGGGAGTAGAATTATTACCGAGTTGGATTAGGGTTCAGTATACCCTCATAGTCCATGAACTATGTACCCTTGTAGATTTATAATTTCCCTCACTTGGGCATCAGATTTAGTTATCACAACCAACCCGTCATGTCTTTTATAACCCCCAGTAAGGTAATATTTGGGTTCTCATATGGAGCTACACTCGAGCTCACTGTGTTTTATGTTGGGTTAAAGTATCTTCTCCCACAATAAGACTCTAGTGCATTTAACTAGGTTTTCAATTATACTTTAGTATTCAGTCTCAGCATGTTAAATTCATGATAAGTACTTCGTCATTCCATTTGGCTCATTTTTTAGTTATATTTCTGTTTCTATTCTGATTATGTCATTTCTCAGTTATGTTTGTTCAGCTTTTTAACTTTGTTCACCTACTATCTATATCCTACATACTCAATACATTCTAAGTATTGATGCATACTCTGCACTACATCCTTTCATGATGTAGGTTTAGGTATTCAGCCTCCAGATCACGATAGATCGATTCTCAATCCATATTTAGAAGCTTTGGCGGTGATTACTCCTATTTTAAGGACAATAGACACGTCTTTTATTTTAGTCTTTTATTTCAGATTTGAATTTTGCTAGATTTTGTTGGGGGCATGTCCTAGCAACTCTTATCAGTACAGGCTTTTCATACATAATATTAGATTTAATTTTAGATTTGACTGAATGTTTAATATCATTGAACTCTTGATAGTTTTATATATATTTAGATCAATATTGGCCATTCTCTGTCTTTCAGTTATCTCTTGTTTTAGCTTTATCATAGTATTCTTTATTCAATATTTTTCAGTATGCTTAGAATATGCAAGACTTATGGTTATCTTGGGGTCATTTGTGATCCTAGGACCCGTGTTACGTCAAAAAGGTAGCCTCGGGGTGTGAAAAACTTAGCATTAGAGAATCAGGTTCAATATTCCTAGGACGTCTACAAGTTGCGCTAAGTAAAATCTCTTTTATGGGTGTGAAGTATACCGCATCTATGAGACGGAGGCTACGAAATGTTTTAAGAAAAACTTTGCCTTTTTTGTTATACTTCTCGTGCGTGGGTATGATCCAACTTCTCCTTTCTAATTTATCATTATATGTTTCAGATCATGCCTCCTCGTAGAGCTTATGTATGTAATTACAACGCAGTTCCTCTAGTTATGTACCGTGAGGTTACAAATGCAGAATTCAAAAATGTGATCTAAGTTTTGGCTCATAGTGTTGCCAACCAGAACAATCAACAAGTCCTAGTTCTTACGAATACTAATGGTTGATTAGTGGTAGGTAGACTTTGAGATTTTCTTCAAATGAATCTGCTTGAGTGCTACGGTTCGAGATTGGTAAGGACCCATAATACTTCATTGATGAGGTTAAGAAAGTCTTTTGAGTGATACAAGTTACTATTAATGATAGGGTAGAGTCTTTATCCTTCCAACTTAAAGATGCAGCTCACATCTAATTCACTTAGTGAAAAGAAAACATGGGTGCGGATGCAGCTTCTGTGACTTGGGAATTCCTTATTGGGTCTTTTCTGGACATGTTCTTCCCAAGAGAGATGAGGGAGGCTAAATATCATGAGTTCATTAATTTAAGGCTAGGTATCATGTTAGTCCAAGAATAAGGACGTGAGTTCACCCAGCTCACCAAGTATGTGATTTCACGTATCATGAAACTTTATCCAATTTTAAGTGCCAATGACCATTAGTCAGTTATGTAACCTAACTAAGTAAGTTGAGGTTGAATCCCACATGTAGTGATTTGTAATCAAGAATCAATAGGAAAGTAAAAATATTCTCAAGTCAAACATAGCTAAAAGAATTCACGAATAAAAGCATGATTCAAGTCTGGGGGTAACAGAAGTGTTAATATCAATGGGGGTTGCAGTTGATTATCAACTAAAATAGAAAATAACACAAAAATAGCAAATATGGATACGGGATTCATGGGATGTGATTTGATTATGGGCTTAACAACCGGCTAATTCCAATTAATAGTAAATTTTTGTAAATCATTGAATAAGCTAGACTTTATTGGGGGTAAACTTTCTCTCGAACAATTTACCCTGAATCAAATTGGTTTCTCTCAAACACTAATAGGCAGCAATTAAGCACAGCCTTCGCTTTAGTCCATTCACTCTCTCGAGTTGAACGTACAAAAGAGGCTTTAGAATTCACTCTCTAGGAATGGATGGACCCATGACAACCCAATACCCACAAACCATCAATTTAGTAATTTTGGTTTTAAAATCTCTCTCTCGACAACAAAGCCCAAAACACGAAGTTAAGATTGTATTTGCAACTACAACCCATTAAATTCAACCACGATTACTGAGTGAAATCAAACAACATCTTAACTATCAATTAGAAACACCCAGCAGTTACATCAAACCATAATCACATATTCACACCCCAAGAATAGGGGTTTTAGCTAGACATAGTAAAAATGTAGAAATCATTACCGAATTGTGTTTCAATCAACTGGATGCATTTAATATCGTCTTTACAAATATCTAAGATGAAGAATCTTCAACACCCACTTCCAATTTTTTAGAAATGTAAATCTTACAATCTCCAAAGCTAAGGAAAAATGTCTCCAAAAACTATGTTCTAATTTCTCAACTTAAGAAAGAGAATAATAAAGTTTGATATTCTAAATTTATTTATTACACTTAAAATACAAAAAAGTATTTAAAGTCGCAAAAAATTATGTTGCGAAGGACCATTTAGCACTGGTTAGTTTTTGGTAATTATCAACCAATCCCATCTCGCCGCTCGGCCTTTGGTCCATTCCATTGCCTTTATGCTTTAGCCTTCAGCATCTTTGAGTTCTGTAACTTTAGGCAATCTGGCACTGCATTGTTGAATGTTTCAGTGACTTATCAACTGCTCTATTCCATCGCAAACTTGATTTTCTCATTCAGGGTTTGGCACACTTGAACATTAGGCAAGACCATGGTCATTTGGCGATGCACCCAATGGTTTAGGAGATCCTTAGGACTTCTTTTCTTAGTTCTTCCAGTTGCCTTTTCTTCCTTTTTGCGGAATAGTGACAATGCTTTGTCCCTACATCCAAATACCTTAAATTCAAGGATGTACATCAGTTATTGGTACGAAAATGCATTTGAGGACATTAATTATATCAAAATAAAGCCATTCATGAGTCCAAATCGTGGACTCATCAACACTCTAAACTTAAAATATTATTTTTCCTCAAGTAAACTTCAAGTTCATCAGTTAAAAAAGGATGTCTCAAATAGTGCTACACAAGACTCAATCATGAATGAACACAAAATACTCAACTTACTTATGCAAGGATCAACTGTGCACTCAAAGATTCAGGTTGTGACTCACCATTACCAAAGAATCTGAATCTCAAAATACCTGCTTCAAATGCAAGCTCAAGCTCACCAAAAGTGTTCAAATTCCCTCACACAAGGAATGATCCCATATTTACATACAATGGTTCAATCAATTATAGTTCTGTAATAAAGATGAGCACTTACTCTCACAAAGATGAACATAATGCATGATTTCACCATAGGTACGCCTGTTTTTCCAATCAACACTTGTTTTAATTCAGTCAAGATAAAAATGTTTTTTCAAGACATGTAATGGGGCTAAGTGTAATGGTATGGTTATTTAGGCTCAGTGACTTCTATCCTCATGAAGTGTGATGTGAACCACACTTCATTTCCTTTCCTTCATCATTCTCATTTATGCTTAAAATTCACCCCATTATTCATCTTCCATGGATTGTTTGGACACACCCATTTTCTTTGCACTTTTGCAACTTCATTTTACAACTTTTCCATTTTTCTCAAAATGTGGGTCAAAGGGGACTTTGTTGCACTTCTTGATTTGCCTTCTCTTTTTACCACATACCCAACTTAGGCTTTTGTCCTAAGTTAGATATTCAACCAAACAACAAATTATGAAGATTATGGGTAAAATATCAAGAAATGTTATGTTTTCATCAAGTTTTTTCCAAGAAAAGGTTAAGGCTCAAGGGGAGCTCACACGAGGTTCCTACACTCACAAGGTAGGCCACAAAAAGAGGTATAGTGTCAAATTATTTGACACTCTTTAAAGTTTCCTAAGATCATATCAAGAGTATGAATCACTTAGTCAACCGGACCAATGGGGCAAATTCTAGATGCCACCGCACATGGCTCATGGTAATCTCATGACATAAGGCATTGAACGCAAAGTCAAACAAAACTCCACACTTTCCTTGATGTGCAAGGTTCATCACAAGAGACTCAATTCCATAAATGGCTAGTAACAACAAGATGCTAAAAACTTACATATTGATAATGCAATTTTATTTGGCCTCATCGTAGTCGCTCATTCATTTTTGTTTGATTATGAGCACTATTCAATTCATCGATATTGATCAAAGTCGATACTCAAATTTGAAAAAGAACAACCATATGCAACACAAACTAAAGGTGGCAAAATTTCATAGAGGGGTCAAAATCATTTACAATAAAAACAAAGATCCACAATTTCAATCATCCACAAAAATAGTGCAAAACAAAATTTAAGCTCAAAACCTAAATATATACACAAATATCAATTCAATAAGTGGGTTCTCACCCCGCCCCCACCCCAAACCCCGCCCCCACCCCCCCCCCCCCCCCCCGCCCCCCTCCCCCCCCGCCCCCCCCCGCCCCCCGCCCCACCACCCCAAGCCACAATAAATTCTTTTCCTAAATTCAAAAAAATAAAATATTCATCAGTCAAAATAAGAAAGAGATATAAGGAGATAGAAGGGTCATGTATAGTAGTCACTCCATCTGTGAAGGAATTAGTGTCCGCTGCCTCAGTCTAATCTCGGGCCTTAGTACCCGAAACCATCTTAAAAGGGAGATTAGATGCACTAGGAGTTTCCAAGAGTGTCTCCACCAAAGAATCCTGCACATCAGCATCTACCATGGCCTCATCAATCTCACTAAGGGCCCTCATATGAAGCTTCCTCAGCCATCTCAAGCATCTTCTCAAATGTCTTAGACTCGGGTTCAGTTGTCTCCTGAACTTAAACCTCATCTTCGGTGGTAGCCAAATGCGTATTTATCATATTTGGGTCTCCACCGTCCCGATGATTATGGAAATGTTGGTGGAATTCAGTTGATCCATATCACTTCTCAACACACTAATAGTGGTTTTCAAAGTCGTCACCTTCTCGGTGCCCTTAGGCCATGCTTGCACACTAATATTGTTCCCACAAATACATCAATAGTAGCACCCAATGGTGTAACGGCATAAACCAAGGTAGTATGAATCACACCTAGAATGAAAGCCTTGAGTCTGGCAACCAAACGATCAACAGAGTAAGCAAGCTGACCCATTCAGAGTGATAATGCTTGAGTGAGATGGGTGCAGACAGTAGCAGTAGAAGCATGTCTAGGAGGTAGTGTAGAAGTAGAAGAACTAGCAACATCGGAAGGTAAAACACAAGAAGTATTGATTCTATGTCCATATTCGGGGAAGAATCCATTGGGGCTTTCTTCTTCTTCTCAACCTGTTCCTTTAAATATTAAGCCTCAATCCTCTATATATCAGTGAAGGATGTACGAATCACTTCCACATTGTAAGACCCTGAATATGAAGTAGGATGCACTAGAGCTTCACATGTTTTTTAGGAGTTGATAACTTAATGAATTAATTTTTAATATGAGTTTATAGGTCAGTTTGGTTGTATTTGAGGTCAAACGTCAAGGAACGACCAAGACGTTCAGAAACTATTCTTTTGAATTTTTGTGTTCTAGCATGGTATGTTGAAGTTTGGTTGATGGTTGGTGTTTTCCCAAGCAGGGGTTGAGGTGTGTAGGGTTTAGACAAGTTACGACTCCTGAAGGACCACCCTAAGGGTCCTTAAGGTGGACCCTAACTCCAACACCCCAAGGAAGAACCACCAAGCTGCATTAACAACATGGTTCACAACTCCAAACCACGGTCGTCAATCCACCATTCGTGGGTATTGGGCATGAACCAGACCTCAAAGGACTATACCTTTTAAGCCTCTGTCTAGAACCACAGACCCCAATGATGAGGCATGTACCAGACGAAGGTCCGTGGTCTGGTGGGCACGGAAGGCACCTGCAAACCTAAAAGTTTTTCGGCCAAGCCAAGGGTGGTTTGGCAAAACCAACCCTTGACTAATTTAATATAGGGTAGGTTATTTTATGCTTATTTAGGTATTTTAATATTTTTAAAACATTTAGATCCACAACTAGAATTCATTATTCACATATCCTAAAATAAAACCCTTTTCTCCTAAAAGAGTTCTCTCTAGTACTCCATGGACATTAGAGGTCAAGTTTGATCTAGGGTTGTGGATTTCGATGGATTTCTTATTCAATTCTCATGGGGTTTATTCTAATAAGGTATGTGAGTTCTTTATCTAATGTTAGATATCACCTTAGAGCCAATTTTAAAGTTTATAAAAAACTCCAATTTTCACTCTAGCTTACGGGTTCATGCATGAAAAATATTTTCAAAAATCATTATCTAGATATATGATGTTTAAATTTATGTTTTTACAATAGAAAATCTCCTGAACCCATAATTTCACAAAACCCAAAATTTACTTTATAAGTGGATTTAATTGCTATGATCTAATGTTGTGGAGATTGTGATTATAATGGGTTGTATTTGTGATTTTCTATTGTATTATGACATTATATATATAATAAATTGTTGAAGAAGTAAGGAATGGTGATTTTTGGCTTTTGGTTAAAGAAAGCTAATTTTACCTAATCTCCCGTACTAATGGAGATTGATATAGAATTGCTATATAGGGCATTGTCCACTTATGATAACGGTGGTTGACTATCTTGTACTACATGTGTGAGCATGGCCCTTAGATAGGAATTATTAATTGGAACGTAGTAGTATCCTGTTAAGGGTATAATATGAAGGTATATTGAGAAGTCGGTTTTATGGGAATATAATGTGAGGGTGATCTTGTATAATGTAGTGGATTGTTATGAAGGCATGAGTTCCCTAACGTTTAATGTGTGTAATGATAAACTAACGGAAGATTCTTATAAGATGGGAGTTGTGGTCTTAAGGTGTAGACTTTAGGTGGCCTTCTCCTTGATGCATGAAAGTTATGGAATTTGATCTCTTCTTGACTTGGTAGGCTTAGGCTCCTTGTCTTAAGTAACGATTAATGAATGAATGAGAAAGATCTAGCTAGCATCGGTAGACTAAATATTGGCCCTTTCCTTGAAGATAATGAGGTATTCTAGAGTATGTCTTGAACCATAGACCTAAGAATGCCCCTTCATCGTGAGTCTAGACACCTAAGTGAATATGTAACCTTGAATATGAAAAGAAGGTTAATAATGAAGTGAATCGGATAGACCTAGCATGGTTTCCATTTCATGAATGAGCTATCCTAATGAACCTTGATCGATTTACCCTTGTGGTGCCATTCTTGGAAATGGTATTATGAGTTGGTAGGATTAGTGATGGTACCTTCTCTAATACATTTATGTGAATGAACTTACTCTATGGAACTAAGTCTATCCACCGAGTGGATATTCTTAAGGTAGTAGTTCTACTTGAGTGGGAGACTTCAGTACAAACAAGCCTTTTGAATATCCTAAACCATGTGTCCACATGGATGTGTCCTAGTTCTACCCTTGTCAAGTACACACCTTCCACGATGTGGGGTCTTAGGAAATCGAATTCCACACCTCGCTAGTATGGTCTATGTCAGTTAATTGTTAATCCTATCATATGGTATGTGTTTTCTAGTTATTGGATAGGTTTTAATGCTGTAGGTAGTAGATGGATTTCTATCTAACATGGCTTTAAATGAATAATTTCCCTAGGTCTTCTAAGACCATTATTGAGTCCCCTATTTGTGAGTGCGCATATGAGTGTATTGTTTACTGGCTTAAAGGAATATGTATTCACTTTGGTGTAATATGTTGAACAAGGGAAGTCCCTCTAATCTTTGGTAGTCTTAAGGAACAGCTTATGTGTATATTGAACGTGATATGCATAGGCCATCCACTTAGGTCCTACTTAATGGGTCTTGTTAGATAACCTTAGTGGAAGGTTCCTAATATTATTAATCGCGGTACTTTTAACAAATAATTGAATTAGTGTTATATCTGTTAATGCTATTGAATATGTCTTTTAAATATTCTGTGAATTCTGACTTAATATTATTGTCTCTTCAAACCGTATGAGGAAGGTATTTATCATCATGTTATGAACATTGTTTCTATACTAATGTCCTTTTTGCATGTTTTTTGCATGCTTTCCATACCTAGTTCTTAGTTTCTACCCCCATTCTTTTCCACTCTTGGCTAAACTATAGGGTTTTGAGGTTTGGTATGCTATGGATTATGGATAGGTTCCTAAGGGCTGAAGATGAAGTTTTGGTGAGTCCTCATATATTCGAGGACAATACTGCACGTGTTTTTTATGGTCTTTTAGTCTTTATTTTGAATCTTGTATGGTCTTAATTTCAAATGTTGTACTCCGAAAGTTATTAGATTGTTTTATGATATATTATAAAGTTAGATATTTTGATGTTCTCCTCTTGCTTATTAATGCAAGTATTCTTCGTATATGAAGAAAGTTTTAAATTATTCTATATTTTTTAGTATTGTATGCAATGAATGATCCATTGGTGCCTCGTATGGGACCAGTCCGAGAGGCCTCTATTACGGCCAGTATGGAATTAGGGGGTACTCCCTCGGCAGTACGTGACACGCATGCCTTCTTCCTCTTACATCTTTCTACATCTCCTCATTTACTCGCGAGCCCACTCAACTTACTCTGACTCTGACTCGTTGGCAGCGAGGGGGCGGTAGCCCGTCTAACACAGACTCCGGTGATCAATATTGGCGGAAAGGGAAGAGAGTCTTACTTTTCATTTTTTTCTCTATGATACCTCCATATCTTGGGATAGAATAGTGATCTCTAAATTTTATCATGGTCGTTCTGTGATGCAACCCCGAGACCCTGCCTGTGTACGTGTGAGGATCGACTTTATTTATGGGAATGGCATGTAGTGCTGCTGATACACACAGCCAACCAGAACCATGCATAATGTTACGATCCTTCTTTTCATTGGTTCGATACCAAGTATCCACAGCTAGGGGTACCATATTGATATGAGTCGTGGACAAAGCTATCTCCGCTCATGTTTCTAAGTCTTTGTCCCAATCAGATGTTGTCACTCGTCATCAATGTCATCGGCACAATCCAAGACAATATTAATAGTTTTGCTATCAAACTTGACCTCTTTTCCTGGGGCAACTACATAGTCATCCAGCTTGAACATTGTTGCTTTATTCATCCTCTATGGTATCAAGTCTTCATAAGAAAAAAAGAACTCCCGAATTCAATTTGGGATATATGGGCCATGGGGCTTAGTGAAGATCTGGAAATTATGATCCTTAATACAGCTCATGATCTCTAGGTGCCTATCAATCACCCCATTAGTGGACAAGTGTTTCTCCTCAATAATCATCCTCAGCCCCTTTGTTTTAAATTTGTTCATCGACTTTGGAGGAGGGCCCTGCACAGGAAGGGCTGGAACTACAACTTGTGCTGGAGCTATAGGAGGGGAAGTGAAGGCCTGAGGAGTCAACGATCCCTATTCACTGGAACTCACATTAAAAGACCTCCCTCACTAAGGGCATCTTCTCATCTTTTGCTCCTAATCTCTGATTACCATGTCATACCCATTACCTCGGTGCATGGCTATCCACTCTTCCCCACCTATAAGATGCGCTCTACCTCACTTGCGACTGCTTCCCTTTGACCCCGTACCACCTACTTTCAAGAACAGTCCGATGTGTGTGGATAGAGTGGTCAGTATCGAAGCTAACCTCCAGTGACATAGGTGCCTTCTCTTTCTCTTTGACTTTCCCACCAGTTATGGGATGTTTGGTGGTTTTGCCGCCAGATGTGTTGATCTGTTATTATTTATTATAATAACCTAAAATTTGCTTATTCTTTTCAGGGTAGCATATGTCAAGTCTAACCTGCAGACTTTAGTTCTCTTCCGTGTCTTGAAAATATCAAGAAAAAGTTGTAATCAATTCAATCAAAATCTTAGAAATATAGTTGCAAACAAACTCGCCGATCCAATCAGCGAGTAACCAAATATCTTTTGTGAGCAAGATTGGGCTCGCCGAGAGGATTGTATTGAATATTTTGGCAAGTCAGACATAGGAAGGGCCTTTCAGTGAATCGCTGAGAGCTTTTAGCGAGCAAGGGTTATCCCGTCAAAAGTTACATTGCAATTTTAACCTATAGGGGTGTAGACAAAGGGTGATCAAGAAGTATTTTGGTGAGTCACCGAGTGCCTTCGGTGACCTCAGGTTTCTCGCCGAAAGTTACAAACCCAACATCAAATATAGTATTAAATTAAAGACGAGATGAAAACTTTGACGAACTACAAAGTCATTCAGCGAGCTCGATCCATCTCACCAAATGACCCAATGTGCCTAGTTTCAACCAAACTTCTCAAATTCTACCTCGCAACCCCCCAAAACAAATAAAAAGTATGCACTATTCAATTAAAACAGACCCCTTATCCCTTACCCCCTAGGATCACTCCTAAATCTCCCGTTTTTGGTCGCCCGGATTTGGACAATTATGACTTTTACCTTTATAGAAGATTTTGCCCGCCTCTATTTGCCCGCTCCTAATTGGCGGCAAATTCGACTTTTGTACGGCCAAAACGGCTACTTAGACTTCACCTAACTTTAAAAAATTAAACAACATTCAAGCACAACCACCCACAAAATTTATAATTTCTTTTAAGCACAAAAATTACAAGATTTCAACAATATACACATTAAGGGAAAGGTATTCGAATTAAAAAAGTCAATCAAACAAACTAATCCTATCATCAAGACCTTGTACACATCAACAAGATATACGATCATTTGCATAATAGTACAAAATCTCAAAGGCAAACACGTGGTTTGGAAACCAACCTTTAATACTAATAAAATATGATTGAAAGATAGGAGGAAATGTAATCCAAATCTGAGCACAAACCAATGAGTAAAATACGGTAAAAATGTCACAAATATAACATATGTAGTTCGGGTGTGAGTTTGGGAAGATTAAAAGTGAGGGAAAGTGAAAAGAGTTGGAAATTTAAATCGTTGGCCATTTAAAAATCATTCAGTTCTCTCCCATTCGATGACATTAGTCAAGATTGTCGAACCACTCGGCGACACGCCAAGTGGTAACTTACCTAGACATGTTTTACATGACCTCCAGGAAATTTAGATCGCAATCACCGACCTAGTTCGTGATTCACTGATATTTTCTTAGGGTCGGAGAATTTTACAAATCCACCTTGAAGTTGTCTTTAATGGAAGGGCAATCTAGGTCGGGGTCACCGATCTCTTTGGAGATTCGCCGACTGGACCTTTGGCTCGCTAACCTGCACTTTTCAAACACTTTTCACACTTTAACATGCATAATCAACATTCCATTACTTAAAAAATAAAATATAAAGCGATAAATGCTTGGGTTTCCTCCGAAGAATGCCTTAGTTAACGTCATGACATGATGCAAGTACCCACTCAATTTGGGTCTGAGGAGTTTGCCTCATTTTCATAAGGCCACCCACTTTCTGGTTCTAGGTAGAGGGCATCCAGCACTTGGTCCATTTGGAAACTTAATAGTTGAATGAGTATAGAATGAGAGATCCGCCTTAAGACATTCTCTCTTATAATCCTCTAACACTTCGTCTTATTCTTCGACTATGTGTAGAATGAGTAATATGGCCTCTTCAATTTTTTCGACCTCTTGCTTCTTCATTTTTTTGTTCTCGTGAGGGGGGATGCATCTGTCCTTTTTGGATAGTACTTCCAAGTTCTTGATCTTTTGGGTCAAGATATCCAATGTGCCTAATAATTTGGCCAAGTGTTGGTACTTTTATTTCTCCATTTGCTCATAACAACAACATACAAACCAGTAAAACAAATTAAAAATATGGTATGTTCACTATAATTTGCAAGAGAAAAATTTAACTTAAGTAAGAATCCTCAAGCAACACCACTTCCCGGCAGCGGCGGCGCTATTTTGATTTCACATATCAGGACACTTCACCAATTTCGAGTACCAACGATCGTCAGTTAGTACTATAACCCAACTAAGTGAGTTAGGGCGAATTCCATAGGTGTTGGTTTGTAATCGAAAATCAATAGAAAAGTAAAAGTATGCTCAATTCAATCATAGATAAAAACATTAATGAATAAAAGCATGATTCAAATTTGGGGGTGACACAAGTGTGAAATATCAAGTAGGGTCGATTATCAACTAAATCAGCAAATAAAATGGAAATAGAAAATACGGAAATGAAATTCTTGAGATGTGATTGGATTATGTGATAAGGTAAACAACCGGGTATTTGCAATTAATAGTAAACATTTGTAATTCACTGAATAAACTAGACTTTATTGGGGATAAACTAACTCTCAAACAATTTACCTTGAATCAAATTACTTTTTCTCAAATACCAATAAGCAACAAGTAAGCACAACTTTCATTTTAGTCCATTCATTCTCTCGGACGCTTCAATGTGATCAGGAAGTGGGTTCTCAGGTGTCCTCCTGAAAATGAACCCATGATAAACCCAATACCCACAAACAGTCGATTCAGTAATTTTGATTTTGAAACCTCTCTCTCGGGCAAGCCAAAAAAACAAAGTTAAGATTCCTTTTGCAATGATAAACCACTAAATTTAACAACTATTATTGTACGAATCACTTTTAAACAACATCTAAACTATCAATTAGCAATACCCAACAGTTAAATCAACTCATAATCACATAATCACACCCCAAGAATTGGGGTTTCAGCTAGACATAGTAAAAATGAAAAAATCGTTACAAAATTGTGTTTTCATCAACTAGGTACGAATAATATTGTCTTTTGAATGCTCTAAGATGAAGAATATTCAACACACACTTCCAATTTCTTAGGAATGGAAATCTTCCAATCTTCAAATCTTAGGAAAAATATATCAAAAAACTCAATTCTAAGTTCTCAACTTCAAAAAAAAGAATAATAATGTTTGATATTCTAAAATTGCACATTAAACTAAAATTTCAAACAAATATTTATAGTAATTGAAAATTATGTTGTGAAGGATCATTCAATGCAGTAAGTTGGGATCATTGATCCACTCAAAGCGATCCGCCCTTTGGTTTACTCCATATCCATTATGATTTAGCCTTTAGAATCTTTGAATTTTTTTAACTTTGGGCGATTTAGAACTGCATCTCAGAATCGTTCGCTGAATCGTCGACCTCTCCATTCCATGGTTGACTTGAATTTCTCCTTCAAGGCTTGTCACACTTGAAAATTAGTCTAGTGTAACAATTGGAGAGCCCCTAGACGTTACCGGAATAATCAAACTTGAAGAGGTTTCATACAAGCCTCTTAGCATAATCGTCATGGAATAATGTACTTAAAATAATGTGGAAAATTTAAAACTTTTATATAGTAAAGTATACTTAGACTTCTCATATATCATATATGGAGTTTACATAGACTCCTCGTTTATGGAGTTTACTTAGACTCCTCGTTTGTCAATATAAGTGATTCATGATCATAGTCTAATATTGTCTCACAACACCATCTATCTATAAGAGTTCAACACAAGTCTACAAATAGGGTCCTTAGCCCTTTAGACAATTGCTCGATTAGAACAAAAGGACATAAGAAAAGATTAGTAAGTCTTTTACATCATCAGAAAAATCATAAAGTGTCAAGTAGTGCATATGTCCTCGAATCTTTGAGGACCTACCACAATGTATTGGAGAATAAAAGTCCAAGCTTTCTTCAACTACATAAAAATAAACCAATTAGCCGGAACCTATACTCATAATATAAAAGGGAGAAAAGGGTTAGTACAATTAATGCACTAAGTATGGACAAGTGCATAAAAATATTAAAACAAGAGAAAGGGACATTTTACATGTAAAGTATGCATTAATTAGATTTTGGAAAGCCATTTACATCATCAAGACAACACATAATACAATACCCCAAAATGTCCAAAACTACGATGATGGCATGAACTTAGCACTTACTAGGGTCCACTTGTGCAATGTAGAGTTAGCATCCATACTACCAACCCTACCAAGCATTACCATAGAAACCACCTTTGCCACACATATTACATTTCCATTCATCACACACCAATAATCATGAATGAAATAAATACATCATGAGAAACATTTGGATATAAGGATATGTTCACCTCACTATTATCCATACAACTTACTTATTCTCATATTACATTATGACTACAAAGAACTCCTATAACATCCCTAAAGGCCTACTAGACCGATGAACAAGTGAAGTCCCATACCCCCACTCTAACTTAGTCCACTTATTAGGATATCATAGGCTAGTTCATACTTCATTCATTACTTAATTAATTAGGGAATATATACCATAACCTACATAGACTATGAGAGCTTGCATGGAATCCGGTGTCTTAAAACCCTAGAACAAAAAAAGTGTGTTCTACTTGCCAAGGTCGAACCTACATACTAGCTACTATGAGGATCCACTAGCTAAGTCATGCGTGGGTGCATATATAAGGAATAGGGAGATTGCTTCTAAGGACTCTACCTATTGCATTAGCGGGGGAGTCCCCATATCATGAGTATCATTAGGATGACCCAACCTCTTGCATTAACGAAAGGATCTTATCCTCATTTCCATATCCTCTCGGTGCTTGGTTTACTTTCCCAACATTACTACCGTTGTTTAATGTATCTACATGTGTAAAGAGTAATCCATATTCGTCCAATACAATTCAACATAAAGCTTTTAGATTCATTAAGTGAGAATACAATTTCATCCTAGAATCAACATACATATGTGAGTAGCACTTTCACAATCTCAATTATAATGTTTTCATAAGGACTATAATTTCAATCAACACAAGAGATAAACTGCATTATATATAATTCATGCCACACAATAGGTAAGGTTCAAGAGAATGAAAACATCCCAATTACCTTTCTTGCATCCTTTCATAAGCTATGTACCTTGCAAGCAAATTCAAAGTGTATGCACAATAATCTTCGTCATATATACAAACCCTAAAACTTACCCTTTGTTTAAGTTTAGAAATCAAGTATCCTGATCACCCCCATCTACCTCACAGTAGGCATGAAAACAAGATTATATAACTAGATAATCATCAATTACAATGCATCATGTTCATATGTACTCAATTCATCCATCAACATTAAAAAAAATTAGGTCATAGAGTGAACATGGGTTCTTAGAAGATTTTCACAATATAAATAATCAATTAATCCCAATTTATTTATAATTCAAGGCATATAACATAAAGAAATAATTTTTATTGAACCCCTGTGGCTAGATCAACAGCCTAGTTTTGTTTTGTCACACACGAAATTATACAATTCGAAATACAAGTTTTTGAAGGGATTCATGGAAGAAACTAATCCATTATAAATATTCCCATAGAAAAATACCTTAATTGATGATATTTTCCCCCCGCGAAATTGAGTGGAAAAAACTTGTAGATTTGTTCCCCCTTCTTCAATCTTCAAATGCTCTTCAATGGAGGTATGATATTAGTAGAGAATTTAGGAGAAAGAGATGAGAGTTGACTAAAAAATGGGGAAAAGAAATTCATATGCATGGGATTAAAACTGACTTAAAAACGGACGACCTAAATAAATATAACAGTCACCACTAAAAAAAACCCTTAAATTACCAAACTAAAGGTCGACTTAATTAGGGTCTTGTTTGATGTGAAGTCCGAATTGCTTTAAACAGACGTGAATAAATCTAGGAAGTGTTGGGCGTAACAGAACATGGGGACAAATTCCCATTATTTTTTCTGAAATCCCCGGTTTGAGGAAGTGAGACTCGTTAGGGCCTCGCGTCGCGAGGAAATTTTTGCCTCTTTAGTGTAGAGGGCGCGATGTGTGCTGCCTTCAAATCTTGGCTGTCGCAGGCTACTTTGGCGGCCTTCTTGCCAATGTTTGGGTCCTCCTCAAGGACCCTTGGAATGGTCCTTGGGGAGTCGTAAGTGGACTTTTTGACCCTATAAACATTATTTTACATATTTAAAGACTTTTTAAATGTTCTATAATTGATGCGGCACTACCAAACTTTCACAAAACATAAGGACGACTAGTAGTTCAATTTCGCTAGTTTTTGAAAGTCAAGGTCTTCTTTGACGTTAAGGCTCTAATAACTTCTAATCACTTTATTTATGTATAAGTTGGGAAAACATCATTTACTCTTCCATTAGTTAATAGATGAGTTGTATTCCTACTTCATAGGGATTTCTGAGTGTTACATTCCCCGGCCCGCCGCCCCGGCAGGAACATTCGTCCCCGAATGACACCTAAATATTTTTGGTACAGAAGAATGATGACTGCAGTACTACTACAAAATGAGAAAAGCCGCACCAACAACAAGACCATGTGCTAAAATCAATTAATATGGATGTCACATCTACAAAGGAGTAATGCATAACTCCATTCAACACAATAACATGAGTACACAATAGCAACCTCCATTTAATCATATTAATCGATATATACAGAGCTACGTTGCAAAAACTTGAGGAGCAAACCTTCTCAGTATAGACCCAATCGTAACTCAACAGAATGAAACGTGCAAGAGATCACTCTGCAACCTTTCTTTAAAAGAACTTTACTGCCTCACTATCATTCATAAAGACACTTTAACACTCACAATAGGTGCAGTTAAGGAAAAGAGCATTTTTACAAGAAAAATCATTTTAGCAAAAAACCTTCACCAATATATGCACATAATTACAAATCATACAAATTCAACAAGTTAATATTCTATTTACTTCGCGGAGGGATTCTACCTCAACTTAATGGCCTAGAATTTATGCTGAACAGCTGATAATAAAAACGGGATATTAGTCGCCGTCGGCCTCACCATGTTGTATCCACGGGAAAGGAACTCAACTAGGGTAGTTTTTCATAGGACTTTTACGGAGGCCCCTCTTTATTCCTCAAATTCTTGACTTGGCGATCTAGAATATCCCTGAAACCTCTTCTAGAAAAACTTCTCATCCACAACACCTAACCCTTTATCAGATAACTGGACACACTGGTTTGCCATCAATTTAACACTAAATATATTATTATTTTGCAATTTATTTTAATTTTTTTATTTTCCAATCACATTTCTCAATTGTATAGTTATCTTTCCCCTCCCCTCGCCTTCCCCTTACGCCTCTCTTCCCTCACCCCTTTCTCATCTATGTCTCTTTCTTTTCTCTATTTTCCCTAGTGGGTTACCCTTGTCTTTCCTTTTGCCCACCTTAATACCCTTACTACCCCTCCCTTTCTCCCCTTGTAATTTTTCTACCCCCTTAAAAATCTCTCTCACGTATCTTTGCCTTGTCCTTTCCCTCTTACTCTATTATTCGCCTCTTTACCGCCTCTACCTGTAATCTTAGATCCCTCCTGGTTCCTTCTAATTTTCTATAGGCGTTTCTAGCCCCTAATATTATTACAGTCGAGAACTTCTGCCTTCTCTCCGGCTGGGGGCTGAGATGCTTATGGCTTTTCCCATGCGTACTAGTTCCTCCTCTTTTCGGACGGGACTCAGACCTTTTCTTTAGATATCCCTTTTGAAGTTGGTAACTCAACCCGCTGTTTTTTGTAGTCTGTGGGGTCTGGTGTGATCGGTGTTCACCTTGCCTGGTCTGACGTGCCCTTCTTTTCCCTTCCCTCTTCTTTTTTCTTCCCCTCTTCCTCCCTTCCTACTCTATTTTCTTTATTCTTCCTCTTCTTTTATCTTTTATTCCCCCCTTGTCTTCCTATATATCTCCCTCCTTTTCTTTAGTTAAACTCTTAGATGTTCCCCTTAGTAGTGGCCCCCCCTCTGTCCCTCCTTACTACCTCTCCCCTGATTAGCTTCCCGCTTATCGACTTTCACCATCTACTCGTCTCCACCCTTCAGCATTTCCAGACTGCTCCTCTTCTCTTTCCTTTCCCTCTTATGCCCCTTCTATTTGTCTGACCTTTCTCAATATCTCATAGCTTTCCGTTTCGCCTCCTCTTAGCTACTTTGGTTTCTTCATCACCCTGCTATTTCTCTCACATTTGCTATCCCTCTCTCCTCTGCCTTCCTAGCTACAACAGAGGCTGATTTTGGCTATCCTTCTATATTTTTGCTTTTTCCACTACACATCCCTCTCTTTTTCTACCTTTTCTCTTTAGCATCGTTCCTTTATAATTGGTCCCCTTCCCCTTTTGGCGCGAATCCCTTATTCTTCTCTTGCTTACTCCCTCTGTCTCTTCTCTCCCATTCCCAATCCTCTTTTGTGCTTGCTTGTCTACCATTCTTCCATCCTCCTTTACCTCTATCTTCGACGCTTCTCCCTACTTTATGCCCTCTCTCCTCTACTCTATCTTTCTCTACTCTCCGGGCACAACCTACCTCTCGTCTGCTCTTTATTCATTCGCCCTTCTTCTTCTCTTGTTTCACTCTTTCTCTTTTTCCCCTTTCCTTACTCCACTCTTCCTTATAACCTTTTACTATTAGGTTCATCTCTTGTATCTCCTGGTCTCGTCCTAACCTAACTGCCATACAAGGACGCCGGGAAACCCTTGTATTGCCTTCACCTACAATCAGCACTTCTATCCTCCCTCACGACCTCCCTCATAGGCTAAAATTAGAGGTGGTGGTGTGCTTGGGGTGCTTTGGGACTGATGTAATAATAGCATGGAAGACTGGATAGCAGACCTAGAGATTGATAGCCTGTTATGCCAAATGAAGACTTACAAAAAAAACATTAATGCCCTGTCTTCATACCCTTCATATCACCTCTAGATCATATGGATGCCCACTAGAAACCTTGTTTAATCATACTTAATTCTCTGTGAACTTGGATATGTTTTCATAAACGAATCAATTTCACCTTTCTACCTCTGAAGATACTCATATTGCTGATAAGTATCACATCTCCTTCTATATACTTTCTCTTATTCTCATAAATTAACTCTTTGTACCCATGTTGTTATATTTCCTCCCCTGCACCTCTTCTTTATTTTCTCTTTTTTACTCCTATAAATAATTCTTTTATCTACTCACTCTTTCCCTTGGCGTAAGTGCCTTCTGTTCCGGGTGAAACAAAAGTAAAAAAGAGAAAAAACACTGCTGCTCCCTGGGTGTTAAAGCGTCGGTCCACTTTCTCATACAACCTGTGTTTATGTTAGCGCGCTGTCGAAAATACTCGTGGTAAGGGGGAAAAAGGGGGACAAAAGCAAAAAAGGGGGAAAAAGCAGAGGGAAAAAAAAAGAAAAAGGGGAAAAGGAGAGGGAGAAAGGGAAAAAGGGGAAAAAAGAAAAAAGGGGGGGAAGAGGAAAAGGAGAAAAAAAAAAGAAGAAGCGAAGGGGGAAAAGGAAAGGGGGGGGGGGGGGGAAAAGGGGGGCAAGAGGGGGAAGATGAAAAAAAAAACCGGGGAAGGAGGAAAAGGGGAAAAGAAAAAAACAACTCAGTGTGAAAATCTATTCTAAACTTTATTCTAGAATCTGGTGGGGGTTTCCATTGCAATAATTATTCTCTACATCATGAATATCTTGTTACAAGGCTAACTCAGAGACTAGACCAACTAGACTGCATCGGAAGCTCGTTAATCACCTCAGGTCAATTTTACAGCATGCCTATTACAACAACTTCTCCCTGCACGCAAAACCTTATATAGAACCGCACATCTTGGGGATAGCTTTCCCGTTTTGCCGAATGCTCGATCACCGAGAACCGCTGCACTTTTCATAGGTGAAAAATCAAATACAAATACCAAAACGCGATAAAAATCACCATACTTCAAATTCGAGCTCCGTATTCTTCTATGTCGGCACATATAGGCATTTTTGTCGACTATACGGCCTTTTTACGCTGATCTTTATCAGAACCTAAACCTTCTCTAAGGCTATATATAATTATTATCGGAGATCAAGGAGTGAAGCCAATAACATCTAACCGTCAAAACCACGCCAAAGCGGAACCTCCATGCCTACTATGCCGATATAGTGTCTTTCAAATGGTGTCATGGAATAATATCAAATGGTACTAATGGCTATTATATTAGAGACTCAATAAACTCTAGAGTGGATCATCCCAGTTACGCATTGAAATCTATACACAGATCTGCTAACATATGTCGCTCTAAGGATTGAAATGGTAGCGCTCCTCTTGTCGCATAGAAAAAAACCGGTTTGAGGATACGGACAGCGTCTAGCGTTCACTTAATTACCACAACCGCCGATGGTTTGAAAAGACCTTCCAATCAACGAGAATGATTGGAGGCTACCTCTATGCTGAGATGATGGAAAAAACGGGATCCCACTTAAGGCTCAACAACCTCGATTAATGTATATTCTATGTATACATCCTGCGCCTTCCACGGCCTAATAAGTAGACCTTGATGAGGGATAAGTTGAGATGATTATTGTGTCATCTAAATGCCAGCAACCAAACACATACCTAACCAATCTTGAGTTATTTTCGCGTCTTTATTCGAGTGGTCTCAACCCACAACGAATTTCAATATTAGAACCTCGTTGGCTGCCCCTCTTCCAGTAGGAACGATGCGCATTACTTTTGTTTGACTCTCGTGCCGTTTGTTGATGCATTGGCCTTGCCAAATTTATAAAAATATGGATACCGGTAGCCTACAAACTCAAAACAATCCGTCTACACATCCTCTTAAATCGTCCCACCAGTAGACCATCTTGATATCACAGGGATACATTATTTGTGGCTACAGCGCAAGGCAAAGAAAGGGCCAGCGCGCGATGAGGCTAGA
Source organism: Solanum habrochaites (assembly GCA_027704765.1). NCBI lineage: Eukaryota > Viridiplantae > Streptophyta > Magnoliopsida > Solanales > Solanaceae > Solanum > Solanum habrochaites. The sequence continues at coordinate 49,713,272 of JAKWJA010002489.1, read as the reverse complement.
ATATCTGAACCATGGGGCATTCTTTCTAATTTCTCCAAATCAGTCTTCTCACAAGTCGATACAAACATCCGATGCAGTCAAACAACCTGACCTAGTAACTTAGTACCAAACTATCCCCTAAAAACCGAAGGCAAGAAAGAATTCATGTCAGTCTACTAAGAGGCGATTCTTTCAACTCGCATCAATAGAGGATCAGGATGTTAGTTATTCTTCACCTGCATACAACTATAAGTAAAGAACGACTCGGAGTCTATAGATGAACATGGAAACGCTATTTTGGAGAAATTGCTAACTGACACCCAACTTAGGGACATGTCTATGACATCTTTCACCAGATTGCTATTCTTTACCCTCGCACGGACCTCTTTCTAACATGTAGCTCACACTACCATTGAATGTGACTTATATCATCCATCCATCATATATTGCTTTGTGCGGGTGTAGAGAACAGCTCATTCGTAATCTTCAAGAGTTCCAACAATATTTTTTTCGGAGGTTCAACTCCTTTTGAGTGAACACATATTGAAGGCTCTTGTGGTCGGTGAATACATCCACATGTACATCATATAGATAATGCCTCCATATTTTCAAGGCAAACACTACGGCCGCTAATTCAAGATCATGAGTCGACTAGTTCTTCTCATGAAACTTGAGTTATCTATAGGCATATGCCATCACCTGGACATGTTGCATAAGGACACAACCCAACTATACTCGAGAATCATCACAATATATCACAAATCATTCCATGCCCTCCGATAAAGTGAATACCAAAGTAAAGGTAAGCTTATCTTTCAACAATTAAAAGTTCTTCTCAAAATTCTCTGACCATACAAAGTTAGCCTTCTTTTGAGTCAAGGCCGTCAATAGAGACGCGGTGGATGAAAATCCTTCAATAAACCTCCAATAATATCTAGCCAAACCCAAAAATCTTAGAATGTCGGTAGGGCGAAAAGGTCTAAGTCAACTCTTGATCGGTTCCATTTTCCTTGGATTTACTCTTACCCCTTAAATAGACATAATGTGACCAACAAAAGCAACCAATCTCAACCAAAACTCGCACTTACTATACTTGGCATAGAGTTGGGCATCTTGGAGGAGTTGCAAAACAATCTTCAAATGGTTCACATGGTCACCCTCACTTTTAGAGTATATCAAGATGTCATTAATAAAGACAATCACGAACAAATCAAGATAGGCAGCTAGTTCTGTCTTTTCTTCAGAGTCACACCCATGGCATTACCACCTTGAATACTTCATTTATGAAACCTTGTAGGTCTTTTTCCATCTTAGAGAAAAAGAACGTAAGGGGATTCATCCTTGTGAAATCCCTTATCCTTGAAATGGTGGTGCTAGAATTGGGATTCACTTGAACCCTACAAACTTTAGTAGCCAACACTTGAGTCAAACTATGAATATCATCTCTTATCTCAACATTAAACATAGCCCCTTCTTCAATAGGAACTTGAGGGTTTTGAGGAGTAGGAGGGGGATATGCTTCATTCACATTCTCCTCTTAGACCCTCCTAGCATCATTCCTACTTGTTATTCATGGCTTATAAGCACAAGAAAAGGACTAGAAGGAAAGAGTTAGATACATAGTGTTAAGAATTCATGAACGATCATAGAATAATGAAGAAAGGAAGGTTCCTAATCATCTCACAGCCTCCTATTCATAAAGGTGGTGCGCTTTACAATTATGAATAAGACTCTACTTTACGTGGTGTGTGTGACATCAACCCTACTAGTATCCTAAAACCTTATGATCTAATACAAAGTATGTAATGACCCCCTAGATATTACCAGCATACTCGACCTCGAACAAGTTTCGTACAAGCCTCTTAGCATAATCGTCGTGGCAAAATGTACTTGAAATAATTCAGAAATTTTAAAACTTTTATATAGTGAAGTATACTTAGAATGCTCATATATCATATATGGAGTTTACGTAGACTTCTCGTTTGTGAAGTTTGCTTAGACTCATCATTTCGCAATATAAGTAATTCCTGATCATATTCTAATATTATCTCACAACACCATCTATTTATATAATTTCAACATAAGTCTAAAAATAGGCTCCTTATCGCTTTAGACATAATAGTCTATTAGAACAAAAGTACATAAGAGAAGATTACTAATTCTATTAATATAAATAGAGAAATCATAAAGTGTCAACTAGTGCATATGTCCTCGAATCTTTGAGGACCTACCACAATGTCTTGGAGAATAGAAGTCCAAGATTTATTCAAGGATGTAAAAGCAAACCAATTAGCCGGAACCTAAATATAAAAGGGATAAAGGGGTTAGTACAATTAATACACTAAGTTTGGAGAAATGCGTAAAAAACATTAAAACATAAGAAAGGGAAATTTGCATGTGAAGTATGCATTTATGAGGTTTTGGAAAGCCATTTACATCATCAAGACAACACAAAAGACAATACCACAGAATTTCCAAAAATACAATGAAGGCATGACCTTAGCACTTACTAGGGTCCATTTGTGCAATTTAGAGTTAACATCCCACATTACCAACCCTACGAAGCATTCCCATAAAAACCATCTTGGCCACATATATTACATTTACATTCATCACATACCAATAATTATAAGTGAAATACATACATCATGAGAAATATTTGGATGTAAGGATATATTTACTTCACTATTGTCCATACAAATTATATATTCTCGTATTACTTCATGACTACGGAGAACTCCCTATAACATCCCTCAAATCATACTAGTGTAATGAACAAATGAAGTCTCATAACTTCACTTGAACTTAGTCCACTTATTAGGATATCATAGGATAGTTCATACTTTATTCATTACTTTATTAATTAGGGAAGATCTACCATATTTTACATAGACTATGAGTGTTTGCATGGAATCTGGTGTCATAAAGCCCCATACCGGAAAAAAGTGTTCTACTTACCAAGGTAGAACCTACATAGTAGCTACTATGTGGATCCACTAGCTAAGTCCTACGGGGGCACGTAGTTAATGGATAGGGAGATTTCTTCTGAGAAATCTACTCAACTGCATTAGTGGAGGAGTCCCCATCTCATGAGTATCACTAGGATGACCCAACCTCTTGCATTAACAGAAGGGTCTTTTCCTCATTGCCCATATCCTCTCGGTTTGTTTAATTGTATATACATATGTGAAAAGTAATCCATATTCGTCCAATACAATTCAACATAAATCTCTTAGATTCATTAGGTAAGAATACACTTTCATCATAGAATCAACATACATATGTGAGTAGCACTTTCACAATCTCAATTATAGTGTTTTGATGAGGACTACACTTTCAATCAACACAATAGATCAAATATATTATATATATTTCATTCCACATAATAGGTAAGGTTCAAGAGAATGAAAATATCCCAATTACCTTATAAATTATGTACCTTGCAAGAAAATTCAAAGTGTATGCACAATAATCTTCATCATATATACAATCCCTAGAATTTACCTTTGGTAAAGGTTAGGAATCAAGTATCATTAACACGCCCATCTTCCTTACAATAGGTATGATAACAAAATTCTATAACTAGATAATCATCAATTACAATGTATCTTGTTCATACGTACTAAATTCATCCATCAATATTAATGAAATTAGGTCATAGCGTGCACATGGGTTCTTATAATATTTTCACAATAGATATCATCAATTAATCCAAATATATTCATAATTCAAGGCATGTAACATAAAGAAAATGATTTGGATTGAACCCATGGCTAGATCAAAAGCCCTAATTTTTTTGTCACAATATAGAATTCGAAAATACAAGTTTTGAAGGGCTTAATGGAGAAACAAATCCATCAATCAACATCCCTATACCTTAATTGATGATTTCCCACGAAATTGAAGTGAAAAACTTGAGAAATTGGTCTCCTTCTTCAAGCTTCCAATGCTCTTCAATAGAGGTTGAGTTAGAAAGAGAATTTAGGGATAAGTGAGAGTGCTTTGGGGAGTGTATTGGAATGGCTAACAATGACTTAATCTGACCCTAATAAATATATATTCACCCCCTAAATTACCCGGGTCTTTTTGTAAAGTCTAATTAATTAAAATAATGAGAACGAATATGGTAAGTAACTGTGCGCCACACGGGTAATTCCAATTATTTTTTTCTGAAATCCAGTTTGAGGCAGTCAACTTCGTGAAGTCCCCGCGTCATGAGGCACTTTTTGCCTCTTCCTTGTTGAAGGAGCAATGTGTGGCTACCTTCAAATCTTGGGTTTTGTAGGCTGATTTGGTAGCCTGCTTTGCAATGTTCAAGTCCTCCTCTAGTGGTAGGGGCCGCACAAAATTTCATCAGATATATACATTCCAGCACCTACATCAACTAGTTCTCCATCTCCTACATTTTGAAAGGATCACAAAGGTAGGGCATCAGGCTCTAAGTCTCAGGGGAGTGCTTTATGTAATTAGACCTTCCCGACTTGTCCAAAGTGGTATAAGAATAATCCATGTGAGTGTCTTACAAGAAACAAAGGGTTTTTTGGGTTAGGTAAATATGTCCATAGGTTAAAGGATTGTCCTTCTACTAGGCAAGGGAAAGGAGGTCACAATAATAGGGCTTAGTCTACAATTCCTCTAGCAATATCTGGCCACCCAACTCTATAGGGTGCTTCATTTATTACAGGTGGTGGTCATCACAATAAAAGGTTGTATGCTCTCCAAGATTGGCAAGACTAAGAAGATTCTCTAGATGTGGTCATTGGTACGTTATGGGTCTTTCGTCTAAATGTTTATGCATTGTTAGATCCAGAGGCTACTTTTTCCTTTATACCTCCCTATATAGCAGTAAACTTAGGTTTCATTCAAAAAAATCTTTCAGAACCCTTTGCCTCTACTCAAGTTGGTGACCCATTTATAGCTATACGGGTATATATAAATTTCTCTATCATAGTTTCTCTGAAAGTTACCTCAACATATCTTGTAGAGTTAGAAATGGCAGATTTTTGTATCATTCTAGGCATGGATTGGGTACATCCGAATGTAACTCAGACTATTGTAGAACCAAAATCGTTATCAGTTTCCAAATAAATCAGTCGTAAAATGGAATGTTAGTAGCTCAATTCCTATTGGTACATTCATCTCTTAAAATGATTTCCAAAGAGCATGTTTATCATCTTGTTTGGTCTAAAGATTCAAACTTCGAAACACCAACTCTTGAGTTAATTCCAGTAGTAAATGAGTTTCCTGAAGTATTTCTAGAAGATGTTCCCGGAGTTCCTCCCAAAAGGGAAATTGACTTTTTAATTGATCTTCTTTTAGATACCTAACCCATTTAGGTTCCTCCTTACATAATGGCTCCAGCTGATCTTAAGGATATGAATGAACTTTTGAAAGAACTGCTAGATTAGGGCTTAATTAGACCGAATAACTCTCTATGGGGTGAACCAATGTTGTTCGTGAAAAAAAAATGGTTCTCTCAAGATGTGCATTCACTATCATTAGTCGAACTTCACAATCAAGATAAGTATATTATCCCTAGGATTGATGACTTATTTGACCAATTTCAGGGTGATAGTTGTTTTTATATGATAGACCTTAGATCTGATTATGATTGGCTTAGAGTCATAGGTAGTGAAATTCTGAAGACAACCTCTAGTACTCAGTATGATCATTATGAATTTGTAATTATGTATTTTGGACTAACAAATGCTCGTGCATCTTTCATGAACTTAATGAATAGGTGTTTAAATAATACTTGGAACTGTTTGTTTATTGATGATATATGCATATATTCCTGAAATAAGGATGAGCATGCGACTCATCAGAGAGTGGTTCTGCAAACTCCTAAAGATTGTCAGATATTTGCTAAGTTAAGCAAATGTGAAATCTGGTAACCATCAGTCGCTTTCTTTTGTCATGAGGTATCCAGAGAAGGAATCCTACTGGATTATCTGAAAAATAAAGGTACTCAAATAATGTCTCAGATCCACCTCTCCAACATATATCAGAAGTTTCTTGGATTTGGTCGGTTAATATAGGAGATTTGTAGAAGGATTTTCATCCATACCTTCCCCATTCACCAAGTGAACTCATAAGAAAGTGAAATTTCAGTGGTAAGATGAGTGCGACAAAAGTTTATCGAAACTAAAGACTAGGTTGTCTATGACTTTTGTCTTAATTCTACTAGATGGTTTGGACGGTTATGTGATTTCATTGAGATGTATCCAGGTTGTCCTAGGTTGTGTGTTGATGCAGCAAGGTAAGGTCATAGCTTATGCTTCTAGACAACTTAAGGTCCATTAGAAGAATAACCTGACTCAGGACCTCGAGCTGGAAGATGTAGTATCTTCCCTAAAGATTAGGAGACATTACTTGTATGGTGTTAACATAGGTGTGTTCACATATCATAAGAGCCTTCAATATGTGTTCACCCATAAAGAATTGAATCTTCATCAAAGGAGATGCTTGAATTCCTTAAGGACTATGATATGAAAGTGCTTTACCATCTTATTTAGGCCAATGTAGTGGTTGATGCTCTTAGGAGACTATCTATAGGTAGTGTAGGACATGTTGAGGAATAAAAAAAGGAATTAGTAAAAGATGTTCACCGGATTGGTCACTTAGGAGTTGGTTTTACAGACATGTGGTCTTATAGTTTAGATTAGATCAAAAATTTTCATTGGTCGTGGAGGTTAAGGAAAAATAGGATAGTTATCTTGTGTTACTTCAGTTTAAAGGTGCATTTCATCAGTACAAAGTAGGGGTTTTCTCCCAATGAGGAGATGTTGTGCTTCATTATCAGGGTCACTTATGTGTTCCTAATGTGGGTGGGTTGAGGCAGCGAATCCTTACAAAGTCCAATATTCCAGATGTTCTATTCATGTAGGTGTCACTACGATGTATTGTGATTTGCTGAAAAATCTTTTGGTGGAATGGCATGAAGAGAGACATAGCAAATTTTGTGGCTAAGTGTCCTAATTTTCAACAGGAAACTCAAGATATTAACATTCCCACATGGAAGTGGGGAGTGATAAACATAGACTTCATTACGGTTTTACCTCAGTACTGATAGAAAACATGACTCCATTTGGGTAATAATGGACAGAGTTACTAAGTTCGCTCACTTTTTGGTTGTCAAGACTACAGATTCAGTAGAGGATTACACTAAACTCTACATTAATGTGATAGTTAGTTTGAACGGGATTCCTTTGTTTATCATCTCAGATAGAGGTCCTCAATTTACCTCTCATTTCCAAAAATCATTTAACAAAGGTCTTCGTACTCAGGTAAATCTTAGAATAACATTTCATCCATAAACCGATGGTCATATAGACTGTACCATCCATACCTTAGAGTATATGTTGAGATATTGTGTGATCGATTTCAAGGGAAGTAGAGATGATCACCTACCTCTCATGCAGCTCGCCTATAATAATAATTATCATTCATGTATCCAGACGGCTCTTTATGAGGCATTATATGGTCATAAATGTAGATCTCAAATTAGTTTGTTTGAAGTAGGCAAAGCAGCATTGATTGAGCTAGATTTGGTTCATGAAGTTGTGGAAAAGGTTCAAATCATCAGGGATACACTTAAGACAACCCAGAGTTGTCAAAATTCCTATGAAAATATGAAGAAACGGGACTTAGAGTTTTAAATCGAAGATTGGGTTTTCCTGAAGGTACCACCTATGAAAGGGGTGATGAGATTTGGAAGGAAAGGGAAGCTCAACTCTAGATATGTATGTCTTCACAAAATACTAAAAAGGGTTGGTAATGTGACATATGAGTTAGAGTTGCCAGCAGAATTAGCAGTAGTCCATCCAGTCTTTCACGTTTCCCTGTTGAAGAAGTGTGGAGATGATTTGGCATCAATACTAACATTAGAGAGTGTGGATATCAAGGATAGTCTCACTTATAAAGAGGTGTCAGTAAAGATCCTTGACTATCAAGTTCGTAGGTTGAGAAATAAAAAAGTCACTTCATTGAAGGTTTTGTGGAAAAGTCAGTTCATAGAGGGAGCTACTTGGGATGCAAAAACATTCATGAAGGCGAAGTATCCTCACCTCTTTTCTTCTGCTTCCATTTTAGCTTTAGGTAATAGTTCCGCTCCAATTTCTATGTTCACTATTGCATAAAAACAGTATCAGCATCATGTTCCTTCGCTTGTTCTTGCTTTTTAGCATGTTTACATGTTCTTGGAACTCAGTTCAGTTAGATATAAGTTTTTAGTACTTAGTGGTAGGGATTACCTCTCTTTCGTTCCTTACTCAACTAGTTTAGGCTTCGTTTGAGGACAAATGTACCAATAGGGAAGATAATGTAATACTTGGGATTAGAGAAAGACCAAAAATACAGATTTTTCAGAACTGCAGGTTTGACTGATGGAGTCCAAACCATGGCTCGTGGTATGGGGCATGGACTGTTGGTAAAGTCTGTGGTTGGAGACACCAAGAATTCTAAGAAATTATCAACCCATGGAAGGACCTAGGGAACGTAGGTGGGACCACAACCCATGGTCTAGGTTCATGGATCGTGACCCTTAAAATCTAGCCTCAAACTTCAAATGACACCCTATTAGGACGAACTGTAGGTCAGTCCATGGTCCGTCGGTTAAGGACCATCGATGGCTTCTTCAGATTTCAAGTTGGGGTTGTTTATGTTTTTTCCCTATGTGTTTGTTGTTTAACACCTAAACTACATCATTTTACTCAGTTTAAGCCCAGTAAAATAGTTGAACTTACCCCAAAACATTCATTCACCAAAACTTAAGAGAAAAAAAAGAGAAAGAGTCGACCTACCCCTCCAGAAACACAATTTCTTCAGTTCCAATCCTAAAATCAAAGGATTTCTCTATAGATTCTTTCAATATGTATGTGAGATTTCAATAGTAGGCTCCTTTCATCCAAATGGTCCTTAGAATTTAGTAATATTCTTGATTCGTTATATCTTGCTTAGACCTAGGGTTTTAAAACCCTAGATATTTTTTATGAGTTAGTTGTTATAGTATTCTTAATCAGATTATCATGTTTTCATGAAAGCATTGATTAGTTCTGTAGATTTTCTTAGTACATGAATTACACTTGCTAGGTCAATTAAACAAATATTCATGCTCCACTTTCACTACCTAAGTGGTGTATTCTTAGATATACATGTCATATTATTGAACCATCCAATATTTCAGTTATGTTGTGTCATACCATTTCCATTTGGGATTAGTCTTAGCACCGAGATGGACTAGGGTGCGTACCCTCATAGTCCAAAAACTACGTGACCCCGTAGGTTTATCAGTCCCCTATGTTCAGCATCAGATTTAGTTATCACACTACTAATGCCTTTATACCCCTATCCATGTATATTGGGTCCTATTAGGGGTTGTATACATTGGACTTCACATTTAGCTCACATGATTTTATGTCGGTAAAAAGTAACTCCCATAGTATCCTCTAGTGCATTTGAGCAGGTTTTCAGTTATAGTTCACTATTCAATCTCAACATGTTAAATTCATGATTAGTGCTTGGTCATTGAATTTAGATCAGTTTGAAGTTATATTTTAGTATCTATGTTTTTGTAGATATTATATGATTTCTTAGTTATGTTTTCTCAGCTTTTACACTTTATTCAGATTTATTTGTATATTGCATGGTCTATACAATCCAATTACTGACACATAATTTACGCTACATCCTTTCATGATGTAGGTTCAGATATTCAATATCCACATCACGCATAGATCGATTCCCAATATGTATTCTATGACTTCATTGGTGAGTCCTCATACTTCGAGGACAATAGACATGTCTTATATTCAGTCTTTTATTTCTATTTATAGTTTTGCTAGAGTTAGCTGGGAGCATATCCCAGCAACTATAGTCAGTAGAGGCTTTTCAGATATAGTATTAGATTTAGTTTTAGATTTAAGTGAATCTTCAGTATCGTTGAAATCTTGGCAGCTTTATATATATTCAGATCAGTACTAGGTATTCCCCATCTTTCAGTTCTCTTATTTTATCTTTTGTGTAGCATCTCTTTATTCAGTATTTTAAGTATACTTATGATATGGTTAGTTTGAGATCATTTGTGATCGTATGTCCTTTGTTACATCTAAAGGGTAGCCTCGGGGAGTGACATATCTGGAGTTAGACTAGCTTGAGTATTAATGTAGAACAGAAAGGTTATAGCTTATGCCTCGAGAAATCTTAAGGTTCACGAGAGAAGTTACCCAACCCATGATCTTGAGTAGGTTGTTGTAGTGTTTGCTAAAAAAATATGATGTCACTATCTTTATGGTGTTCATGTAGATATGTTCACCAATCACCAGAGCGTTGCATATGCATTCAGACATAAAGTGTTTAATCTTAGGCACAAGAGGTGGATGGAGTTACTTAAGGATTATTATATCAGTATTCTCTATCACCCAGGTAAGGCTAATGTTGTTGCTGATGCCTTGAGCAAATTGTCTATGGGTAGTATTGCCTGTGTTGAGGAAGGAAAGAAAGAATAATCCAAAGATATGCAAAGAATTGCATGATTAGGAGTTTGGTTAATGGGTTCCAATGAAAGAGGCGTAATGGTGATGAGTAGTGCTGAATTGTCGCTAGTGTCAGAAGTAAGATAAAAACAACACGAATATCCTACTTTTCTTGAATTTAAGGCAAACTTCATAAGCATAAAAGGATGGATTTTATAAAAGGGAGAGAGGTGTATTGAGTTATCAAGGTAGAGTGTGTGTAAGCAAGGTGGATGAAGTCCAATAGAGGATCATGGATGAAGCTCATAGCTCCACATACTCTATGCGTCCGGGTTCCACAAAGATGCATCGTGAGTTTAGAGAAGTCTATTGGTAGAATAATATGAAAAGGGGTATTGCGTAGTTCGTTGTTAAGTGATTGAATTGCCAACAATTCAAGTAAAGCCCCAGAGGTGGGGTGGTATGGCTCAGAACATAGATATTCTAGAATGAAAATGGGAGATGATCAATATGGATTTCATTACTATTTATCGCAGTCTTGCATACAACATGATCTGATTTGGGATTGTGGATCGAATGACTAAATCAACCTATTTCTCACCACTAAGGACTATTTTTACAATAGAGGATTATGCCAAGTTATATATTCAAGAGATATTCAGACTTCATGGAGTTATAATGTCCATTATTTCATATAAAGGTGTTTAATTCACTGCACAATTGGAAGTCAATCCAGAAACATTTGGGTTCCTAAGTAAATCAAGTATTACTTTTCACCCTCAGACTGATGGTCAGGCAGAACGTACAATTCAAACTTTAGAGGATATGTTGAGGGTGTGTGTTATCGATTTCAAGGTTAGTTGGAATGGTCAGTCACTCTCATTGAGTTTGCTTATAACAATGGTTATCACTCTACCATCGGCTCCATATGAGGGCTTTTATAGGTGAAGATGTAGATCTCTATTGGATAGTTTTAGGTTGGTGAGGCTGAGTTGATAGTGCCATACTTGGTTCATCAAGCTATGGAGAAACTTAAGACTATTTTAAAAAGGTTGAAGACAACGCAGAGTCGCGAAATCCTATACAGATGTTAGGAAAAAAGACTTGGAGTTTGAGGTGGACGATTGGTTTTATTTGAAGGTTTCACCCATGAAGGGTTTTGTGATATTTGGCAAGAAGGGGAAGCTTAGTCCTCGGTATATTGATCCTTACAGGATAATAAGAGAATTAGTAATGTAGCTTACAAGTTGGAGCTACCGCCAGAGTTAGAAGTAGTCTATTCGATGTTTCACATTTGAATATTGAATAAGTGTATGAGATAACCTTCACTTATTATACCTATTGAAAATATTGGTATTAAGGATAGCCTATCTTATGTGGAGTTATCTATTGAACTACTTTATCGTCAGGTTCGCAAGTTCAGAACCAAGGAGGTAACATCAGTCAAGGTCTTATGGAGGAATCAGTGTTTTGAGGAAGCTACTTGGGAGGCTGAGGAGGATATAAAGAAGAGATATACACATCTCTTTGATCCTGGAGAAATTTCCAATGAAGGTACTAATTCTTTTCTTGGTACTTTCTAAGTTGAATTGTTGTGTTAATTTGCATGTTGAGTGTTTAAGTTGGATGTTAGATGCTTCAAACCTATTTTAAGGTGGTCTTGTTCGAGGAAGAATGTTTCCAAGAGGGAGAAATTGTAATATCCCTCCTTAGAAAGAGCTAAAAATGGGAAGACGTTAAGCTCAAATTTTACATGTTATGCTTAAATTGTGAGTTTTAGGTCAACTCAAACGAACATAACTTTCATATATGATGAATTAGGTGGCCTATAAGGAGTCAAATGAAAGGTCTTGAATCATCTTTCCAATGCCACCAAGTTTGCTAATTTTCTAGCTCATATGAGGGAGCTCTACCCATTTTAAGTTAGGTTGTCCAATTAAGAAAAGTTACTCGAAAATGTGAGGGGTATTTTTGTCTTTTTCTTACTCAATCAAATTAATATGTTTTAGTAAATATTTTGGGTGTAATATGATTTGGTTCAGTTTTACAATCCTAAAATACGCTTAGGGTTTTAGAAGAGAATTTAAGAAGAGTAAAAGAGGATAAAAGGAAGTATGAAAAAGGTTTTAGCGAATCGAGGAATTATTTCGCCAAATCGAGGAATGTAAGTTTTCATACTTTTGGGTTCGTTCATCCACACGCCAATCATGTTTTACATTATCAAATTAATCCCTAGAGATTGAGGAATTAAGTTTTTGATTAGTTTGTTGAAGAGCTATTATTTGTTCTTGAATCTTGATGTTTGATTGATTGCTTAAGGCGATGATTTTATTAAGGGGTTGAGTAAATTGATAGTTCTTGAGTGGATTCCGCTGGAATTGTCCTGAGTTATAATAATTTGAGATTTTTTACCTTAGAATTTCAGGGGTATGAGTTAATCGATTTTTGGAGAGGAAGAAAAGATCAGGAAGAAATTGGCACCCAAGTCTACGTCGCGGGCTTGCTCCCAGAGAGAGGAATTTCTCCCTCCGTGTCATGGAGAGAATGTAAACTCTAATATTTCAAAAATTATTTTTTGACCATATATTTTAATTTGTCTCCACGTTGCTGACTTGATCTCCAAACAATATTTTTCTATCACTTCTCATTATTAACTATCTAAAACTCATTTAATCATTACGATATCATTCATATCATAAGTCATATCCTTGAATTCATGAATCAAATTAAAGGTAGATTTAAGAATTAAGTCTTGAAAGTTCTTTCGATTCATTTTGAGAAGTCTTTTTACAATCATTTAAAAGTTGTTTTAACACTTAATTATTTGAGTTGAGGACTAGTAAAATTGAGTTCATTTTCTTTAAAACTATATGTGAGAACTAAGTTTTCTCAAGAGTAAATGTTTTTTTATATTTATAATGAGAGGAAACAGCAATTTCAAAAGAGTTCATGAGGAGTTTTAAGTACTCTCTATTTCTAGAGAAACTTTTTGAGTAATAATATCAGAATTGAGGAAGAGGAAATGTTTCCTTCAAAATATAATGAGCGAAGTTATATTTTTGGAGTAGTATTGAGCATTGATGTGGGGGAGAGTCCTACAACTTACAGCCCCCACAAATTATGTAGCCAACTTGGGTAGAAAGGTCATACTTTATAGATGATTCCTTATTCTTTTTTAAGCATAGACTAGTAGATCCACTTGGATGAGGAGTTAGATACCCCCGATAAAGTATATGACAGTTCTGGTAGCGTGGGCTAGACAATGTATCATCACACAGCTCATAATGATGGTTGTTGGTAGGGGTGTTCATGGTTCGATTTGGATCGGTTATTAGCAACAATAAAAACCAAACCAAATCAAATCAAAAAAATAAACGTCGGTTTGATTAATGTTGGTTTGGTTTGGTTTGGTTAGATTTTTCTAGGTTTTTTCGGTTAGAAACTAATATGTTTGTTGAGGACATGCGCATCTCGATAGACAATAACACTTAATATATGAACAATTCAAAAATAATCTATTACACGAACAAAGTGATTCATTGAATGTACCACATTTTAGAAACTAAAAACACTCATTGTCAATAGCATAAAGTTGGTTATATATTCTGGAGATCTCAACATCTTATCAATAGACTTTTCAATAAAATTACACCTTAAAATATTGAGAAATTACTTCTGAAAAATAACCAATATTTATAGTCAAAACTAATCCATTTCCATCTTCTCTAGCTTGAGCTTTAAATTATTCAATGTTGCGTTAGAAAATTTAATAAAGAACAGATTAGTGTGATCTTTAAAGTAATGAATATTGAGGGATTTTGACTTAAGGTCTTAATAGTTGGGTTAAAGTTTAAGTGTTCGGCTTCAGAAAATAGTAAAATTTAAGACTCAACTTAATTAAAATTCACCAAAATACTTATATTTTATTTATAGATAATTGTAAAATTTATATATATAACTTCTCAGTCCTGTTTGGTTATTTTTGCGGTTAAGTTTTAGTAAAATCAAATCAAATAATATCAATTTTTAAGAACTTAAAACCAAATATTTATTTTTTTAATTGATTTGTTCAAATGCGTGGGTTCGATTTGATTTATAAACCACAAACCATGAACAACCTATTTGTTGGTTACAGAATCTCTAAATAGCGTATTTTGTATTTTTATAATAAAAATATATTATTATTGTATTTATAAACACATTGAGTTGAAATTACTGTTTCCGTGCTTTATAATAAAACGCACTGTGTAGTTGTATTATATGCATTTGAGTGAGTATCCATGAGTAGAGTGAGTCGAGGTGAGTATGCTTCTTTTTCATCAGTAAAGCTTGCATTGTTACGTTCGTATTGCTCTTACATACTCATAAATTTCATGTACTAACACCATTTGGCATGCATCTTTCATGATGCAGACCAAGATCATCAACCAACAATTCGTTGATTTAATCGAGTTCATAATTTTTTTAGAAAGTCTCCTTGGATTCGGAGGATCTCTCATATATTTTCTGTTATTCAGTGTTAGGATGATCGACTGTCTTGTCCCAACATATCGCATAGTATTAGATGCTTCAGAAAATGACAGCAAAGTAGTAATGCTTAGGGTGTCCATTTCATTATTATTGTTCTAAACTGAGTTGACCTTTGAGGGTCAGCTTGAATGTTTTATTTCTAAAATATTCTAATATTATCTTTTGAGATTTTGAGTAGAAGTTTACATTTTATTTCCTCTTATATTGAGTAAATCTTCCTTTTGGAGTTGAGCCAGACCAAGGGTTCGCTTTGGGCCAGCAATAGTTCTTGAATGTCGGCCATGTCCAGGGTGTAGGCTCAGAGCGTGACATATATAACCAATAGAACCTTGACAATATTGGCTAGAAAAATTATATTATTACAAATTTGATGCGAGTCAAATATCTCCATGTGAACTATTATTTATTTGGGCACATTAATAAAAATATTGTCTTATGAATAATAATAGCATGAAAAATAAGTCCATTAACTGCAGTAACACATAATATGTACAAATCATTTTCATAAGATCGAAATTGATCTTTCTTTTGTTAAGCGATCTCACAATCAGTGGGGTACTATTTAATGGAATCACTTTAAAATCTTTTTGATCCTTCAATGATTTTCATACAACTTTCATTGTCTAGCATGACAACGATTTTATTATACGTATTCAAATATTTCATTTATTTTCAGTTTGAAAGAAACCTTATTGCATTCACCAAGGGAGAATATATATCTCCGTACAATAATGTCTGGACTTTTGCTATAATTTTTATGCCCGAAGTCCCAATTCTTACTTTAAATCTTACAATTATACTTTTGCCATAATAATTCATTTATACCCCCACTAAATTATACGTTAATCTATGGGTTTGCAAGTTCAAAACATCACTTGTTAAGTGAAATAAAATATACTTGAATTGTTTATTTTACTGGCCAATTGTTTACAAGAAACTCATTACCATTTGTAATGTTGAGCGCCACATCATATCAAAGATATCGTTGACGATTATTTTGACTCGAGTTTAATATGACGTAAATTATTGATATCTCTTCTTTTTTAATCATTTTAGGTATTTAAGCATTTGTCGAGGTTTTATGAAGTGTTATGTCATAGTGCTCTTTCAAATTATTTACCTCATTATCATGATCATTTTGATAATTTTCTCATCTTCTTCTTAAGAATTTTACTTTTGGAATCGATTGGTCTATCACGCTTCTGGCGTATCACAGACTCAGTACTTCAAATATAATTTATTGAATCATTTACAACTTAGTTAAAATATTGGGTCAGTAAATATATCTGGCAAATTATTTACAAGAATTATCTTTTGAACTTCAAGTTCACATTTTTTCACGTGGATTAGATAATTCAAATCATCCATAATTTTTCCATGTAAACATATCCCCTAATTAATAATAGGAAATCTAACATTTTCCCCCAACCTCATTTGGGGATCCATCTTTCTGCGTGGTATAGCAATAAAATTGTATATACACACATCAAATATTTATATGGAAATTATTTGGTTCTTGGGCCATGAACCAATTTTGATGGAAGAACTATGTTGGATTGATGTGTACATGTTAAATAAACTAATCTCATTCCAAATTTTATTTGAGAGATTTGTTCTCATAATTAATGGTCTAGCATTTAATTGGATGCATACAATATCTACTAAATCAACCACCATTATAAACATAATTTTATAGTTTGAAATTGTTCTTTTAATTTAATATTTCAAGCAAACAACCTGACAAATATCAATTTGTAAGTTGATACAAATGCACACGTGATCATATCATGTATGCATCTATTAAATCATAATAGTAATCAGTTCATATGACAGGTGAACGGACTTATATTTATATTTTTATATGTTCCAAATAATGTTAGGATATACAGTCTCAAGCATAGTTGGTAGAAAGATCATTTTATCATGAGAACAAGCATCAAAAGTTAATTCTTGAAGAATGTTTTATTTCTTCAAAATATAGCCACCTGATTTCTTAATTTCTTTTGCATCACATTTGAATCGAAATGACAAACTTAGCATGACAATTTATATTTATTTAGTAAACTTCTAGTTTAATTTTGCATGTGATTTATATTATGCTCTATTTGTATACAAAAAAACAAGAGGAAAAATGATTAATCTTTACCATAAATATTTTATAACCCGCTTCGAATTGTAGTAATATGAAGATATTAAGTCTTTCCATAATTATAGCGCATTAATAATTTGATTTTCATTTCCTCCAAAAACTTAAAAGTCCATGTCATATTTACCACAACCTCAATATTATGAACAATGCATTATTGAATTAGTAACAAAATTAAGCCATTCATAATCTCTAACTAATTTCTGGTACTACCATAAATTCACCAACTTCATTCGATGGTGATCATTTTCTATCAGAAGAATATTCATTCTTATTTGTCAATGGTTGAAAGTATTACATACCAAGACTTTTTTCTGACAATCAATGACAAATTTGTGTGTGCCACACAATAATATTTATTTTGTAAGGGGACAATACCTTTATTGGAAATAATTATTCTTCTTTTTGTTATTTAGTGGTGTCATAATAAAAGTATCAATCATTTGCGATTGTGTATTCAAATCGGACATGAGTAAATGACCATTATGTAACTTATATGTTTTTTATTTCTCAAACCTCACATAAAAGTGACATGACATTATCCAATCATACATGATCATGTTATATCTTTAGTTTTATCGCATTCACTTTCAAGATGGATAAGCATTCACAATGTTTAGATTAGTCATTAATTTTTGAGAAGTTGGACTTATCCATCATAGTACTCCATAAGTTTTCATTCAAAACTTAATGTCAAATCTTGATATTTGGTATATTTACATGTTCCACCTCATCATCACCTTGAAAGATAAAGAAAAACTTTCCCCTTTTTTTAATTTTAGATTGATGGAGAATTTATAGAACTCTTCAAATTAGACTTGCAGTAACAACAACATGGACAATAACCTTTAGTACAACTTGATGGTAAAATCTACCTTCACATTTTGAAGGATCGTCTTAATTAAGATGCGTAATATTTCCTTTTAATTATCATAATGATGATCATTAACACTTTAGCACACTCATATTCATATATTCAATCACTTGTCATATTCCAAACATAATATGCACTTGTACAACATTCATATAAGGGAATGGAGCAAATCAATTGGGTATATTTCATGAATTTTATTAAAAGCATATTAATTTGCTCAGTTATCACTACATCGTCATTATATTCTGTTGGGACTTAAACCCAACATCATACCCATAAAAAGACGTTTTAAGTCATTACTTTTTATTATCCAACCCCAACATTTTATTATCACGATACACCAAAGCTCTCACCCGATATATTGCCCTCTTGGTGCGATATGACTTGGATCCTTCATCTTATCCTCAATTAATGACATAACAAGCTAATATAATAGGACTCACCATTGAGCCTAAAAAAGATATTATCACTTTGTGTGTAACATGCAAAATTAAACCTAGAAAAAATGAAACACAATAAAAATATTATCAAAAAAGTATGTACTAATATCTTGAACTTATCAAAAGAAAGAGTTTTGTATAGTATTGTATTATATTATGTTTAGTGTACAATAGTTAAGTTAATGAAGTACCGTTATAAATCAAGGAATCAATTGTACACTAAAAAACTAATTGCACACTAAAAAATAATACTTTCAATTATGCAAAAATAAAAAATGATCACTACCACCACCTTTTTTTCAATTTTCATGTGAACCCAAAATATTTCACACACAAAACAAAATAAATCAAAATCTTATGTAATAACAAAACAATGAGCATAATCATAAATAAATATATAATTGTCACGACCCAAAACGGTCCGCGACTGGCACCCACACTTACTATCCTATGTGAGCGAACCCAACCAATCTAACCCTGGACATTTCCAATATAAGATAATAGAAAGTAATGCGGAAGACTTACTCATTACTAAAAACCCAATTCAATAACTCGAAAATGCAACATCATTATTTCCACAAAAATTCTGGAAGTCATCACCAAAAGAAACAGCTATGATCAAATTACTAAAGAAGAGTATTCTAAGAAGCCTTAAAATAACAAACAGCTAGTCTGCCGGAACTTCAAGCATTCAAAAAGACAGGAGGAAGAAAAGAAGGATCCGTCCCAAGCGAAGAAGCGTTAGCTCACGTGAAATCCGGTTTGTAATGAGTTGTAGGGGGTAATGAAAACTGGCTTTAGAGTTGCGGTTGAGTGAAGGACGGACGGTATGGTTTGCTTGCAATCCTCCACATATAATAAAGAAGAAACATACAAAGTAGAGGTCAGTACAGAACAGGAAGTACTAGTAGGTTCATCGGCCAACTCAAATAGAAATAAGAAAACAGTATATATACGATAGGGATAATATCATAATTCAACTAAAATACTTAACAGTAGCAACAAACAAGTTTCTATAATCATTTATTAAGTAATGGCAAGTCACAATCAGGAGGACTAAAGCCTCAATACATACTCATTGGGATTAGGTTCATTAGATGAGTATATTAACATCGTTTCAAGATCATTATCTTTATTCCTCTTGTGTCGGTACGTGACACTCCGCTACCCTACTACTATGGTCGGTACGTGACACTCCGATCCCCTCAATTCTACATGTCGGTTGGGACACCAGAATCCACTAATTCTAGTGTCGGTTTTTGACACCCGATCC
Source organism: Solanum habrochaites (assembly GCA_027704765.1). Lineage (NCBI taxonomy): Eukaryota > Viridiplantae > Streptophyta > Magnoliopsida > Solanales > Solanaceae > Solanum > Solanum habrochaites. The sequence goes on along the minus strand of JAKWJA010002489.1, from coordinate 49,693,558 downwards.
CCTAATTATACGGTCGGTTCGTGACACCCCGGTACCCCTAATTCTAACGTGTCGGTTGGGAACACCCGATTCCCTAATTCTACGTGGCGGTTCGTGAAGCCGGTCCCCCTAATAATACGTGTCCAGTTCGGGACACCCGCTCATAATCTCATTTCTATTAATTATTCAATCCTTCTTTATACCAAGGCATCATCAGCCCCATTACTTTAGTTCATCAAGCCTTCTTTTATACCAAGGCATCATCAATCGCTTTACTGTAGTTCATCAAGCCCTTTTATACTAAGGCATATCATTAACAAGGGGTTATCACGATTTGGGATTCAATCGCTTCATCATGCTTATTTATAAACAATGGTATAATCAAATTCATACAAGCATACAATAAGCACATAGAAGACTTTACAATACAACCCAACACATATCATTCGCCTATTAAGAGTTTACTAAGAATAGTATAAAAAACCATAACCTACCTCCCAACGAAGAATTGCGATCAACAAGCTATCTTCTCACAAGCTGCGTTCGTTCTCTCTCTGACGATGTTTGTCTCCCTCTCTCTGTTCTTATTATTTTCTTATGCAATACACCGCGGCTGTGACCGAAGTTAGACAGATAATTAAGTATAAAAGCGATGGCAATAAAAAACCCACTAATTAACTCAAGTGTTACCTCTTTTAACCCCAAAGTAATTAGATCTATTAACATTAACCTCTATTATAATTAAAGCAGGAAAAATAGTCAGAAACGCCCTAAATTAAATAAACGAAATCCGACCCAGCATGGGATTACGCAGCCTGTGACGGGCAGTAGTGCCTTGGCCGACGGTCCGTCCGCTGCTTATGTCACAAATTTCAGAGACTCATTTTTTGAAGAGTGTGTTGTGACGGTCCGTCGTGCCCACGACGGTCCGTCCTGCAATTCCGTCGTGAGTTCAGAAGAGGCGCATCCGT
>JAKWJA010002489.1:49460575-49692508 GCA_027704765.1 Solanum habrochaites | reverse complement strand
TCCTATTCCTTGTTGCGTCTCTTTATCTTCCTTCTTCCTTTTTTTATCTTCTTTTTGTTCGTCGTTTGTTTTCGTCGTGGTGGTCCTCGTGGGTGTCCGTGGTGGTGGTCTGGTCGGGTGGTGCTGGTACTTAAGGTGTCGGTGGTCGTGCTTTTTGGTTGTGGTGTTCTGGTGGTGGTCGTGGTGTGTGGTGGGGTCTTGGTGGATGGTGGTCGTCGTCGTTCCTCTGTCTCGTCTTGTTGTTGTGGTCGTGCGTGTCGTGGTTTGTGTCGTCTGGTGGGTGTGGTTGTGGTGGTGGGGTCGTTGGTGGTGGTGGTGGTGGTGGTGGTTGTGGTCGTCTGGTGGTTGTGGTGTCGTCGTCTTCGTCGTGTGGTGGTGTCGTCGGCTCGTCGTGGTCTTGTTCTTCTGTCGTCGTGGTGGTCGTCGTTGGTTGTCCGTCGTCCTCGTCCGTCGTGGTGGCCGCCGCAGCCGCCCTCGTCCAGCCGTCCTCGCACGCGCCTCCCCTGCAGTCTTCCCGTCGTCGCAGTGTCGGTCGTCGCCGTCGCCGTCGCCTCCGCCGTCGCCCGCCGTCCCTTCGCGTACATACCAGTAAGTAGTAGTATTAGTAGTAGTATAGTAGTAGTAGTAGGTATAGTAGTGGTATTAGTCGTGGTTGTAGTATTATGGTAGTGTTGTGGTAGTGGTAGTGTGGTGGTAGTAGTGTAGTAAGTATGTAGTTTACTGGTATTAGTAGTGGTAGTAGTGGTGGTAGTAGTAGTTGTGTGGTAGTAATGTAAGTATATTATAGTGTAATAGTGGTCGTAGTAGTAGTAGTCTTGCGCATCGTACAGTACCAGCATAGCAGTAGCATAGCAGTAGTCGCAGTAGTACAGTACATAGTAGCAGTCAGTAGCACTAGTAGCATAGCAGTAGTAGTAAGCAATAGCAGCAGCATACATAGTAGCGCATCAGCATTAGTATAAGTGTAGTAGTAAGCATAGTGCGTAGTAGCAGTATTAGTATGCCACAGCAGCAATAGTATATAATTAGTAGCAGTAGTAGCAGTAATAGTAGTAGTAGTTAGCCTTAGTAGTAAGTAGCAGTCGCGGTAGTAGTAGTATTCAGTAGAAGGGTATTAGTAGTAGCAGTTGTAAGTAGTATCAGTTGCAGTAGCAGTAGCAGTAGTAGTAGTAGTATAGTATATGTAGTAGTAGTAGGTAGTAGGTGTGGTATAATTAGTGGGTAGTAGTACGTGTATTGGTGGTGGTAGTGGTAGTGGTTGTGGTTAGTCCTCCTCGTCGGGTCGTCGTCCTGGTCGTCGTGGTGGTCGTCTTGGTGGTCCGGGTCGTGGTGGTGGTCGTCGTCGCCGTCGTGGGTATCCGTCGTCGTCTCGTCGTGGTCGTCCGTCGTTCCGTCTGTCGTAGTAGTCGTCGCAGTAGCAGTAGCCGTAGCCGCAGTAGCCGTAGCAGTAGTAGGAGAGCATTAGTCAGGAGTAAGGAGCCTGCAGTAGCAGCATTAGTCTTAGCACCGTAAGTAGTAGCAGCCCGGAGTTAGTATTAGTAGGAGCAGTAGTAGTAGTAGTATTATGGCACAGTAGTAGTAGCATAGCCAAGCATAAGTTGCAGCAGTAGTTGTAGGAGCCAAGCAACAGCAGCAAGCAGTAGGAGCAGCAGCAGCAGTAGTATTAGCATAGAGTTGTAGTAGTAGTAGCACAACAGTAGCAGGCAGTAGCAGTAGCAGTTAGCTAGGAGCAGTAGCAGTAAGCATAGCAAGTAGGAGAGCAGCACAATTAGTAGTACATAGTAGTAGTAGATAGTAGCATTAAGCAGTAGCATTAGGAGCAAGCAGCCAGCAGTAGTAGTCCAGTAGTAGCACAGCAAGTATAGTGTAGTGGTAGTATTAGTAGAAGCATAGTATAGCAGCAGTAGTAGTAGTAGCAGCAGTACAGTAGTAGTGGTAGTAGCATCAGAGTAGTAGCAAGTAGTAGCACATCTAGTATAGCATTAGTAAGCGCAGTAGTAGTAAGTAGCAGCAGGGTACAGTCATAGTAGTAGCAGCAGCAGCATAGTAGTAGTAAGCAGCATCGTAGCATAGTACCGGAGCCGCAGTATTAGTAGTAGTATCAGCAGCGAGCGAGCAGCAGCTTAAGTAGTTAGTAGTAGTAAGATACAACACCAAATATGATCCAATATACACAAAACCAACATTAAACCAATATTTACAAAAACAACCAAATAGAGGTGGGTATGGAAATACCTTACCCCACCAATAAAAAATAGTTGTTGTCGTCAAATGCAAAGAAAAAACTGAAACAATCTAAAAAGTAAAAGAGATTTAGGCAGAAAGGTCAAACTGCTAGAGTAGGCCTTGGTGAAGTCTTCATATCAGTCACTCCTTCTGTCTAGGTATAAGTGCTGGTTCATCAGCATCATTGGACCCACTTGAGCCCACCATAGATGTGTCGCTGAGCGATGCTGTCTTACAAGTCTCAAACATGGGACCCTCAAGGTCTACTAAATCCTCATACATAGTATCCTCTTGAACATCAAGCTTCTCCTCATCTTTCTCCACCTCGGACTCCGAATAAGCATCATGGGTCCTAGTATCATCCCTCATAATAAGCAATCCGCCGAGGATCTCAGAACTAGTCAAACATGTTACGACCCGCAAGTAGACCCTAGAAGTTAGGACAGACCCTTTAGCTAAGAAACAAATGTGCGTACTTTGGACCTTTTCGCAGGTCTGTAACATCGCCCTCTTTAGCTATCTTCAGTACTAAGACATGACAAGTAAGTACTGATTATAAGACTTTGCAACGTAATAAATAACAGGAAAAACCTCTTTTGTAAATACAAAAAAAATAAACTTACAAAAGGATAGTCTCATCGGCACAAGCCAACTTAAAGACACGACATAAATATATTAGGGACACGACCTTTACATTGAAAGAAATAATTAATAAGTCTTAAACAAAAATTAGAGAAATAGTGATTATGCCCTCGGATTTATGTGGACATACTTAATATTGAGAGAGTCGATTCCCAAGCTTGCCTTATCACCTTAAACTTACCTCCAACCTATACTTGTAGAGTATAGTAAAGTATGGGTTTATTACAAACATTGTTCTAGGTATGGCATATGCAAAAACATCCAAAAAGGGACATTTTAGTAGAAATGAGCTTTCATGTAATTTAAGTAAAACCTTCATGAATGTATAATTAAAACAACATATAGATCATCATTTATATCATATAATAGAACTCCCATAATTCTAATACCAAAATGCACATTACAGTGAACTCAAGAAAACCTTACACTGACTCATTTCTTTTTAACTCACAGTAAGCCCACCCTATTAAAGTTTTCTTAACCAAGATTATCCTAAAATTCACTAAGGTAATACATGAAGGAACCGCTCATACAATTCTTCCAATTCATCCCCATGTGAACCTCAAGACTACCCATTATAGACTTACTTCATCGAGGTAACAAGTACATACCTTATAACTAGACATTACAGGAACATACATGCATTAAGTACTTCACATAAGTGCCATTCCCCAATGGGATTTGTAAGTTACACTAAGTACAATGTGAAAGTACCATCCCATACTACTACTCCCACTTAGTTTTCCTTGAGGATTCCCTTGGATCAAGAACACCACATTCATCATTCATAACTTCATCATATACGACATAACTTCAACATGCTTCTTTAACAGAAAACTTAAACTTACATTACTTTCATTTTTACAATCAATCATGACTCTTCAGACATTTTACGTAATAAGGACACACCAAGACTCCCTACAAAATGCCTACTTGTGCACTGGATAGATAGCGTTTTCCTTCCATTCCCCCACCAACCCTACGTAGACATCCTTAACAACACTTAAGGGTCATTACATTCATTGTGGGGGGATACTTTAAACCGACATAGACCATGAGCGCTAATATGAAATCCCCGGTATTAACTCCTCTACCAGATGAGGGAATCCCCACTTGCCTAATGTAGGGTGCAATACTTTTTCTTTACATGCATCCTCCATAGTTATCCTACATGGGCGCATAGTTTAAGGTATAGGAGGTTGCTACTAAAGTGACCTCATTCTCTACTAATGAGGATAACTCATATCAGATTACCTTTGTATACAAGATCTACTCACGATGTATAGTATAACCCCCTCTCCTACAAATCCCTTTCGTGCTAAGCATAACTCCCCCACGAGTCCCTAGACATTCAAATGACTATAGCTTAAGGATAGGGATATTATACCCCACATATCAAACTCACGAAGTGTACTTATCCCTAGAGGTTACGTTTTGTGAATCACATATCAACTCAAGACTCACAAGGGCATCAACCTCTTTACCTAATACTGGAAAGCTTATTGGGACTCTTGGAGGTTGCTATGCTACTAAACACTTCATCTCAACTCACGAAGAGTGTTCACCCCCAAATTCCCCTTTTCATACTATTGGATTTATAGGGATGGTCTAGACACTTTATCTCTATTTACAAAGAGTGTCTACCCTACAATCCTCCAATTCATTCATCACTTCATTCAAAGTATGTGTGTGAGTATATGTGAGAACACCTTCCACATAATCATCATAATTCATAAAATTGACTTCTATACATGCTCATACCCACATTCATCATACTTCATACACTAGCATGCTTCAAATGGACATCAACTTCATTTAGACATAACATCATCAAGATATTAATTTTAACATTCTTAAAACACATGATGCATATACATCATAATCATCACCTCACTTCACATACTATGACTTCAAGTCCTCAAATAACAATATTTATATATATCACATACTTCAAGTAGACACCACGAAAGGTGGACCGTACCACACAAGATCATCTCAAATAAACTAAGCACGGTTAGGACCACTTAACCTTCAACCTTCATCCAAGCCTTTACTTACCCACATTAATCAATATCATCGAAGAGAAGGGGAGGAACTTATCATAAATAATAATTTTTAAGGAATAGGTAAGATCACAATGATAAACAACTAAAAGAAATCATAGTTCTAACATGATCTAATCCATGACTTAACCCACTTCATAAAGCCCAAAAGGTTGAGAACTTGAATGAGCATGGATTATTGAGTTTTAACCCTCAAAACATCAACTAATATTGAATAATATGCATCATACCGTTCATAAAAAAGTTTTCAGGCATGCCTTCTTTAGAGTTTAAAATAGAGAATTGGGTTTTTTAAAAAAACCCCTTCCGGGAAAGTATTGAAATAGGCTCCTTTGGAAATGAAACCCAGAATCAATGATGATACCATAACTTCAATAAATAAACCCAAAAATTTTGGATGAAGAAAACGGTCCAAAACCAAACCTTCAAACCCTAGCTTCATCTTGAGGTTGGGCTCCGATGGAGTTTGAACAATCTTTATCTTTTGGAGAGAAGAATTTTTTAGGGTTTTTTGAAATTTATTTCTAACTGAGGCTTGGGTTTTTTTGTTGGGGTAATGGTGCATAATTACTGAAATAAGTTTTTTTTCACAGCCGCCCCAACTTCCCTTCAATGTTTGGAGTTATCAACACATCACAACACCCACCCCACACCCCAATCACCCACCGCGCGGACTGTTCCCACAATTCTTGAAATAATTTTTCTTTCACAGAGGTGTGTGCGACGTTTCCAAAACATGACGCAAAAATTTTCCGCCTAGGCTGGAACGGCTCCGACATGTGCCTTTGTTTCACCATTTGCCAAACATGCGCCTTGGTCAGCTGGCTTGTGAATGTTTTGGTTTTTCCTTGTGGCACCCCTTACAGGGGTACCCATTGTCGACGACCCGGAATTCTGGAATCCGAATCGCATACCGGCATTGTTGAACCTTTCAAGGTACGTAGACAGCTCATCTTGGCATTCATCCATTCATAGGGGAATTTAGCGGAAAATTAAAACTTTTTTAAACTATAAGTAGACATAGACTTCATAGAGTATTTCATGAATTCATCATATACTAAACTCACTACATGTAACAACCATCTAATCATAAGAATCAATTGGAAAAAGAAAAAAAGTATAATCACAAATACGTTGCCAAACACGACCTTATTACAGAAGCGTCGAAATTAAGTAGTAAAGAAACACTAGGTATCAACAATTCCACTAGCTTTGTCAAAACTAAGCTAGACTAAAAAACTTAACCTCCCTTGAAATCACGAGGACCTACCAAATGGTTTGGAGACGCTGATGTTCCAAACCGTTACAAGAGTCGTCACTCTATCTGTCCCTTAACCTCATCTATAAATAGTAAATAGTAAGGGTTATACACGCACTTGTACTAAGTATGGTGTATGCACACATACACATAAGCTATGCCATAATCAAAGAAAGCTCTTTGCACAAACACCAATCACACCCTCAGCATCTTCATTCTTTATCTTTCATACTTTGAGGAAACTCAACCTTACCCGATATATATCCATGTAGCATCATTAAATCTAGTGTCTCCTACAAACGAAAAGAGGTGGAGTCACTGGCCCAGGTGAAACTAAAACATGCTAAGTATATAGGGAATTGAACCCTCTAGAACCCGATGTTGGCAATACAGGTTCACAAAGACTAGATATATAAGGAGACCTATACCCGCCTAAACGGACAGTCCTCCATCGCATAGATTTACACACACGAACCTCTGCCTTCCGAAATAGGAATGCGACTCATTAGCTAGCCTTCAGTGCTCAGTAGAAAGTTCCATGATATTTATCTCAGACATCATAGAAGGTTGCTTCAGAATGAGGAAATCATTGCTCATTATTGAATTTCTCATCGCATTATTAGTATTAAGTGTAGTTGTCCCTTACCTTACACATAGAGTATGAATTGATACTTGTCTCTTGATATTCAACACTTTCCTTAGGTGAGTCTTTTAGTGACGCTTTACTTAGACCTGTTAAGACCTTGGTCTCACTTCATCTTAGCCTCTTATCATGTTGTCACAATTTTCATTAGCAGCATAGAATTTAACATAATTTACTTCACCTTCATTCGTGAATGTATCATTTATCTTCTATTGTTAAGTTGACTCAAGCATTATGGAGCTTGCTTGTAGATTGAGAAGTTAACTTACCTATTGTTGATTTCATCCTTCCATGACATTGACCAATGTAAATTTTCCTTACATATCATCCTTTGGTGGTATGAACTAGCTCACACTTCTAACACCTTCATTACTGGTATTCTTTTAACTAAGTAGTACTTAGAATTAAGTGAGACTTGTCTCCTTCCTTAACACCCTTCTAAATTAACTTACTTCATTGAAGACTCCCCCTTAAATTTCTTATAATATGTTACTTACTTACTTTAGTGTAGTAGAACATATCTTCGTTTATAACGATGAACCTTCATTCAATGAGTTTCATGGTTCGTATGTCATTTCTCTTAGAGCATGTTGGGAGTTTGTCCCAATGAGTGCATGCCCTTGATTTGGGTTCATTGAATCGTGTTAGAAGTGATATATTATCATTTGATACTCAACTAACACAAATTGAACATGTGAATTAGTATCGGCCTGAATCTTTGAATCTTTAACGTCATAAAAACCATTTTTTTGTTGGCATGTGGGCCAATTTTCCGTCTGTTCATATTAAATTTAATATGTTATGAAACATTAGCCAATATTTTTAAATTATTGAACATATATTATAGACATTGTACAATGCCATCACTTTTAGTCAATATTCGTTATCCCTTTCACCACTGGGCAACAATTAGTATTAGCATAAACAATTGGGTAGAGATTTTCAAACCATATTTATTGGCATCAAGCATATTCATGTTAAAACATGCTATTTTTATAGATTATAACATTAGCCATCTTTTAGTTATTAACAACCCCTACAATTGTGTGACCATTGGAGTTTTAGAGCCACTTTATTAGCATAATATTAGTATGACATAAGCAAATGGCTATAGAGTTAATGATTGTTTTGTTTGAATAGCAAAAGTTTTCATTCAATCAATTCTCCATTTGGGGAACATTATTCATAGCCCAATCTTTTACTTTTTAGAGATAACTTATAGCCAATTCCAATTTAATTTTGACCAATCTTTTTGTTAGACATTTATGACATCGCCAAACATCTCACTCAAATTATGATTTTCACAAATTTCTTTTTAATAACCCTTATAACATAACCTTTAGGCATAATCATTTTTTAAAATATCCTTGGACAGCATCATTTAAGCATTTGATGAATTTATTAATATTTATAACATCATATTAAAACAGCAGTATGCACAAGAGACCCGTAACATCGTCATACATAACATTTTCCATACATATCTTTAACATAGTATCAATTCTTTTTAATTCACATAATATACTCACTTAGTATCAAAACAAAGTCCAATTAATAAGGTCATTCAATCATCATTTAATAAAACACCATACCATTAAGATCAGCCAGCCCAACATCACCAACACATATTTCTAACCTTTCAACCTTGAAATCGTAACAAGATACTTAGGGAAAGGAGTTTCGACAGACCGACGGGAAACAACCCTATTTTAAAAGTCTTTTGAATCATTCTAGGAAGAAAGTTATCCTGGATAAAGAAGTCTTTGGGGAGCGAAAACCATCTTTTAGTAAACTTAATCCATGAATACCACCGTTGACCGAAACCTTTAAGAAACATTCAAATCGCCCTAGAAAAATAGATAAATTTTCTGCCTTTTTCTTTCCGTTCGTTGCATACTGTGTTTTGCGTCTCCTTTACTATGATTTGAACGTGATTCTAATTCTTATAAACTATATTACTCATTCAACTTAGGAATTTAATAAGTTAATAATAAATATAACTAACTAATTACTAAAAGCCCCTCAAGACTAAACATCGAAGATTTGACCCAAAATTTGAAATTCTGGGTGTTGACTATGGTTTTGGTCAAATTTTTAAACTTTATTTTAATTAATACTCTTTTAATTTAATTAATTTTAGGGACCCTAGGGAAGTAATAAAGTACCCCTATGTTATGGGAACCATAATCAACCCTTTAGGCGGACCATCTAGGTAAGTACTAGGATGGTTTTTTCTTGAATTGCCTAGATTATCATAAGATTTTCTGTTTACCCTTTAATTTAATGAATTAAACGTCTAATTTAATAACTAAGTTCATATGTTAATTAATAAGGAACCCTTAATTGTTTATAACCATAACAATCCTTTGGACCATCCTAGTTAGTACTAGGTTGTCTTTTCTTGTCTTAACCGATCTAAATTGTTTTGGTGATTTATTTTTACTACCCCTGTTAAATTAATTAATTATTTTCTAAATTAGATTAATTAAAGTATACTACGGGGTAATTACTAAAGTACCCTTAAGGTCGATAGGATCTTAACGAAACTTTTGGCCCTCCTATGTGGGGGTCGGTACTAGGGTTTCCCTTTCTTGCTAAACGAAATCTGAAAATTTTCCTTTTTATTTTCGGTTTAGCCCTTTTAAATTAGTTTAATTAATTTTAATAAACAAATTAATTTAGGTAACCTAGGGGTAATTTACCAAGTACCCCTAAGCTGTTGGGACCATAACTAACCTTTTGGACAATCTTAGATTAGGTACTAGGTTGTCTCTTTAACTAATACTAGGTTAGTGTCAACCCGATTTTGGTCCTAGGTTGTTGGGTACACTAATGGGTCCATTTTGGTTAGTCCTAGGTTATTTAGCTAGTTAGTACAGTTAGTTAGGACCCAAGAGATTGTTAGGAAGTTAGGCCCCACATGGAGTTGTCCCTTGTGCATGATTTCCCCCAAAACTACCCTTACCGAATTCGGTTAGGGTGGTAACCTCCTTTTGAAGCTTCTTCACATGTCTTGCACATGGGTTTGTTGTAATTACCTAATTAACTAATATTTACGGTTCATTTGAGAATGTTTACTTATTGTCCCAAGGACCCTCACTATGTCCTTGGGTACTGCTTAATTTACATGATCATGTGCTATGGTACTAGGCTTGACACTTAGTTGCATAGTACTTTGTGTGGTGGTATGGTTGGAACACAAAATTTTAGCTTAGGGTCTTCCTTGCTGGTACATTTATTGAACATAAATCTTTGATTTGGATATGACAACCCAAAAAGTATATTTCTTTTCGTATAATAGAATGCTAAAATCCCTTAGCTAATATTTTCTATACTAGGCCCCATAGTCCTCAATATTGGGGCATTGGGTGGCCTATGTACCCCAAAATAGGCCTATCCTAAGGGTCATTACTGAGAGCTTCATTAGACAGGATTTTTTGGAATGTTACATAATCACCCCCTTAGGACTCTTCGTCCCTCCGAATGACACCTTACACATCATTAAAACCTAAGAGTGGTGATTCCGAAAGTTACTCTATCATGCTTAAAACTTTCTCTTTTGTGAATATCTGATTCACACTTATTTTGATGACGCATAACCGTCAAGCTTAGCTAAAGCCTTCAATATTTGAGATTGAGGATTACGCTTCTCAACTAACTTAATTTAAGCACATAACCAATCAGAACTGACACATAAAACATGCCTATGCTAACGCAACAACAGCAACATAAATGCCAACATAATTCTTTTAACTCACCTAGTGCTGTTAGAAGACATACGATTAGGACTTACCACACACATCCCTAAAAGCAAACACTTAAACTTAAGTTTGTTAACATAAACCACAAAAAAAAACCAACTTAGGAAGAGTTGTTATATCTGCCTTTTAGATAACATCTTGTGGCCTTAAGATTTGAACCTAATGACGCCCCAACTTATTTCAGGGATTGCCACTATGCCATCCTACTTCTCTACATACCCCGTTGGCTTTATTACACTGTCCTCCTATGGTAGTCACAAGTAAAAAGGTTTGCATTTAAATCTCATGAAGTACGTCAACTAATTTACCACAAAAGGAGTAACCATAAACACAGGGAGATCCCCTGGACACTAATAATGCATAGAATAGGAAAGAAGACAAGAAAGTTAACATTTAGCCACATCCGTGGACTGTCTATTGTTCCCTCTTCCTTTTCAATTGCATAGAACCATTTTATCTTGGGGGGTTCATCTAAAAATTTAGGGGCCTAGGAGGGAGCAATCGTCTTGGCCTATTGATTGAACCCGCCCTTCTCTTTAAAGTCGACCTATTTGGAAGCTGCAGCCTTCTTACCCTGTTTCTTAGTCTATTTACATAACACTTATGAAGTCAAATCCATGTCTAAGACATAATGATTTAGTTGGATGTAGCCCATTATCCCTTCTCCTTCTCCTCCTCGTCAATACTCACCCACAGGCTTGTTTAGACATTACCATGCATGGTCACCTCCATGCGAACAACCACACTCACCACACGTCGTTTATCCCCCGTTGGGAAATTTCGTTATGGCCCCTTCCTAGTAAGGCAGAATCGTTGAGCTTGGCCGCCTAGACCCCTCACCACGCGGCCCTCCTAATTCTTTTGTGTATTCTTCTACTAACGCGTTCACCAAGAAGAAAGTTAGATACTTATAATGACACAAAGTGTCAAAAGGTCTGAGAGCACACTATGATGGAGTCAGAAGAAGGGAGAATTTCCTATCATCGCTAGTCTCCTAAAAGTCATATGATTGTGGCGCGCTTCACAACCATAAGTACAGAGCTACGTACACGTGGTTTGGGTGTTGATATTTAGTTCCTAGGTACTATAACTTTTTTGAAAAACTTTAGTGTCCTCCAATTTATTAAGCATAAGATTAGTATTGAACATAAGAGTTGGCAATAGATTTCAATAATTTTTTGTTGGCACAACAAAAGTTTTCATTCATTCAATCATCTCTATTTGGGATACATTGATTCATTAGCTAATCTATTACTTATTTAGAGATCACATTCTAGCCAATTCTCCCATTTAATTTTTTTACAACATGTTTGTGTTTATCCATTTTATTTGGATGCCAAACATTCACTCAAATTTTTGAATTTCCAATTCACGGAGATCTTTTAGCTAACACTCCTTACAACATAAGGTTAGCTAACGGTTTTAAACATCTGGCCAACATAAATTTGCATTTGATTAATATATCATCTTTATAATGTCATATTAAAGCAAATATGCACAACATCCATACATAACACTTCATAACTAACAGTTTGGGACAAGATCTTAACATAAATTATCATTCTTTTAATTCCACATAATAACCCTAAGCCATCAAACGATCCATTAAAGGTTTCATGCAAACATGATTAATCAAAAACCATACACTTCAGATAAGACAGAACCACATACCAACAACATGATTTCTAACCTAGTCACCCTTCCTCGAAACAAAAGGATACCAAGGGAAGGCGTTTGGACAAGAACGATAGGAAACAACCCTAGTTTTCAAGATCTCTGATCGTCCAAAAGAAATTCTCTTGGAGATAATTCTAGGAGATAAACCCTTACCTTGAGTAGAAACCTCATCGAACTAAGACCACCTTGAACGAAAATTTGAAGAAACCTTGAATCGCCCAGAAAATCGATAAATTGATCGGCCTTTTATTTTGTTCGTTGCTTACTGGGTTTTTTTTTGCGTCGCCTTTACTATGAGTTTTAGAACGTGATTCTAAGTCTCCTAAAAACTGATCATAACTCATTAAACTTAGGGTTTAATAAGTTACTAAATAAATTAATAAAACTAATTAGGTAAAAATTCCCCTCCTAATTTGACTAAACATAGGAGGATGTTGTCTTGACCTCAAAATTTGAATGTTGGTGTTGACTATGGTTTTTTGTCAACATTTTGACTTGTTTTAATTAAATTTAATCCGTAATTTATTAACTTAGGGACCTAGGGATACTAAAGTACCCCTAAGTCATTGGAAATCATAATCAACCCTTGGAAAACCATCCTTGTTAATTACTAGGATGTTCTAATAGTATAGGGTAGAATATATAATTTTTAGTTTGAATGATCCCTTAATTAAATAATTAAATTACTAATTTAAAATAATTAAGTGACCTAGGGTAATTAAACAGGTCCCTTAAGTCGTTATAACCAAGTAATCCTTTAGACCATCCTAGATTAGGTACTAGGTTGTCTTTTTCTTGTCTTAATCGAAATATAGAAATTGTTTTGTGATTTTGGTTTTGACCGTTTAAGTTAATTAATTAAGTTTCTAAGTTATTTAATTATGTCACGAATAGAATCTATACCCCAGACAAGACCGACTTTTTTGACCTCTCAAAGGTCGCAGACAAGCCTACATACGTCAACGTTACTTCATCTAGGTTATTTTTAGCGGAAAATTTGAACTTTTGTTTATATTTATATTGGAAACATTGATCTTCGCTTAATACTATATACATGAACTTATAAGCCATTCACAAACAACCATCGAATCAAGATAATCCAAATGAAATATATAATCAAAATATAAGTTGCACAAAAGGCAACCAATACAACGCTGAAAGTAATAACTAAGAAAATGCAATTAGAAGATCCTCCACTAGGTCTGCCACTCGACATAGAATAAACCATTAAGCATCCTCGAAAGGATGGATCACTACCACACTTTGGATGAAGATCCATCCTCAGGATACCTCTTGCGTTTGACTCTTAACTCTAACGTCCAGCTGCACCTGCACCAAACAGTAGATAAATGTATGGAAATTAGTACACCACTTTTACTATATGATGGTATATGCAAGCAACACCCACACGGACATTGCATGATTTAGAAAACTTTACTCCTAACGAATTATGAAGTTGTGAAAGTCAGGCAGTGGACTTGACAAATCGGATTAGGAAATTCATACATGAGAGTAACATGCATCATATACGTACATATTGCACACAAACACACACATTGATATATCACATACACATATTGCTATAGCAATTCATTTTAATTTCATTCGTGCATATTCCATGGACCTTGTAATCATTGACTTACATTAGGACTTCCCAAAATGAAGGGCTCATAAATGGGCCTTCAACCAGGGAGTCCTTTTTAGCAAACCAAAGTATGCCTTCATTATTTCATACGTACTTCACTTTTTCATTTTCATTTTTTATAGGCTAAGGCTGTGTTTAATAAGACTCTCCAAAGGTGCACTGTGGCAATGACTAAAATGACGTAGTGTCCATTGCATAAGTTTTAGTTTCACCGTCTGACTATCCTAAGGAACCAAACACCTTAGTACGTTCATTTATTGTCTGCGTTACATGAGGCTCGCTCATTCTTTCTTTGGGAACTTTACCTTTAAAAACCAACTAGATCATGTAGATCCATTAAATCCTGTGTCTACCATACCAACCCCACACCAAAAAGAGGTGGAATCACCGGTCAAAGGAAACCAAAAACCTGCTATAGCGTATATAGGAGGGGCTTGAACCCTGCTAGATCCTATGTTTTGCCTGCATGGTTTTCAAAGACGCGGAATATAAGTGAAGACCCATATACCGTCTTGGATGGACATCCCTCATCGCATGAAATTAAACACGAACCTCTGCCTTCTCCCGAAGAAGGAATCACCACTCAAGCTAGCGCTCAGTATAAGTTTCCATGACATTCATCTCATATATCATAGAAGTTGGCTCTGAGAATTAGATCAAGATCATTGCCATTAGAATGAATTTCTCATATCATCATTACAATTAAGTTGCATTAACTTTACAAACTTTCATTAGACTGTTCTAAGGGACTGGTCTCTTCACTAACCTTTTAACACTCTCATAGGTAGTACGTTTTGTAACATTTAACTTTAGGCTCATTTGATGATGCTCTCATGGTTGCACATTAACCTCTTATCAATGTTTTGTCACCACATTCATTTGTCTTAACACACCTCCCTTTCATAATTACTCACGCCTTTTTACGTGAATGTTCATTTTATATATGCAATGCACTTGGGCCTTTTTTAGGTCCTGTTCATCCTCGTGCTTACCCTTGTAGGGTCACAACTCATCATTACATACCATCTAGGTTCACCTTACTTTAAAACGTCTGTTGGACTTATGGATCCATATATACAAGCCATGTGTCTTCATTCATAATTCGTCTAAGTGATTCATACTTACCAAAGATTATGTGGTACAAGACTTATGCATCTTGTAAGTATTCCAAGGTCTCAATTTTGATTCCTATAGGCAGCATGCATTAATTATTTAATAACGTAAGTCTTACGTGTCAATACAGAATTGGTCAAGGGAACCATATTTCAAATCCCTTGTATAACACTTAGTTAATTTTCTTTATGATTTTCGATGACATAAACTTCTTGGCTAGGGAACCCGAGATCAATTCCCCAAAACTACACTTCCTTTCTTTTTTTTCTTGATTTTCTCCTTAAAGATTTCGGCCTGGGGGACCCAATATCGAATCCCTTTCTTTTCTTTTTCTTTCTTTACTTAATCCCTTCGTTTAGACTAAGAGGGTGTGGGATCGACCCCCACAGCCTCACATATTTTTAAAATGCATTTTCCTTACTTTCTCATTCGGCATTCGGCCAAAAGTGGTTTGGGTTGGATCCGCAATAACTCCTCATTTTAATATTATGTATTTATAACATTTTTCTCCTCTCTCTCCTTCATCTATCCCAGAGGTTTGTGGGTTCAACCCTACACTCCCCATTTCATGTTATTTTAATTTTTCTCCTAACTTTGGTCACTTGAGATTTACTCCATTTCGAATTCCGCTTAAACCCTACACATTTTAGTAATTTAATTTTTTTATAACTTGTATAAGTCTTGGGTTCCGAAGAAAAATTTCCGGAGTGCTAGAACTTTTTTCACCCTTATTGCAGTCCATTTTCTCAACTTTTAAATGTTAGATTGAGGACAACTTTCGTGTATTATCTAATACATCTTTAGGTGAGTTTTCATGGTTACATTCGGAAATTTGATCACCTTTTTGCAGTTCATTTCCTCACCCTCTTTCACGTTAAATATCAAGACATTTCGAGTAGTTTTTAGGGAGATCTTTACGTGCATTTTCAAGGTAACTCTCAGTCAAGAATTATCATTCAATTCAGCAACTTTGAACGCTATGAACACATGTTTTTACAATTCAACCCTGTAAAATAAAACAATTTAACAAGTCAATTTCATGCTTCCAGCCAGCCCCCAACATCTCAGTACCAACGTGCACCCACCGTTATTATATCACCACCTTTCGGGAACAATTCCTTATCATATTCTACATAATCGGAATACACGTTCAAACAAGTAATCACTACCAGCCTAAAGTCATCAACCAAAAGTCATTACCAATGCATACTTGAATCATTCAAAGGATCTAAGACAGTTGCATGTCAATGGGGACAACCTTAGTCTATGATTGGAATATCCTGAGCCTAGGGGTCTCTTGGGAAAAGGGGACGAAGATGGAGAAAACTATACTTGAGTTGTGTCAAAGTGTTTTTAGTGGTGCAACACTCCAGCCCCCCATTAAGCCAACGTCCTCAACCACTGATGTCGCAAGCACATCTGTAGAAGAAACTTGGGTTTTGCTTTTAGTTTTGAAGCTTATTTACTTTTTTTTAATTTGAGCGTTCAAGATCTTGATGAACTTTATATATGTTTTTGTTCCTGTTCTGGTTGTTGTATCAGAAAGTTTACGTGTAAATAATTTGAGAGTAGAGAGGGGACCTTGATAATGTGTTAGCTTAGATTTAGTAGATTCGTTGGAGATTAGTCAAATTAAACTTCTCTTAATTGTTTAAAATCTGATTTGTAAAGGGGAAGCAAAATGAAACAACCATACCCTAACAAAGCAATTCTAATCATCCAATTATCCCCTAATGTCGCTTCCTTCCACCAGCTCAAACCCGGGTGAAGCTTAACTTTCCGTAAAAGTCAATTTTTGGCCAATCCCACCCGAATTTGCCCCTCCTCTTTAAATTAAGTAATTAATTAACTAATTAAATATTTAGGGTAATTAAAATACTACCCCTATCTTGGAAAAGACCATTTTACCCCTAGACCCTCCAAACCTAAGATCACCCCTTTTATGTCTGGTAAAACTTATCCAGGTGAATCTCTTCAATTCGGGTACCCTACATGGTTGGTTCTCACCTTGCCTAGCTCAACTAACTCACCAAGTTGGTTTGCTTCGCTATTGAATATTCTGAGGTATGGTTCTACGCGCAACAAGCTGTGTGAACTCGGTCTAATCCATGCATTCTAGGTACGGTTAAGCATTGCTTAGCTTAGTCATATTCAGGTTGTTATATTATCCCCCCCTTAGGAACATTCGTCCCCGAATGACACTTCAAATTATCTCACACATTGCCAGTCATATTATAACATAAGAACTTTACACAGTCAAGCAATATCAATAAAGGACAGAGGAAACAAGGAAACTTAGACTCAAAAGGGTAAGGAAGTCCTAACTTTAAGACGCTAACGGAAGTATAGAGGGAGAGCTCATATTACCGCCTCGCCGTATAACCATCAACAAGATGGTCCCTACAAATACCTCATGTGGCAACCTCCGTTTTCCTCATCCAACACTTTACCTTCCGGTCCTAAAATCTCAACAGGAACCTCCTCATAGGACAAGTCTTCATCAACCCCAAACCTGCAATAGGAAGAATCGATGCTGGATCACCAAGGCACTTTAACATAGAGACATGAAAGGCTGGATGAATAGAAGCTAGATCCGCAGGCAATGCCAACTCATAGGCCACCTCATCCACACGTTGTAGATTCTCGTATGGCCCGATATACCTCGTACTCAACTTTCCCTTCCTGCCAAACCTCATCACCCCCTTCATGGGTGATATCTTCAAGTATACTTGATCACCAACATCAAACTCTAAGGGCCGCTTCCTATATTTGCATAAGAGTTCTGCCAATTGTAAGCGGTAGCCAAACTGTCCGTTATCACTCTGACCTTCTGTAAGGCCTCATGAATGATCTCTGGACCAAAAATGGATGACTCTCCATCCTCGAACCACCCAACTGGAGACCTATACCTCCTACCATACAGATCCTCAAACGGTTCCATCCCAATACTGGAGTGATAGGTGTTATTATATGAGAACTCTATCAATGGCAGATGGTCATCCCAACTACCTCTGAAGTCGATGATGCACACCCTCAACATGTCCTCCAATGTCTGAATCGTGCGCTCTGCCTTCCCATTTGTCTGAGGATGGAAGGTAGTTCTGAGCTTTACCTGCGTCCCTAAGCTCATCTGAAAGGTTCTCCAGAAAACGAAGTGACCTAAGTCCCTCAATCTGAAATGATAGACAAAGAAATCCCATGACACCTCACAATCTAATCAATGTAGAGTATCACATAATCCTCGGCCCTGTCACTTAGACGTTCGAATGGAAAGTGGGAGACTTAGTCAATCAATCCTACAATAACCCATATAGATTCTGCCTTCTCCTATTCCTAAAAGAAACCAACCACGAAGTGCCAGTTAAAATGGGCCTGCTACCCTTCCATCTTGAAATCTCCATCATTGATAAGACACCATGCTTAAGGTGCTCCGCCTTAAACCTGAGAACAATTAGAACCCTTGCCACAATACTCAACAATGTCCTTCTTCATGCCACCCTCATAGATCTGCTTGAGGTCCATGATACATGTTTGGTTGGAACCTGGATTTATCGAATACCTGATCCATGGGCCCTCGTCAACAATCTTGGTCTGGCCAAATCATCACTATGTACAACAAAATCAACATGTCCTGGTACCTATGTAATGCCGTCACCGCACCCATCCCAAATCAAAGGACTCATTCATCTATTATCAGCACTGAAGTACTTCAGCTCCATCAAAACAGGTCAAGATGCTGACCCTTCTTGACTTTAACTCTCACCAGGGATATCATAACTAGGATGAACTGAAACACCCCGTTTAGTAGAAGCATCACCCCCACCACCCCGTCTGGGCCATCTATGGTTATCCTTCACCAACCCATCTTCCATCAGCAACGTTGGGTTGTACTCCTATGCTCATCTTTGCCTAAAACCATCACATATAACTTTTGCTTACCTGGATAGTAAGTGGACACTCATATGCATAGTCCTTCAATAGCTCCCAAACCATCTCATTGACGTAGATTTCAACACTGCACCCGTTCGAACACTTACTGGAACTCCGTGGTTTGTGAACACATCCACTGCACTCCGTACAAGTATGCCTCCACACTTCAATGCAAACACACCCACATCTTCCAATCTTTCGGTCCCCATGAGTGGGATAATTCCTTTCTCATGACGCCTTTGAGCTGTCTGGATGCATAGGCTATACCTCCCACCATGCCTAAGAACACCAACCCAACACAAACCCGAGATGCGTCTAATAAACTACTGTAAGTTTTCTTCACCACATTTAGGTAAACATAAGCACTGGGGTTGAAGTGAGTCTGTCCTTAAGCTCCTGGAAATTCTCCTTACAAGTCTCCGCCCATTCGAACTTTCTTCTTAGTCAAAGTTGTCAGTGGGGAAACAATGGAAGAAAAAACCTCCATGAACCTGCTGTAGTAACCAACCAATCTGAAAAAGCTATGGATATAGGTGGGAGTAAGAGCTCTTGGTAAGTTCTTAACAGGCTCAGTTTTCTAGGTCCACACCTTCAACCCTGATTTCGAACACAACAGACCTAGGAGGTAATGATCTAAGCCAGAATTCCATACACTTGCGATTTTGGCATACACTGAATGTTTTGTCTAAGTAACTCTGCAGGTTATCTCAATGTTGTTCATGCTCTCCTTCGTCTTCATTAGATGAGATGCATCAATGATTCTATAAGAACGAAAGAATCAAGGTAAGTCATCGAAGACTCTCTGTTTTCATGTGGTCCATAAATGCACTGGTTCATTAATGAAACCAAATGAACATGACTAAGAACTTATAATGACCATAACCAATATGAAAGACTGTTTGTGATATCTTCATACCAAGACCTAAGCTTATAATACCGGAACGAATATCAATCTTCGAGAAGAAACTAAAATGCCTTTAATAATAGAATACAGTCATCTATTTTTTTGGGAGTGGATAACCTGTTCTTTATGTACTATGTTGAGCTGCCGATAATCGATACACAATCCTAAGGGTTTCTCCGTTCTTTTTCACAAACAACACTAAGTGCACCAAGGGATAATGCTCGACTTATGAAGCCCTTATCTGTGAGACTTTTTAACTACACTTCAACTTTTTCTTTCAGCTGGAGCCAGTGTCTTTAGGGAGGAATTGAAATCACGTTGGGTATTAGGATCACCGTCGATACAAAAATCAATCTCTCGAGGGGGAGGGACACCAGGCATATCATCGGGGTTAACATCTTGGAATCATTCCGACAATCACATAGGTCTATGGAAAGAATGTCATGATAAGATATTGACCTCCAAAATATGCATAATAATCCCGTGGACATCATTTTATTTAGCTTTTAGGTCGAAATCACGGGACTTGATTGACCTCGAATTTTTTTACCCCTCCCTGACTATCCTAATCATTAGGGAAATGGAATCTCACACCCTACTCGATAATACATGAAGGCATAACATTTATATAGCCATTCCAAACCAATAATAACATCAAAATCATTATGGGTTACCGAACAAGGTCTGCACGCAGATCTTACCACATACTATCTATTGGGGCAGTCTTTATGAACCCTATCAACTCTCACTCAACACCTCACTCAACGGTTTCGCCCAATGGATTACAACTACAACATGATCATGCAAAACATCAGGTAGTGGTTTCAAAAGCAATAAAAAACAAGGTTCCACAAAGAAGCGAGACCCTAATCAATAAAGCAATAAACATAGGTTTAGAAGATTGCAACATACCTGTGACCACATCAACAACTTCTCCTGCTCGTTTCCTATTTCCTCCTACCTTGAAGGCATAGAATCTGTTCCTCTCAGGAGGCTCGGCTACATTAGCATTCTAGGGATTAGTCCTAGGCTGAGCATTACCTCCAGCCTTACCCCTATTCTGTGGACAGTTCCTGACCAAGGGTCATCTCTTTCCGCAACCGAAACAGGCATTTGTGCCTAGTGTGCACTCTCCACTGTGAATACGGCCACACTTGCCACATTCCTTTCTGTGACGCTGCACATCATCTTCATTGCCCTTTTTTGGCTCGAGTCTTCCACCTCTGGGTGCTTCACTCCTCTGAGAGATAGAGTTCCCTGAACTGTGACGCCCCTTCTTAAAGTGCTCCAG
Organism: Solanum habrochaites; assembly: GCA_027704765.1. NCBI lineage: Eukaryota > Viridiplantae > Streptophyta > Magnoliopsida > Solanales > Solanaceae > Solanum > Solanum habrochaites. Next base: position 49,671,355 of record JAKWJA010002489.1, on the reverse strand, counting down.
CCACCACCTCTGCTGGAACCTGTCTTGTCAGAGGGTTAGGCCTCGTGACCTCACAGACTCTCCTCTTCTTTGTATTGTCCTCAACCTGCTGGGCATTGGGGTATGAGCCCCTTCACAAGCCGGGACAAGTCCATGTTTCAATGAAGCATCGGCAGCCCACCCTCCCTCCTCCAATGCCTCGAGATCCCTTAGGGAACGCTCATCGGATCCTTACGGTTCCAACAAGGAAGGGCTACCTGGACAATTTAATGAAGGTCAGGAATACTCCAGGACATCAATCTATTTCCCGCTGAAGGGTTGGAGAACGCCTCAAATCTGACGCCGCTCTCATCTCTCAGGGATGAAGCGTCCAAAAAGCCTGTCTAAACAGCGCCCAGGGGGGAATCGGACCTCCGCAAAGGCCCGGCGAAGCCTTGCGCAGATCTTGCCCAAGCTGGGCAACACGTGACTGGTATGAGTCCAGCTCAGCCTTCTCAATCTCCGTGGTCCCTATCGCCACCAGAATCTTCTGGATCTTCTCTACAAACTCCTGAGGATCCTCTATAGTCTTAGATCATGTAAAAATTGGAGAATTCATCCTCGTAAAATCTCCCAACCTATTCACAATATTGTGGGCTGGTGGGTTCTCCCGCTGAACCTCCTGTCTGTTGGCCTAGGATATCATAGCCTGATCCTGCACAATGATGGTCTGATCCATCTATGCCAAAGATGTCCACACATCAGCATCAGTCAACCAAGCTAGGTTAACTGGCATGGCCACTCCTGCAGCTCGATCCTGGGGTGGATCTTGGTTGCCCCCAGCAGCTGCTCCTACTCTTCCCCGAATAGCTCTCCCCCTTGTGTTCATTTAAAAAAAAATAAGTATTGATGTTAGATACGATCATAAAACCAAGAAATCAGACATTAGGGAAAGCATGATTAGATCAGAATAAGGGAAACTTTCCTACGCATTATGCAGTCTCTAATTCATGATAGTGGTGCACTTCAGTACCACAACTTAGAAACTACACGATGTTGTTCATATGAACTTATTATCCTTGGAATTTTACATAATTCTATGATATAACCTTTTTCACGACATGAATCTAGACCCTAAATAAGACCGGCGTCGTTGACCTTTGAGAGGGTCCGACAAACCATCCTAACAGTCTTCATCTTACTTTAAATCTATGTTAATTTTACGAAAATATAAATTTTTGTTTACTAACTATAGTGGAAAACATTGATCTCGCATAACACTATCTACGTAAACTCATAAGTGTTCACAACACACAAAACAAAACCATCTAAATCAAGATAATCACATGAAAGATATAATCATGATATAGAGTTTTTGCCCAACTGGCAACAAATACAACGTCCTGAAAGTAAATCAAAAAAACACTATTGGAACCTCCTTACTAGCTCCTGCCTACGTCCCTGCGCTAGAATAACAATAGCATCCTCAAAAAGCAGGTGGCCTACCAATCTGGATAACTTCTCGTTACTCGTAAGCTCTAACGTCCAGCTGCCCTGCACCTAAAAGTAGATAAATAATTATGGAATTAGTACACACTGTTAACCATTAAATGGGTATGCAAGCACACTCACCACAGACATCCTGTATTTAGAAAATCACTCGCCTAACAAATATGAGTTTATGGAAATTCAAAGGCATGGACTTCCCAAAATCCCGGATTGGAGAAAAGTCATCCAATGAGAGAACTGGCACTCTCTACGTATCATATTGCCAACAACACATAACAATATTGCATATAGCACGTAAAATAGTGCATTAACATATATCTAATTTCATTTCATTGTTCATATGCATAGAACCTTGGAAATAATGGACTTAACATTAGGACTTCCCAAAATAGGGCTCAACAATATGGACCTCACATAGGGAGACCTTCCTTTAGCAAACATAGAGTCTTCTATTCATGCATACGTACTTCATTTCATTGCATTCTAGAATAGTTAAACGTTCATCTATGACTAGGATGTGTTTTTATGACTCTCATTGGGGTTTCTAGAAATGAACTAAGAATGAACCCTAGTGTAAGTACATGTCTAGTTCACCTCTTGATTACCTAACCAAACACCTTTGGTAGTCGTTCATTTCATTGTGTGCATTACCTGATGTTGGCCTCATTCTTGTTTGGGAACATTAACTTTAACCGACAATGATATCCTAATGATCAATGAAATAATCTTTCCTACCAATCGAAAGAGTGGGAAGCACCGGCCAAAGTTGAAACCAAAAGATGCTAGCATATTTAGGGGAGTTGAAACCCTGCTAGATCCCTAGGCTTGCTGCATAGTTTTGAAGAATAGGATATATAAGGAGACCTCCCGTTTGGACGGCATCCTCATCTCATTAGATTTACATGACCTCTGCCTTCCTGAAAGAATGAAATCGCCCTCGTAGCTATACCGGTAGCAATAAAAGGTTTCCATTACATCATTTGCATCATCATGAAGTATGAATTCCCTGCATGAGGGCGTCATTGCCTCATATATGATTTCTCACTCATTTATATTATTACTGCATTAGAACTTAAATACTTTCATTAGAGTGTTCATGGAGCTCTCTCTTTCGTTTAAACTTTACACGCCCTCATAGGTGAGTAACATTTGGTAACATTTAATTAGGATCATTTGAGAGTGCTCGTTATTTTTCACAATTAGCCTCTTATCATGTTTTTTCACTTACATTAATTTTTCTAGCACCTTACCCTTTCATAATTACTCCCCCTTTTTACGTGAATGGTTCATTTATCATATCCAATGGACTTGGCCTTTTATTTAGTGGATATTCACACTCTTACTTAACCCTTCTAGGGTCATATCATTCATTACATAACATCTTAGGTTCACTTAATTTTAAACTTATACTGAACTTATGGATCAATACATCCAAGCCATGTGGCTTTATTGGTAATTTGTCTAAGTGATTCATACAAGACTTATGCATCTTGTAAGTATGCCAAGGTCTCAATTTTGATTCCTTTAGGCAGCATTCATTAAATATTTAATCTCGTAAGACTTATGTGTCAATACGAAATTGGGAAAGGGAACCCTATTTCAAATCACTTGTATAACACTTGGTTAATTTTCTTTATAATTTTCGTTGACATAAACTTCTTGCTAGTGAACCCGAGATCAATTCCCCACACCTACACTTCCTTTCTTTCTTTTCTTGATTTTTGCCTTAAACATTTAGGCCTGGGGGACCCAAGATCGAATCCCCACACCCACATTCTTTTCTTTTTCTTTATTTATTTAATACCTTTGTTTATACTAAGAGGGTGTGGTATCGAACCCCCACAACCTCACTTATATTTAATTGCATTTCTCCTTACTTTATCATTCGGCCAAGAGGTTGTGAATTCGAATTCCATATACCACATTTTTATTATTTCTTTATACATTTTTCTCCTCTCTCCTTCGTCCGTACCTAGAGGTTTGTGTGGTCGCAACCCGACACACCCATGTCATTTTCATTCATTTTTTCTCCTAAATTTTCACTTGAGTTTTAACCCATTTTGATACCCTTATACCCAACATGTTTATTATTTAATTTTTATACTTGTATATGGTGAGGTTCTGGGTTCAAAAACCTTCACGCCGTATGCATAAAAAAGATATTTTTTAAAAGCAACATTTTTAAGAAACAATTAAGCCTACCGAAAAGAAATTCCAGAAATGCTGGAAAATTGTTCACCCTTTTTTGTAGACCATTTTATCACTCTTTTAAAAATATTAGATTTAAGGACAATTTCCGTGAGCACTAAGACATCTTTAGGTGAGTTTTTTATGGTTACTTTAGGAAATTGATCAACCTTTTTGCAGTCCATTCCCACCCGCTTTCAGGTTAAATATCAGAACTTCGGTAGTTTTTAGGGATATCTTATGCAAGTTTTTCATCAAGTTTACTTTCAGTCAAGAATTATCATTCAATGTCACACTTTGACTCATATGAACATCAAAAGAAGTGTTTAAAACAATTCATCACACGTAACTCACACCAATTTAACAGGTCAAATTCAATGCTTCAGCCGAACCCAAATCTCATTACACAGGTGCACCCACAGTTTAACATAGCACACATTTTTTATGAAAGCCTTTCTTTCATTTCTACATAATTCCAAATACACAGTCAAACATGTAATCACAACCAGCCCTAAATCATCTACCAGACAAGTCATACCAATGCATACTTGAATCTTTCAAAGGATCAATGAAAGGGCATGCCAAACGGGGACAACCTAGTCTTTCATCATTGTGAATAGTCCCTGACCTTAGGGGTTTCTAGTGAAAAGGATCACAGGAGAAAAAACACCTAATTCGTTCAAAAATTGTTTCCTACGTGCTGCCAAATCTCCCCCTCTCCCCCACTTAAGCCCAATGGTCTCCGCCACCCAGAAATCACAAGCACATTCCTTGTAGAGAGCTTGGTTTGGCGTTTCGTTTTGGAAGCTTATTTTGCTTTTTTTTCGAGTTTTGAGCGTTTCAATTTCTTGATTAAACTTTATTATATTTTTTTGTTCCGTTCTTTTGTTTTACAGAAGTTAGCGTAGTAAATAAGGTGAGAGTTAAAAGAGGGTTAACGTGAGCATGAGTTAGCTTACGATAAGGAGATTAGGTGGAGTCTTAATCCAATAGGACTTCCTCTTAATTTGTTTAAAAAATTGATTTAAAGGGTAAGAGAAATGACCACCAACCCCTACAAAATACTATTATACTCATCAATTAATCCACCTAAATGGCTCTTCCAAACCAAGGCTCGACCTGGGTGGAAGCCTAACTTGCAAAAAAGTCAATTTCGTCCAATCCCCTACCAACCCTACATTGCCCCTCCTCTTTAAATAATTATTAATTATTGCTTAAAATTTTAGGGTAATTACAATACTACCCCTAGATTGGAAAAGATCATTTTACCCCTACACCCTTCAAACCTAAGGTTACTCCTTTTAAGTCAGGTAAAACTCATTCGGGTGAATCTCTTCAATTTGGGTGCCCTTCATGGTTGGTTCTAACCTTGAATAGCTCAAATAACTCACCAAGTTGGTTGTCTTGTCTATTGAATAGTTTCTGAGGTCTGGTTCTACACGCAACAAGCCGTGTGAGCTCGGTCTAATCCATGCATTCTAGGTATGTTTAAGCATTACTTAGCATAGTCATTTTAGGTTGTTATAAATTAAGTAGCCTAGGGTAATAACTAAAGTTTCCTTAAGTCGTTAGGATCTTAACTAAATCTTTGAACCATCCAAGGTTAGTACTAGGTTGTCCATTTTCTTTTCCTTACCCCAAAATCTGCAAAATTCCTTTTTTATTTTTTTTGTTTTGAGCCTTTCCTAATTAATTAATAATTTCTAAATTAATAATTGGTGAAGTAGGGGAATTACTAAGTACCCCTAAGTTTTGTTATACCATCTACTACCTTTTGGACCATCCTATGTTAGTACTAGGTTGTCCTCTTTAACGTAGTACTAGTTAGTGTCAACCCGATTTTGGTCCTAGTTTGTTGGGGTACACATGGGTCCAGGTTGGTTATCCTAAAGAATCATAATTTAGCTAGTTACGAAAAGGACAGTTTAGTTAGGACCAAGAGTTGTGGTTAGTACGTTAGGCCCTACATGGAGTTGGTCCCTTTGCAATTTTTTTCCCCCCCTAACTTAACCTTAACCGATTCGGTTAGGTGGGACCTCCTTTGGCAGCTTCTTCCCCCATGTCTTTCCGCATAGAGCTTGCACATGAGTTTGTTGTAAATTACCTAACTAACTAATATTTAACGATTTATTTGATATGTTTACTTATTGTCCCAGGTAAACAAAAAGCAATACAACTAAAATGTCCCCCATTAAACAGGGCAAAACATACTTAATTTACATAATCATTTTAAATGATCATTTCTATGGTAACTACAACACAAAAAAAAGAAAAAAAAGAAACTTCTTTTACACTTGGATAGAGCCAAAAAAATCTTCCTTTCTGTTGTGGATGGTTGATATGTTTGAATTCCAGCATTTTAGCTTATGGTCTTCCTTGTATGTACCACATATGTGAACTTAACCCTTTGATTGGGGTAGTACAACCCAAAAAATATATTTCTTATTTGTATAATAGAGAATTGCTAATATCCCTTAGAAATTTTTTATACTTATGTCCCATATTTCTTAATATTGGGCATTGGGGTGCCTATGTGCCCCTAATTAGCTATCCTATGGCATATTGGGCTCTTCGTTAGACATATGATTTTCCAAAATGTTACACCCCTGGGAGTCGTACTCAGATGTTTTTACCCTAAACATATTCCATTAAGTTTCTAAGGTCATCCCCACTGATTTTACACTTCAAAAAACACACATAAACACATACAACATACAAGGACACACTAGCACACACACAAGGCTAGTTTCCGAACGTCTTGGTCGTTTCTTGACGTTTGACTTTCAAGCTTCACAAACTGACTTCTAATGCTAATATTCATCAATTTAACTCATTATTAATTCTGGAAACACATGCTAAGATCTAGTTCGACCTATTTTTCTTTGAGGGTCATAACAAAATATTAGCACTAGATATTTAAGGAATCTACACAGTATGAAAGAACATCAATAAATTACTGGAATTTAGGTCATTCACATCTCTGTGCAACCCAACAATATTGGCCTTCAAGGCTGTCACAAAACCGAACCCCTGCTCTTATGGGAGAAAGGGAAAGATTAAATTAAAAGGGAGAGAAGGGAAACGAAAAAAGGGGAGTAAATGGAGAGGTCTTCTCTCACAGTTCTCAACCCTCACCATAAGGGAATCCAACACCAACTTATGGCACTAAATCATCAATATATTCTCCCTCAACTCAGACCTTGTAGGATATAGGGCGGAAACAATCACCCTCTCTATCAATTCATGCACAACAACCTCTACTTGGGAGGCACACACATCAACAGATTGATCCAGATGGACAATCTTGTAAAGCATTCCCTTGGTGATAGGGGTTGGGGAGGTAGCATAATAGAACTAGTGGGAGGGGGTGCAACAAAAGTACTAGGAGTCTCTAAAATTGTTATTCTATGGGAACTAGTGAACTAAACTTTAGAGTTCTAGAGCTTTTTCAAAAAGCTTTAGAGTTTGATATGAGGGTTTAAGTTGTAACATGTTTAAGGGTTAGGGTATCAAGGTAATACCGTCAAAGGACCACCCAAGGGGTCCACGTAATGACCCGAGAGCATCCCCAAGTTGTCACATGTACTCAAACTCTCGGTGGTCTTACATAAGACATTATACATCATTCATTGCATATATGAAAATTAGTGGGGGAATAAAACTTCTCTCCTACTAGTCACTCTCTTTAGAAGATTTTTTATAAGAATAGTTCCTCTTTCATACAATCGTTGTACACATATAATATCATAGGTCCAGCCGTTACCTCAATTGGAAAAGAAACTAATAATCTTAAATACTAAATTTTTTTTTTTTTTATTGTTTTTATGTTTAATATTTACTACTATAATTCTTTTACATTTTATTATTTTTACTATTTAATTTTATATAGGATTTTTTACAAAAACTATTAACAAAGTCTTTTAGAAATGGAAACTAAAACATAAGCCATGTAATCGAACATATGAGGATATACCAATCTCGAGAGAATGCTATTCCCAAGATTCAACTCTAAAAACAATCCTCACTAGCCACCTACAATTTTAGACATAGAAAACATATGTAGTCAACACATAAATGCACTAAGTATGGTGAACATGTAAGAAAACCATGCTAAAACGAAGATTTATTTAAAACAAACTTTTCATGCTCTTTTGGTAGAAAACTCATAAAGTATAAGAAAAATCTTCAAGTCAATATTCACATACAAGAAATATTTAAGTAATCCATAAGATACAATAATAATCACTTACAATACATATAAACATTTAAACCTTCTATAGAAGGTCATCATAAGACTCATCTAAGTAAGATATGAAGATGCCGCCCATACAACCTGTTCACACACAACTAAGTGATCCTCAAGACTTCCCAAAGTAAGAATATTACCTTTTCATCATTTAGACTCTCTACCTAAGGTTACTCTAAGAGTAACTTGAGTAAGTCATGAACAAACTAACTATACACCCTTTTCAACCACACATAAGTGATCCTCAAAGCTACCCTAGATAAGGACCTTTCAATTTAACATGCTTCATTAAGTGACCATAATTCAATAGTCCATTTAAGTGACAAGTAAACAATTGGAGCACTTCATATAATGGTCTTCGAAGACCTAGAAAACTCATAATACCACCTTCAAATCCTACTCATGTCATGTATAGATAGTGTCACATTCATATCACGACGGGGAGAGCTACCCGGAGACATGCACCGTGAATGAGGACTTCAACCAAGTCTCCCAAATCTTCTCGTATTAATCAAACCCGCTAATATACTCCTCGAAAATAATCAGGAAAAAAGATTAAAACTTTGTTCACACACAAAAAATACTTTCATTAATACACAAGCACAAGACTTTCTTTAAAAACATCTATCTTTACAACGTCTCTTTAAAATCATCTAATACATAGAATTTTCAACATAGATACTAAGACTATACAATACTTAAAATAAATACTAATGATATAAAAGGAACATGTAGGTCTTGTCCTCGAATGAATGAGCACTCACCAATACTTCATCTGCAACCCTTAGAAACCTATCCATTCTCCATGGTATATCAAGACTTCCAATTTCCTACATGTTAGTCAAAAAGGGAAAAGAAGGGTCGAACATTTGAATTCACGAATATGTATCCATTCAGGACATTTATTATAGAAGCATGCTTTTTATGAATTTTATAAAAACCTCCCATAAAAGAAGTTTAAGAGACGTAATCCAAGTCACAATCACATATATCTCACTTTCAAGAACATCAATCCCATCAGCATATTCACAGAACCCCCCTACTTAAGGTTATACCTATAACCACCTAATAAAATTATGAAGAGGCCACCTATAAAACCCCTCACACACCCTAGATGATCATTAAGGCTACCGCAAGTACGTTATTCCCTTTTATCCATATCACATAAGTACTCATATTCATGAGAAGTACTTTCATTCATCGATAAAAACTTCCCTACTCTAAGGCTACTGGAATACTACCTCAGTAAGACATGAAGAGAACAACCCGATACACCCGCTTACGCCACCAAGAATCCCCCTCAAGCTAACCTAGAAAACTACTTTTTTTAATAAACATAAATTCAGTTAGAAACCATATTTTCATTAAAGCCATTTTGAGAGAAAATCATACATTTAGAATGCATCTTTGTATAGATAGCGTCCCATTCACTACCAACACTTTGTACAACTTCTCAAATACTAGAATGCATCCCACATGATGAGAATATGCATTAACTGACATAGATCATACAAGATAGGCATGGAATACAAAGTCTACCCTGCTCCGATGGAGGGTGTTCTACATGCCAAGGGTAGAACTAGGACACATCCCCTGTAGGAACATGGACTAAGGAATACAAAGGGCTTCCAATTTTGCACTCTCGTCTCATCCTCAAGAAAGCTACTAGCCCAGCACAATATTCGCTCGGTGCTACCGTGTTCCCTTTTTATCCTTAGTGTTCCATAGAGTAATTTCATCACATAAGGGAATAGAAAGAGGTACCCAATCTCTTAGTTATTACCTAATCATGATAAACCTACAAAAGATGAGTCCTCTAGGGCTGTCACTAATTCGTCAATAAGGATAGCTCATTTACTTTCTTAGAGGTGGTTTCATGCCATTCCACTCAACCTATCTCTAAGTCCAGCAGTGATACAAGAAGGATACCTTACAACTTTCAACTTCAAGGATATCATAACTTTCTTTCTTCCTCAAGGTTCCACGTATTAGTCATACTTAGATGGTCACCATCTTAGGTCTACCGATCCTAAGCTTTTATTCAACATTTATCCATACACTTACAAGACAAATGTCATATAGTCATCACATGAATACTTCACTTCATACCTTCACACTATACAAGATTACACATATATCACATATGACTTCACTTTACATAACTATGTAAGCCATAAAATCTTGAACATGATCATCTTACTTCACATAAACAACTTCACTACATACATTCATATAAGCCCTAACATGATACAACATAAATTTACATAAATAATGTCGAAAAGGCCATGTTCATCACATAATCAACACATATACAACGCCACCATATGTGCACCATACAACTCAATACGATTCATCAAAAATTCTACATCAATTGTACATAATATAAAGAGATCAAACCAACTTACCACCTTTCCATCATCATCAACATTCCTTAGCCATTTAAATCAATCAACTCCCAAAGGATCTTACCTATAGCCATCAACACAATTATAAACCAACAATCTAAAAAATGAATATAATCAAATTAAGGAAGGCTATATACAATTCTAACATGATCTTTACAATAAAAAAAATCATTAGCCCCAAACCAATCTACATCATGATCAATACAATCAAGAACCATGATCATTCATCCATGTAATCGACAAATTAGAGATTTGAGAAGGTCAAGGACTCGTGAACTTTTCCTTGGAAAACAATCAATTAGACATCATAATATCATATCTTAATATTTGAACACTATCATGAAGAACCCATGACTTCGAGTAACATTAACTTTTTTCATCTTTTTGAAATCTTTTAGATCATTTTGAAATTGACTATAAGGTGATAGCAAGACATAGATCAAGACCTCACACGCCTTATTTTAAGAATCCAAAGAGACTTGAAGATGAAAATCCATTGAACATCCATCATCAATCACCATCTTCACCTTGAGCTCTGATGGAGGTTTTTGGAGAGAGTTTGAGAGGGAAAGAGTTTTGACATAGGTGTTAGGGTCTAAATGAGGGTCAAACCTTTTAAATACTCATAAAATACCCAAATACATCTAAAAAAATTGTCATCATAATTTACAAGATTTGAGGTGGTTTTCCTAAAACACCCCAAGTCCATATGTGCAACAAGAAAATTTGCAGTTGCCCATCGGTGCCCACCCATCGATAGAGAATCACCTGGTCTTCGCCCCGTCATTTGGGTATGAAACTTCCCAATGTTCAGGACTGATGTATCCATCGACGCCCCAAGTCGTCGATCTGTGGTTCAAACGATTGGCTACCGTTTGGGGTCGTTGATTGCCACTCAGTTTGCCCCTTTGAGTTGGGGTCTTCCTCTAGGCCCCCTTGTGGGTCCTAGGTGGAGTCATACACGGAAGTTAAACCCTTAATATGCATGTTTAGGTCGTAGGAACCTCCCCCATCAATTTCAGCATCAAACAAATGATGATACATGCTAAGACACACACAAAGACACAAGCACGTCCAATAGCTATCTTTCGAACGTCTTCAACGTTTGAAATCCAAATGCTTACAAACTTTATACACTTCCTCTAATCACTATAATTGATCATTTAAAGACCTTATAAATTCAGGACACACACATAAGGTCTAGTCATTGAACGTCATGGTTGTTCCTTGACGTTTGACTTCAAACTCAACCAGAATGACGTCAAAACTCACATACACACTTATGAAGGTATTAAATAGCCCTCGGGACATAAGTGAAGCTCTAGATAATCCTATTTCATTTTTACGATTGTTACATTATCCCCACTTGGAAATATTCACGCTCGAATGACACTTCACATTTTAAGGGATAATAACCAAACATGACAACAACCCATACTAAAAAAAAAAAAAAAAAAAAATCCCCCATACACATCATATGACACATTATGCAAGTTTTAATCAAAGTAAATTCATGCAAAATTTTCAAAAAAGAACATTAAAGAAATTTCCTCAGAAACTCATCAATATCAAACGGTCAAAACACAATAGCAATGCTCAACAATAATCATGTCTTTATAACAATTTAGACATGCTCACTATTTTACCTCATGAATCAAATAGACAATCTTCTTTAATGCCATACATGAGGAAATACCCTGCATAAAAAACTCATTTTCTCATTTAACAAATTCAACTAAAACATGCATATCACAAGAGACTATTTTGGAACTCATTTTTTCACAAAAGACTCCAACAAACAAAGTTTACTAGGAACTCTCGGAGGTTTTAGGCTTGAATCGAACATAAAGAAAATATAAAGAGATCTCACTCCTCGAAAAACCTACTAGTCACCGATACTCCGCCCACTTAGAAAAACCCACTCTAAGGCTCAACAACCTAATCATACTAGAAGGATCTTCTCAAGGAACATCACCCTTTACTAGGATCAAACTCACCTTTTTAATCTTTCAAAACAAACACCTCCTTCCTTAAGGTCGGATCTAATACCTTTAAAAAATTGTCCTCTAACTATCACTCCTCCACATTCTTCGGGGCTGGGACCATAATTCATCATTGCTTCGCGGGGAGGCTGGATGACTAGCGCTACCCGTCGGGGGAAAATGTAACTCACAACCAACCTAAGGTCATCAACACAACCTTCCATATCCCATATCATAAGCCACAATCCATATTTTCTCTCCTTGAAACCAAAATTCTCAAAGTTTACACTCTAAAGACCATCACATAAGGAACAAGGGAAAGTAACCATAAATAAGGATCTTAGGCACGATCAGAAAAATGAAGTGAAACTTTCCTAGCAACCAATAGACTCCTATTTTTATGTGGCATGATTCATATTATAAACAAGACTATACTAGATTTGGTTTATGAGACAATCTAAGACACTCCCAAACCTTATGCTCTAATACCATTTTTGACATGACTAGGAAGAACCCCTACACGTAACCAGCGAATTAAACTTCAAGAAGTCTCACACATGCCTCTCGTAACAATTATCGGATACTATCCTCTCTAAAATAAGTAAGAATTTAAAAAATTCTTCACCCACGATGAATACTTTTATTAATATGCAAGTGAAAGACTTTTTATAAAAACATCTATCTTTATAACGTCTCTTTAAACCATCTAATACTTTATCTTCAACCTGTAAAAACATATCCATCCTCCATGGCATATCTAGACTTTCAATTCCCTACACGTTAGTCTAAAAGGGAAAAGAAAGGGTTAGACCATTGAATGCACTAAGTATGGGAGCCATTCAAAAACCATGAAAAAGTGATATTTAGTATAGAAACATACTTTCATGACATTTTGATAAAAACCTCCATAAAACAGTTTAAGAGAAATAATCCAAGTCAACAATCACACATAGAACACTTTCAACTAACATAAAACACATGAGCATATTCACATAAACACCCTACTAAAGATTATCCTATAACCCACCTATGTATGTTATGAAGCAGCTGCCCATACAACCCCTTCACACACACCTAAATGATCCTTCGACCACCCTAAGTCTGTTAGCGTTACATCCTTTCCCCACTACTACACTTTGGAGAACAATCTCAATACTAAATGCAATTCCACACCATGAACTGAGAATAGGCTTTTCACCGGACAATAGATATACTTGCTAAGCAGGGGTCCGGAGTTTCCCCCTCTTCCGATGGAGGGTGTTGTACTTGCCCAGGGGAGACTAGACACATCCAATGGTAGGAACATGGGTTAAGGGAATATCAAGAGCTTTATTTGGCACTCTAGTCTCAGTCTCAATTAGAGCTCAACACAGGTCTATTTCCATTCGGACTACCATGTTCCTCATAGGTAGTTCATTCACATAAGGGCAATGAAAAAGGTACATTCTTAACCCTAATGAGGAACACCTACAAAAAACCATGGGTCATATAGGGCTCCCACTCAATGGTCAATAAGGATAGCTTAATGAATTTCATAGAGGTGGTTTCATGCTGTTTCAGCCTACCTATCTCTAAGTCCACCATTCACACAAGAAGGATACCTTGACGACTTTCAACTTCAAGAAAATCATTACCTTCTTTCTTCTTCAAGGTTCCACGTATTAATCATACTTAGAAGGGCACCATATTAGGTCTACTGATCCTAGACTTTCATTCAGCATTCATCCACATACATACAAGATAAAGGTGCTTAAAACTTCTAAGTCAAGATGTCCATAGTCACATATCTTTCATGCATCAAGAAGAAGGATTATGTCTACCAAATCAACATTCATCATATCACATATCATTCAAGTACTAAGTAAGAACACTAAGTCTACCACACAAGATACTACATTATCATATAAGGCTCTTTGTAGTCCTTAATCACCACATATCATCACTTAAAGAAGAATAATAATCCTTTACACTCATATAGGATCATATAGTCATCACATGCATACTTCACTTCATACCTTCACATTATACAAGATTACACATATATCACATCATACTTCACTTTAAATAACCATATAAGCCATAACATCTTCAACATGCTCATCTTACTTCACATAAACAACTTCACATTATATATTCATACATGCCCTAACATGATACTACTTCAATTTACATAAATAATGTTGACAAATCTATGTTCATTACATAATCAACACATAAACACAAAAACCATAAATGTAACATACCACTCAATGATTTTAATTACAATTAATACATTCAACTCTACCCAATAAAATCAGATCAAGAGCCAACTTACACCTTCCCAGGGCACCTCATTCTTAACTTTGACTGTCGTCAATTTCAACTCACAAAGCTCTTCCCTACAATAACCCAATTCTTCACCACTATCCAATAATATACAATATGAATATAATAAAATTAACGCAGTCTATATAACATTCTTACAGATCTTTTACATAAACAATAGCACCCCACACAATTACACATGATTTACTAACAATCACGCCCCCCCAGAAAAAAAAACAAGAAAAGCCAGATCAATTCAACGCATATATAGCAAATAAGAGATTTGAGAACAAGGGTTTAATTGGAGATTTTCATTGGAAAACATAAATTACAAAAATCGAACAATCAATAAATCATATATTAATTTATCTAAAACTTTTACGCAAGAACCCACGACTTAGAGTAGATATTAGCTTTTTCATCTTTTTGAAATAATTGAAATAACTTTAAAATTGACTCTAAGGTGATATCAATCCTTATATGAAGAAATACCATACCTTATTTGAATAATATAAAAATAATTGATGAATAAACTCCATTAAACATCCATAATCAAGCTCTATTTATCACCTTGAGATCTCATGGAGGTTTTCAGAGAGAGTTTGGGAGGGAAAGGGTTTTGACTTAGGTGTTAGGGTCTAAATGAGGGTCAAATCTTTTTTATACTCATAAAATACCCAAATACACCTAAAAAAACTGTCAATAGAATTTACAAGACTTGGGGTGAATTTTCCAAAAACATTCCAAGTCCATCCTTGTAGCAGGAAGATTTGCAGGTGCCCATCGATCGACGGACCGTTATCTTGTCTACTTCCTGCCATTTGGGGTCCCTCGTTTGGATATGCAACTCCCCAATGTTCAGGCCTTCAGTATCCATTGATTTCCCAAGTGAAATAGCGATAGTTCAAACGACTGGTCGTCGTTTAGGGTCGTTGATTGGCACTGCCAGGTAGTCTGCCCCTTTGAGCTGGGGTCCTCCTCTAGGGCACCTTGTGGGTCGTAGGTGGATTCGTATCAGGATGTTAAACCCCTAACATTCACGTTTATGTCTTAGAAACCTCCATTATCAATTTCATCATCAAACAAGTTATGAAACATGCTAAGGCACACACAAACACACAAGCATGTCCAAAGGCTAACTTTTGAACCTCTCGGCGTTGTTGGACGTTTGACCTACAAACTTTATAAAATAATCTAACAATAGAATTTCATTATTTAAATCCTTTATAAACTCATTACAACACGCATAAGTACATGCATGCACCTAAGGTCTAGTCGTCGAAACATTTGGGTGTGGTCCTTGACGTTTGACTCAAGACTCAAACCGAATGACTTTCAAACTCACATACATAGCCACTAGCTTATTAACAATAATTACAAAATAAAACATCCCTAAGAACAACTATTGAAGGCTCTATAAAATCCCTATTATTATAGGTGTTGTTACATTCACTATCCTACACATTATTAACTTCTATAAACTTCTCTCTCCAATACTAAATGGTACATCCCATATTGATAGAATAGGCACTAAACCCTACACAAACCTCGACATACGAGCTCGTATAACTCTGGTGTCATAATAACAAGTTGAAACTACCCAATGGACATAACCAACAATGGAAGGTTTTCTACTTTCCAAAGGTATAACTAGTAGTTATCCCATGTTGGCACATGGTTAAGGGATATTGAGGGCTACTTTGTACTCTAGTCTCCTACTCAAGTAGATCTACTACCACAAGCATATCCTCTCAGTTCTTTGCCTTGTTTTTTATAGTGTAAGTCATTCCCTAGGTGTATTAGAGAAGATGCCATCACTAAGTCGTACCAATTCATAATACTTTTTCTTCCAAGGATGGGTCCACTAGGGATGAAAACCATGGTCTATTAGGATAGCTCACTTCACAACTCTTGAAAGGGAGCCTTAAGCCTACTGATCCATACGTCATTATTAATATTTTTTTCATTATTCAAGGGTTTTCATCACATTCACTAGGATTCTAGACATAGCAAAAAGGGAACCATGCTTTAGGTTCTATAACCCTACCCGGGTTCATCAAGACCATGCTCTAGAATACCTTCATTAATCATTCAAGGGAAGGACACCCAACCTTAGAAGGTCTACCGCTCCTGGACTTTCATTACTTAATCATCCATACTATCGGTCTAAACTTATATCTACCAAGTAGGGACAACTATCTACCACCCCAGATACCACAATAATTGTATAAAGGTTCTCCCTAGTCCTTAATATCATATATCATCAACTAGAGAGCAAAAACATTCAATTATATCATTATAATACCCATACAAGATGATATAGACATCACATGAGTAACTTCACTTTATACCTTAACACATATCATATCATGATTATACCATAATTCATAGAGTAATACGGACAAGGCCATGTTCATAACATTTGCAATAATTAAACACTTCCACCATACGTATACTATACCTATCAATGACAATTCAATATTGCTTCCATGGAAAACAACGGAATTAGGTCAACTCACCACCTTCCAATAGCCATAATCACTATTCCTTGGTCTATCCAACAATTAACATGAAAAGAGAGTCTTACCAATGATAACACAAACGAAACAAAGCAAAGAACTCATCTATATCAATGATCCATCGATACTCAATATAAATATAAACATTATAATGCAGTTATAAACAATTATAACATTAATCAATACATAATTCAATAGCCCAATAGAATATACACATGAGTTCAACATAATTAAGCCATGATCAATTGACCCACATTAGAGACAAAATTAGGAATTAAATTAAAACATGGTTTCATAAAGTTCTTTATTAAAACATTCAATTAACATTTATCAATTAAAAAACCATCACTTTAAACCTTTTCATGCAAGAACTCATGCTTAGAAATCAGAAAATAGGATTTCATCATTTTCAAAGATCTTTGAAAAGCCTTTCTAATTGGATCCTTGAATAGAATAATAATCAATGATGAATCACCATACCTTATTGGTAGAAATCCCACGATATTGGGTTGAAAACTATGAGAATTTGGTCTTCGTCTTTAGAGCTTCAAAGCTTCATTAATGGAGGTTTTGGAAAAAGAAAATAGAGAGTTTTTATTTTGGCTTGAGGGTTTGGTTTGATTGGAGAATTTCTGGGTTTAAAAAGACTCAATAACAGTCAATAGATAATTCTCAAATTACCCAAAAGACCCCTGAACTTATTGGACTTCTTAACCAAGTCTAAGTTGACTTAAATACGACGCAACAAATACTGGGCAGCCACTGCGCGTCACAGGGCAGCTTCATATTTTGATTTTAGAAATTATTTTAAGGCAGTGAGGTTTGTGAAAAGCTCGCGTCGCAAGGCAAATTTTTTCCTCCCAAGTTCCACCTGCGCGACGCAGCCACATTAAAAAAAAGGCCTGCCCCTGCAGCTTCCTTGGTCTATGTCTGGGTCCTCCTCAAGGACCCTTTGGTTGGTCTTTGGGGAGTCTTGCTCAATGGTTTTTATCCTAGGTAAGTCCCTCAAGGTTATAGGGTCTTCCCCACTGTTTTTAGACTCCAAGAAATACCTTAAAACATGCACAACAAACAAGGGCACACTAGCACACACACATAAGACTAGTTTCAGAACATCTTGGTAATTCTTTGACCTTTGACTTCCAAACTCTTCAAACTGACTTTGAATGCTAGAATTCATAATTTAAACACATTATTAATTCATAACACAGATGATAGACTCTAGTTTAATATAGTTGAATTTTAGGGTTGTTATAGTCCATGAGGAGGACATCAAAATAGCCTATAAAAGTTGTCAATTGGCAGCACCTACGGATGCCATTTACTGGCCGTAGATGGACCCAAACCCCGTAGGTTAGGGTCATTCTCCAATGAATGATATTGTCTGAAATTTTAAGCAGAAGACCTCACCTACAAATGTTAAGCATTCTGAATAGGTCCACCCACTGTCCGTGGGTTGAGGAGGCGTAGGTCAAAATAATTTTCAAGTTTTAATTTTATGTTAGGTGTTTGGGATAAATAAAGTAATTGATTTGGGTTTATGGGAAGTAATTTAGTTAGTTATATATCTACCTATATAATCATAATATGCCCCTAAAACTAAGTCATTAATTCATTCTTCAAAGAGCCCCAAATTCTCTCCAAATGATTCTCTCTCTAGAGATGAAGAAGAAGGAGAAGGGCAGCAACCTAGGTCGATTTTCCTCAATCGAAGCAAGATGATTTAGGATTTTGAGTTGATCTATGTTAGATTAATCATCTATGGGTTCTTCAACCCATAGAACCCCCTAGGTTTCCCCCCCAATTGTGAAGTCCAAAATCTAACTCTAGCTAGGCTTTACGTCTAATTTGTGAGTATTGATTAGGTATGATTTCAATCAGTGGATAATACCTAATTATGATTGTACTAGCATATAATTATGATATTGTGATGAATTAATATTTTAAACCTAGTATATTTGATGAATTTTCTATTTTGTGGGTTTTTGCCATGACATGTGGAATTGAGAAATTCTAATTTATATTTTAAAATCAATGTGTTGCGTAGTAATTGTTCAACGTTAGAAACACGTATAAGTGAATTGAATTAGACTATATTTCATATGATGTATAATGACTTTTAGAACCTTTATGATCAATTATGACTAGAATCACCTACTAATGAAAAATGTGACATGTATGAAGTAAAGCTTGAGAATAAGGCTTGTAGTCATGAATGTTGATCATTACGGTTTTGAGAATAAAACTATTTTTTATGAACTAGATGTGCTTATTCTTTGAGAATAAAGTCTATATGACCAAAAAACATAATGAATATAGTAATGGTAGAAAACATTTACCTACATAATCTACCATATGAATGCTTGAATGTATGAATTGATAGATTCACTTTAGTCATGATGATATCCATGCCTAATGTAGAATTATAGGTATGTTATTATGAATGAATATTCTAGGACATCCAAGGTTCTCTCACATAGAATGATTCTAGTTTTCTTAATAACCGAAAATCATTCAAAGCATGTTAGACTAGAACAACTTGAAGTTGTGATATATGTTCCGTTCATGTATAGCTTGGCTTGGTAAGACAAGGTCAATATAGGATAACTTAGGATTGAGGATCTATATTTTCCTAAGGATAGCTTGACTTAGCATTGTAAGATGCATGTCAAGGGTATCATGAGTTAGGCGTAGTCATGGTAGACTAGAATTGAGGATTCATACTCTCCTATGGGTATCTTGAACTAGCATTATTAGAATACCTTCATGGTTAGCTTGACTTGGTTTGTCAAAACCATTTCATTAAATTAGTATACTTTGTTTTACTGTACTTAATAACTCTAAGTTGGCGGGAGGCCTCATCGTTTAGAATGAATACGCTCCTAGGCGGGTACTTTCATTAGGCCATCACTATGGGTGCTTTGTAGGCGGTAGTCATGACTTCTCTATCTAGTTTGTAGTTTCTAAGATCCTCCTTTCCTCATTGTTATCGATTGCCGTCTTTCTTGAGTTGTCATAGTTGTAAACCTTTGCCTAGTTAGTCTTGTAATTGCATGATGGGTGTGTTCGTCCATGGTCCTTTCGATAGTTAATGAATCAGTTATATTTGTAAGATGATAGCACAGTCTAGTCTATTAGTGGGTTGTTCCTTGATATCTTTGAATTGGGAAATAGAATCCATTCATGTGTTATGACTTGCCTTGTACTATATTAGGAGTACCTTAACGACTAATGAGAGATAGAAAAGAGGGACTAGTCCCCAACTAGTTAGAATTCTTGATAGCTAAAGGGGTACTTAGTGTGGATAGTAGTATGAGATGTTATTCATATATTAAATAAGTATGACTTTTCTCTATTATGAAGGGTTCTATTATATGGTTTAGTTTATATTGAATTTTTGCTATAGTTGTCTTAAATGAAATGATTGAATCAGGTGATAGTTCCTTGTTTATGTGAAATAAGCTAATAGCGACACCAAAGGAGGTGAATATGACTAGCATGAATTCAAGCTTATGCATAGTGTGAAGGGTATTATGGGATGCCTTTCATGCATTGTACAAGTGTTCTTTGAGGTTACTTAGGATTATGCTTCCCTTATGATAGAAAATCTTAAAGACTTGACAATGTAGATACTCTATGATTAAGGTGACCAAAATAGGATACTTTGTTTTAGTTGTATTATGGGATGCTATTCTTGCATTACACATGTATGCTTTTAGGTTGGTTGAGAATATTTCTATTATGGCATAGATTACTAAGATACAAATAATGTTTATATGATGCATATGTTGAAACTTTGATTATTATTATGATATTGTCTCTTATGCTTATACTTAATGTTTCATGAAGTATTTCATATGATATTGGATTATGAATTATGTTAAATAACCCTTGTCTTATGCATGATTCTGCTAGCTATCATATTTTAGTACAGTTGTACTGAAGAAGTACATATTCAGCCAAACAGAGGGTTTTGAGATACTGAGTTCTACTCTTGGAGATAAGCTATAGAAGTTTCAAGGAGTTAGAAGATCTTGGTGAGTCCTCATATCTTCGAGGACAATTACCACTAGTTCTTTTATAGTTAATTTTCATGTTGAGACTATTGTATGTAATGTTTCCCAAGAGTTTTATTCTAAAGTTCCATTATATGGTTTGAGACAAATTATAGAAAGGTTTCCTACTATGAGCCCCAAAATGAAATCGGATGAGCTAGAGCCTCACATGAGATTTATGGGTTAATAACTTGTTAAACAACTGACAAGCAGACTTAAATAGTTTTTGAATAGATTTGGAATTTAAACGTCAAGGGACGAAGACGTATGGGAACTAATCTTTTGTTTTCTAGTGAGTTCCAATATGTTGTTTATGTTTTTATGAGGTTTTGGACCCTCTCCACAAGGGACCAAAAAGATGGTCCGCGTCACGGAATTTATTGCGGACCTCTCTGTCCGAAAATTAATTTCTAGAACACCTCCATGACACAAACTTGTTTCTGGATGAAAAATCCAAAAATAAAAGTCAAGTTAGATTTAATTAAAATGTCCAACTTGTATGAGGTGTTTTGGGTACTTTGGGGATTTATTATTGATGTTTATTCTATCTATTCTTGGATATTTTGAAGAATTAAAGCATAGAAATTCCAAATTAGAATTCATTCTTCAAAATTAAACACTTCCCTCCCAAATAGATTCTCTCTAGAATTCCATTGGAGGCCAAGCTGAAGCTGAAGCTAGAAGATGGGTTTTGAACTGATTTCTTATTAAATTTCATGGTTCCTTAATCAATAAGGTATTGTAACTCTCGATTCTTAAATAATCTTTCATTAAAGGGGTTCTATAAAAAAAATTCCAAAGGGTTTTTATGATCAAATTTCCCAATTTTCCAATCTATGCATGGGTTATTTGTCAAATTGTTTTCAAAGAAATTGCAATGATGAATTAATTTTCAATCAAGGGTTTTAAAATTATTTTTAATGAAATTCCTTGGAAAACCCATGATCTCCCTAATCTCTAAATTTAGCCTATAAATTGAGTTTTGTGATCTTAATTTGATGTTTATTGACTTAAGCCTAGATTGTGATATATTATTGAATGATATTATTATCTTTAGATATTAATTATGAATTGTTGAGGATTGATCTATGATTGATTATGTATTGGACAATTGGTAAGTTGACCTAACTTCGTGCCTATAGTATTGGAGTTGATGTTGTATGGTTTGGTCCACTTATGATGGTGGTGTTTACTTTTTTTCTATCTATATATGTTGTTTTCATGGCCTTGAGGTCAATAGATGTAAAGTGAATTGTTAACACATTGAACTAGTGTGACTTGGGGTTGTCTTATATGATGGTTCTTATGTGAAAGTTATGTTTCATGATATGTTGTGTCCTTATGAATGTATGTGATTGAATTGATGAAGATTGTATGAATGTCCACCCTTGGTGACCTTAAGGTGATACTTTGGTATGAATGGTTGAATGGGACATTATTCATGCATTGTACTAAGTATTACTTAAGGGTTGCTTTAGGTAAAGGAGTTAAGATAAAAAGGAAAGGTAATGTATTGGAGAACCTGAGTGTGTCTTACTGTGATTAATGGCTTCATGTGTTGTCGTGAATGGTAACCATGTCTATTATGATGTATGTGAACAATAGTATGCTATTATATCAAATGTTCATGAAATTTCTTTAAAAATACATGATGCATGATCTCTAACTAAATGTACTCCTTAAAACTTTTTTTTGCATGGTTATCATACTTAGTGCATTCTTGTACTAATACCATTTTTCTTCATCTTTATACACTAAGTGTAAGTGGTGATGGCTAAATGATATTTACTAGAATAAAGAGCTTGGATTACTATTTCCAGTTTGATTGTGTTCTTAATGATTCAAGGACATTCTTATCAAGAGTTTATTTGAGTTTATGTAATAGTATATAAATGTTCTTTTGGCAAGAGGAGACTTAGTGTACTAACTTTGTATTAATGGTTCTCAAATGAGATGACTTTCTAGTCTAGTGTTATATTATGAAAAAGTTTTAATTCCACACTAATTTTCATACCTATGAATGAATGAATGCTAAGGGCTTGTATAAGACCACTGAGACTCGAGTATGCCATGCTACATTTAGGGGGTACTCTCCATACGTGACAAACTTGGTATCAGAGCATGAAGTTATAAAATGGTCTTAGGGTTCAATGTCTCATAATGCCATGTCTAGAAGAGTCTTGTTCATCTGTGTGAGTCGCGACACATCTATGTGCAAGAGGCTATAGGATGATAGAAGTTTCACTTTCTCTATTACTCTTGTGTCGTTCCATAGAACTTAACTCTATATGATCTCCTCGAATGTCTCTTGTCCGGTGGTCTTCACGATGTAATTTCTTGGAAGGGGTGGTGTCTCAAGGATTCAGGGCCAAAAAGGTGAGTTTTGATGCTTATTATGGTTTTGTGACTCGATGAGTATATGTGAATGTCACGACCGGGAAGCACCCGGGAGAAGTAACATGGCGTACTTGACTTCTTGGAGGTCTTATACAAGCCCATAGTCATCATTCATCGCATTATCAAAGGTAAATTTAGCGGAAAATTTAGAACTTTCATAGCACAATATATGCTAGAATCATCACTTAATATACATAAAATACAAGTCATAATATGTAGTTAGACTCTAAGTCTCTTTTGCCATCTTAGACTCAACATCAAGTAGAATAGAATAGGGACAACGATCCGGGAGCCAACAGAACCAATAATAAATCTATTACATAAACAGTATTAAGAACATGACATAGGAAAACCCTGAAATCTTAAGGAACTCCTTTTATTAGTTGGAAAACATCGATCAAGATAGTCATTTAGAGACATCCTTTAGGCATCCATAACCGACATGAGGGGGGGGGGGAAAATAAAAAGGGAAAGAATTGAAGAAGAATTTGTAATTAATACAAGAATGTACTAAGATGGCAACCATGGAGAAAAAACATGATTTAAAAAAGGATATTTGGGTATAAAAAACCATTGCCTCATGTCTTTTATTATAACTAAATAAAACCTTTATACAAAAGTACAACATTGCTTATATATACTAACAAGGCTGATGGACACCAATTCAAACACCCCATAAAGAACACATATTCATTTAAGTCACATTTAGCATTCATAATATTATCTTATGTTTACCGAAGTTTTTACCCGAAAGTAACCATTAGTAACACTTAGTGCAATGCATGAATAGTGTCCCATTCCAATGCCCACACTCAAGCATCACCTTAAGGTCACCAAGGTGAACATATATGCAACCTTCATTTTCTTAACATAGGCATCCATAGAAACATAGCATATCCTAATACACTTACTTAACATATGAAACAACATGTTCCATGATCCACATATAAGACTCATTCCAAGAGAACATGAAAGTCAATACAAACAATAACATCATAAGAGGCAATAGTCAAGAATAGCATACTTAAACTTCCTTTCATAAAGACATAACAAGACCTTACTATTTGAACTAAGCCTACTAGTGCGATGTTCATGTAAAGCCCCATCACTTCACACATACTACATAAACTTATAAAGAGACCACAAGACCATCATTTACTTCATACATCAAAATGACAAGTATAGACAACTTCATACATGCCAAGTAAGACCTTCATCATATAGTCAATAATACAAACATCATGAACCTAAAGTTACACTTAATCAAATAGACACCATAGGACTCATACTACGCATATTATCATACCAATTGGTCAATATCATAAGGTCATGCATAAAGGGCATATATATAAAATGTCCTTACCGGACTTAAAAAGAGGTAATCTTAGGCTTTGAGGGTCTAGGGGTAAAATGGTATCTTTCCAGTCTAAGGGTACTATCATAATAACTAAATTATATAATATTTATTTATGTAATAATGTGGAGGGGCATTTTGGAGAATGAGGGCCGAAAAATGGGCTCTTAAAGTGAAATTCTGCTTCCACTACGGGTCGGAATTAGTTGGAATACTGAATTAAATTTATTTTTAATTAAGTTTCGGTAAAATTAATGTGATAATTTATATTTATTATTTATTATCTGAGTTAAATAAAAGTAAATCGTTTTTTATTAATAAAAAAAAAACCTTAAGTGACTAAGTCCTAACGATACTACTAATCCTTAAGAAAAAACCTCTTTTTTTTTTTTTCTTTTTTCTCTCCCATGCTCATCTCTCTCCTCTGACCGTCTTATCACTATTATTCATGTTTTCTCTACCAAAATAACTCCAAAAAAGTTATGTAAACCAAGTTCTTCACACTTTGAGGAACTCACAGAAAATATAAGAAAAAAAAACGTTTAATCATTCATGTAGGCAAAGAGAAGGTTTCGTCGTTTGGTGTTTGAACTTTGGTGTTGGAACGTTGTGTTTGGAGGATTTATTTGGGCATGAAGTCAAGGTTGTGAAGTTCAAAAGGTATGGGTTTCTAACTCTTGGTCCCTTTCCCAGAGACCTTAAGGTCAAGAAAAGATTGTGTTGTTCATTCCAAAAAACTAGGATGTTCCAGTTGACATGTCCCTGTAACTAGCTCCAATTTTAATATAGGTTGGTTTGTTTTGCATGGTTTACACAACTAGGGAGATTATTAAAACGGGTTGTCGTGATGATTATGTTTTTATATTTTCTGTTGGAATTATGTGACTTATGTGGATGTTTCAGAAAAAATGTAAGTACGTAGGGGAGAGGGGGGGGGGAGGGAGAGCGCGCGGGATATGGGGATAAGGGGGGAGGTAAGGAAAAGAGGCCAATGAGACGGTGAGGTATAGGTAAGGTACACATTTGGTCGAGTGTAAAGGTGGGGTAAGATGCATGAAAGTGGCTGATTTTGGGAGGATAATACCTTGTCTAAATGAATCCATGACAACGAACCTAAAAAGTTTTAAGTGCACTACGAAATTCCCCTAAAGAGAACTAAGGTGTATGTACTATGATGAACAGGAGCTGAAAAAAATTAAAAGAAAATTTCAAGCTTCTAGGATGTGAATTCTTCTAGTCAGCAAAGCGGGTTCAAAAACTGTCGAAAAAAGGAATTAAAATAAGTGAGGTCATGGAGGATTTGAACCCTTAAATCACCATTTTTAAAACCATAAAATAAAGAAGTAAAAAGAAATGTGGTGTGAATGGGATTCGAACCATGATATTGGCTGCTGAAAATGTAACCTAAAAGAAAAAAAATAACGAAAATGAGGGAGTAGGATCGAACCCATCATCTCTCAATCAAATTTAAAGGAGGAGAAGAATAAAGAAAATAAAGAGGGAACGTGTGGAATTGTGGGAATATAACCTGCCTCTTAGGCAGATAAGGAGCAAGGGGAAAATGAAAAGAAAAAAGAAAGGCCTCCCAGTGGAGGCATGTGGGAGATCGAACCCACGACTCTTGAGTCACCTTAAGGAGGTGCAAAAAGAAAAATAAAGGGGAAGGCGTGTGGGAACGAACCCACGACCTTTTAGGAAGATGTAAGGAAGCGAATAAAAGAAAAAAAAAAGGGGGGGGGCGTGTGGGAATCGAACCCACCAACCTCGTAGGAAGAGGGAAGGGAGGAGACATATAATAAAAGAAAAACTAAAGGAGGGCTCGTGGGAATTGATCCATCAACTATAGTCAACTTGAAATTATTACAGGAGAAATAGAGCTTTTTTTAAAAAAAAAAGGTGTGGGGCGGTTTGATCCCACCACAAACTCTCGGACAAGAGTAAAAAGAGGTAAGAGAGGTAGGTCAAAGGAGAAAAAATAAAGAAAAATGTGATGGGGTGTTCGACTAGGGTCCAATATCACTGTGGACCAAATGACACTAAATGAAAAAAAATGTACAGTGTTTTGTATAAGGGATTTTTTAAACTTGGGGTCCCTTGCCCAAATTCCGTATAGATGCATAAGTCATCCGTGAATTTAATCTTCAAAGAGAATGCTGCCTACGTAGATCAAAATCTGAGAGAGGATCTTGGCCATACTACAAAGATGCAGAACGATATGTGAGAATACATATTTTAGGAAAGATAAGATATGAATCACTTAAAAGAAAATATGAATGAAGTCTCATGGCTTGTATGAAGACCCATCAAGGTTCCTGAGTACGTTTAAAAAATAAGTGAAAACCCTAAGATGTATTAATGAAATGATTTGACCCTAGAAAAGGGTTAAAGTGGGAGTGTTATGAAGGAGTGTAAAAAACACACTAAATGCCAAAGTGCATTGGTATACGGTAAAAATTATTTATTATGTAATTGAAATGATCGGTTTGATGGATGAAACACTTAGAAGAGTCCCGGTTAAGGAAGAGATGAGTGGGTGGAACAAGAAAAATGGGAAAGGTGAATTGGAATATGATTTGAAATTGAAATGAACATTTCAGTAAAAAGGGTGGGTGGGTGAGTAATTATTAAGAGGAAATATGCTAATGTTGATGATGTGGTGACAACATTATATGAGGTTAATGTAAAAGATTGAGAAGCAATCTCAAATGAGCCTAAGTAAATAGTACCAGAAAGTACTCACTATGAAAATGGAAAGTTAATTGAAGAAGAGACCAGTCTCTATGAACACCTAATTGAAAAAGTATTGATATTAAAACACTTATTACTATGATGAGATGGAAAATCATCTATTGAGTTATTGATGTTTCCTCCTTACTAGAAGCCAACTTCAAGACGTATGGAGTTGAATGTAATGGAACTTTATACTTAGATTACCAATAGACTAGATATGAGCGGGATTCCTTCTTTCGTAAGGGCGAGGTTCACGTAACTTATGAGAGGAGACTGTCCGGCATGCCGGGTCGGTCTCCTATATCTACCTAGTCTGAACCTATACTTCCAATGTAAGGATCTGGTGGTGGGGTTGGTTCAATTCCCCATGTATGCTAGCATGTGTTGGGTCCTTTGCAGGGTGATTCCACCCTTTTCCGCGTTGGGTTTCATGACATGGATTTCTGGGATGCTCATATGATCTATTCGGTTTAAAAGTAAAAGTTTCAATGATATGAATGAGGCAAAGCTCAAATGCTGCAGAATAATTGCAACGAATGATACAAAGGTTTGTAGGATAGGATAATCAAGAGGAGAGTTTAGCTTCATATAATGCATTAGGTCATTCTTGAGTCATACAATGAACCCCGATGAAAACTCTTAAACTACATCCTAGGTATAGATGGTGGGTAGAGTGACACATGAAATGAAATGAAATGAAGTAAGTATTAATGAAGACGCAGGGCTTATGTGTTTGCCAAATCAGTCCCTATTGAGGTCCCATATGTTGAAGCCCTATTATTGTGAAGTCTTAATGTCAAGTCCCTGATTCCAAGGTAGAAGGAAGCATGAATGACGGATACCCTATATGACCAACGTTAGGGTTATATAGGAATTTGATATGTGATATGTGTACGTTGTTGTGGGCTCGATCTTTTGTGTGCAAAATGTGAAGTATGATGATGGCCTGTACTCTATGGAAAAAAACTTTCTAATCAAATATGGAAAGATCATAAAAAATTCCTAATTAAAATTGGAAAGACTCACTCACGTGTCCTAATCTCAATTTGAAATGTCCACTGACTTGACCTTCTATAATCATGCTGTAGGGAAAGAGATAAATATTACTCATGCCATGTTTTGGTTGTTCGTGATATATACCCATACTTTTTAGACAAGTGTGCATTAACCTATTACAAGGCTAAACTTTTAAGTGCAGGCATAGGTGGAACGCTAGAGCTAAAGGATTCAAAGCTTGCAGTTATCCGGACGTTCTGCGAATTCATCCAGGGACTTGGTAGGCCATCAGGCTTTCAAGGATTGATTTACCATTTACATTTCTACCTTCGTTTTAGGGATTTGAGATTTATGGAGTATGTTCCACTAGCGTTTCTGTTCCCCTTTTTGTCCAGACTTCGTATTGTGGAATTTGGCAAACATCTTTATGGTTATAATATAAACTCTGTTTCTTTCTTGTTGATGATCTAGTAGATGGTTGGATGGTTGGAGGGATTTCATCCTCGTGAGTCCCTTAACTGCCAGCCATGGTGCTGGTGGGTCGGTTCTCCCTGGGAAAAACCTTATTTCTCTGATGCGTTTCTCCTCGATTTTATTTCTTTCTGAATCTCGAGGGAGTGTTGTAGGGGGCAGCAATTGTTGATTCTAGAATGGGGCCTTTCTAGGGATTATGGTTCCATGTCCAAAAAGTGGAGGGAAAAGAGGAATGGAAGCTACTAGGGCAAGGAGGAAACAAAGTCAAGACAAGCTGAAGCGAAGAATTTGAGGAAGCGTTGTACGGAAATTGGGATAGCCCAGGTTTAAGAAGGGACTCTCCACACCAAGGGTAGTCAAGTTCATTCCACGGGTTGCTAGATAGGAATTCCGAGTCCGAGTTAAGAGACAACAATGACGTAGAGTAGCTACACCTAAGGCAGTGAGATACCACCTGCAGGAAGTGTGGCAAACTACATAGAGGAGAGTGTATGATGGCACTAATGCTTGTTTAGATTTGTAGCAAACCGGGTCACATTGATGAAACCGTCAGGTGGTAACAAAAATCGTTAGGACCTCCTGACCCCAAGACCCCCCTCACCTATCCCGCCCCAAATAGACCCCCTCCCACGAACAGGAAACAAATCAGGGCAAACCAACGGGGTAACGCAACGTACAGGAAAAATTAAAGGACAATTATGGGGGGATCATAATGAGCTCCTACATGCCCACGCGGGGCCGCGATACCTCACAATATCGTCGCAACCAGCCCAAACACACACTCAATAAGAGCGGACCCATTTCAACAGACTCGGCAAGCCACCGCGGAAACCCCAGCAGTCCACGCTCCCTAGCAAAAAAGGCACCAAGCAAAACAGGATTCTCAATTTCCACCTACAAACAAAGGCGCCCAACCACCAAAAACAACAAAACCGTCGCCAAATCAATAGCTGTGCCTATGCATACGGCATCCACACGGGAACTCAGAAAATTAACAGTTACAGTGGCTCTCGCAACCCCACAGGGGTACCACGCGAACCAAACCGCGCATCCTCCCTCGCACTCCCCAAAATAAGGCTTCCACACTACCATGCCAAGAAACGGATATCACCACGACGCGATCTCCTAATATAAGCGCCTAAAAAATAAAACAACAAGCCGTGTCTTACCCTAACCTAGGCACTCCTGAGAAAGCCGCGATTACCAAGTGGAACGGGTAGCATGAACCCACCGAAAAAGGGCTTACCCCCCTTACCGCGACAATAAACTCCAGAAAAATGCCCGTAAGCCACCCCCCCTTACAAAACCACGGTGTGAAAATTTCCAGGTCCGCCAGGCCAACACAAAGGAACTTACCCCTTCCACTCTCCACACCACCCTCTAGTCGTGCAGACCCCGAGCCAACCACGCGTTGAGACTCCCCCGCCGCTCTCCCCCCTAGAAGGGTTCACGAACAGGCCGATTCCGGCCTCACTAATAGGCACACTATTAACCCCCTCCCCAATAACCCGCTCGAACTCAGGCCCAGTAACTATCATCCTCCTCACCCCCACCCTCTCGCTTCCCTATACATCCTCCCTGCCCTTCCCTTCCCTTAACAACTAATCACTGCCTAATTCCGTCTCCTACTAGAAACCCCCCATTCCCCTTATCGCACCCACACACCTCCTCCACCATTCCCTCTCTGGCTCCTACCCCGTTGCATAACCTCAAGACCCTAACCCCCACACCCCACGTCCCTATTCACCAGTCCTTTCCCCCTTTCTCAACCTCACCCTAGCCGTTAGACCGGAGGCAAATCCACACCACCTCAAACTCAAACGAGCAAAGGATCCAGACCACGCACGTCGCTACTCAAAAGAGAGGCGAGCTGGCTAAAGTGAATACCACAGGCTGCCTCCTCCACAACATCTTCCTATACACAAAGGGTATATTAAAAAGCAGAGCGGAACAGCTGCTTACCTCTCATCCACACAATATATCCACAGATGGCACACAGAAGGCGGAAGCCCACCAGGGGCCATACACTCACACAGAAGCCACCCACCAATAACCACACACTCCCCCCCGCACTACCCCGCCCCCAGACGCAACCATCGTTATTCACCCCCCTAATCACCCCCACCCGTTAATTTTCCGGAACTCCTCCTCTTTACGTCTCACCTCACATCACTTTTATAACCCCCATCCATAACATACATTCTCCTCAATCAGCCTCAACCCAAACCCCCCCTACCCCTTTTCCCCCTTTATCCACTTACATTCTCTCCCCCCACTCCCCCTAATCACACTACGCCCTCTTTCGTCTCGCCACTCAGGATCCCACTTACCCATCTAACGTGAACTACAGGAAAGGTAAAAAAAATGGCACCGGGAATAACCAATGAACACCTGCCTGCACCTGACTTGAATAGGAGAGGAAAGTCAGAAGAACAAGGGAAGCGGAGTGAGTTCAACCTAAGGGCCAGTGAAGAGTCTCCACGGAGGGTCAACAATTTTTAGCACTTAAGTCTAGGGGTTGTAGGGGAAGGAAGAAGAGAAACACTCTGCTGAAGGTCTCGGTTTGCGTAGTAGCTTTTATTAGTTCTTTCAGTATTTGACTGTGTATGGTGTTATGCACTATATGACGGGGAACGGATGAGGTTTGGTCAAGGAAGAAGGGGAGGGGGGAGGCAGGGGTAACTTGGACGGACATGGGTAAAGGATGGCGGGGGGTGGATGGATGGGATGGAGAATAGTTGAGGAAGAGCGCGGATTGAGGTAATAACTTAATGATGAAGATACTGGTGAGGTTGTGCAAGAATTGCGCACCCAAATGCGTTAATATGTGAATCAGATATTCACCAATGGGGAATAGTGAATTACGCCTATGTAGGCCTACATTATATAGATTACTTACTTTATTCTTAGTAACAGAAGTTACTGTCATTCGGGACGAATGTTCCTTCCTAACGGGGGATACGTGTAACAACACTATAAAAATGAATATGCTAAGTAAGCTTAATGTCGTCTCAGAATTGCCAACAAGTAGACGCGATTCACCGAATGATGCGCGCGTAGAAACCCAAACCTCGAAACCCTTGCTACATCCAATCCCAACGAACTTGGGGAGTTAGTGAGTAGAGAAAGGTGGGGGTACAACCCTGTAGGGCCTCTCGATACGAAGATTTACTCGAAGGAGTCTTTAACGGACTTAAAAAGAAGAGGAAATCGTAGTCTGGGATGGTCTAGGGGGGGAGGGAAAATAGTCTCTTCCAAGATAAGGGGAGTTAGTATAATAAAGTACCCTAAATATATAATTAGTTATTTAATTAAATAAGTTAGAGGGGCCATTTTGGATAGAGAGAGGGCCAAAATTGGCTTCTTGAAGTGAAGTATTGCGCCACCTGTTCGAAACCTATGTGGAAGCAATTAAATTAAATATTTTTTAATTTTAAGTGGTAAATAACTGTAATTAATTTATATGTATTATTTATTATTGTGTTGAATAAAAGGAATCAGATTTTTAATATTAAAGACAAAAACATAATTGACTCAGTCCTAAACTAGATTTCTAATCCCGTAAGAAAACTCTTCGTTCCCACGCTCATCTCTCTCTTCTCAGTTTTTCATGTCGCTCTCATTCACGCTTTCTCTTCCAAAATAACTCAAAATCAAGTAGGTTAAAACCAAAGTTCTTTCACATTGTAGAAGTCAAACGAAAATAAGAAAAATAAACGTTAATCAATCACGTAGGCA
The DNA here is from genome assembly GCA_027704765.1 of Solanum habrochaites. NCBI lineage: Eukaryota > Viridiplantae > Streptophyta > Magnoliopsida > Solanales > Solanaceae > Solanum > Solanum habrochaites. The sequence goes on along the minus strand of JAKWJA010002489.1, from coordinate 49,638,501 downwards.
AAGAGAAGGTTTACGTCGAGTTTGGTGTTGACGTGTGTTTGGAAGAGTTCTTGGGAAGAAAGTTGAGGTTTGAACGTCAAAAAAGTATGGGTTTTATCTTCTCTCTTGGTCCCATCTCCAAAGAGAACACTTCTTAAGGTCAGAATATCATCCGAAAACAGGAGTTTCCCCGTTGCTTGTTCCTTGTCACTAGCTCCAATTTAATCATACGGTGGTTTATGTTTGCTGGTAGAAAAAAGGATGAAACATGTTTTGTGATGATAGGGGTTATAGGTAGGTTGGAATTATGTGACTTAGTGATGTTTTTGAAAATGTAACATGTGTGATATGTGCGTTGTAGTGTATGGTCATGGTTAGGATGAAATGGCATGATAGTCTGTATACTTCGGTACACAAGTTGATGTTAAATGTGATGTTATATGAGTTGAAAATGTTGATGATTTGAGGGATAATATCTTGTGTAAACGAATACATGAAAGCCCACCTAAAAAGTTCTAAAGTCACTGCCAAAATTCCCCTAACAAACCAGGGTAACTTGATGAAAGGGATGCTGAAAAAATTAAAAGAATATTTCACCTTTAGTTGATGGAATTGCGTCAGCAAAGAGGGTGCAAAATGTCTATTAAAAAATAATCAAGACCAGGAAGTCATGGGGATGATTAAAACAGTGACCTCACACTGTTTGTTAAAAACATGAAAATAAAGAAATAAAAAAGGAAATGTGTGGAAGGGTATTCGAACCATGGTATTGGATAGAAAATGTAACTTAAAAGAAAAAAATAAGGAAAGAAATGAGAGGGAGTGGAATCTAACTCATCAACTATCAATAAATTTAAGGAGGAGACTATAAAAGAAACAATAAAGGGGAGGCAGGGGATCGAACCCACGACTCTAGGCCAGATTCGGAGGAGAATAAAGAATACTAAAGGGGAAGGCGTGTGGAAAATCGAACCACGACCTCTTAGGCAGATTAGGATGTGAAAAAAGTAAAATAAGGGGGGGCGTGTGGGAATGGAACCCCACGACCTCCTCTTAGGCATATTGAAGGAAGGTAAAAGAAAAATAAAGGGGAGGCGTGTGGGGAATTGAACCCAAAAACCTCTTAGGCAGATTTAAGGAGGAGTATAAAAGAAACAAAGTGGGTTTGATTCCACAAACCTCATAGCCAACTCGAAATAGCAAGGACAAATAGACTTTTAAAAAAATAAAAGGGGTTGTGGGGGGTTTTGATCCACAAACCCTCGGGGCCAAGTAAGAGGTATTCCAAGGATAAAAATTAAAGAGGAAACGTTGGATGGTGGGGCCCGATCTAGGTTTTCATGTCATGTGGAACCAAATACATAATGAAAAATGTAAGTGTTGTCTAAGGGAAATCGAAACTTGGGTTCCCCTTACCCAAATTCCGTATTATTATAGATTCATAATCATACATGATTTAAGCTTCAAGAATAAACTATGCCTACTTAGATCGAAATCGATATCTTATCATAACATACAAGATGAATAAGTTGGTGGTAACTCATAATCTTACGAAGAGATATGAATCACTTAAACGAAAACTATGAATGAAGTTTCATGTCTTGTATATATAGACCATAGTCCAGCATACATTAAAAAAAGTGAAAACCGTAGTGTATGAAGAATGATTTACCCTAGATAGGGTTAAGTAGAGTGTAAAACACCACTAAATGTCCAAGTGCATGACATACGATGAAATGAGAATTAGTATGAACTAATGGAAACCCTATAAGGGGTAAGAGCGTGTGAAACCACACAAATGAGCAAGTGCATGGCATATGATGAATGAACATTCACGTAAAAAGGTGGGGAGTAGTTATGAAGAGCAAATGTGTAATGTTGATGAATCCGTGACAACATTTTATTGAGCTAATGTAAAAGATTGAGAGCAATCTCAAATGAGCTCAGTAAATATTACCAGAACGTAATCACCTATGAGAATGTAAAGTTAAAGCGAGACAGTCTATCATGACACTCTAATGGAAAGTATTCATATTAAAAACACGTATTACTTATGATGAATATGAGAAATAATATACTGAGTTATGATGTACCTCATACTAGTAGCCACCTTCCATGACGTATGAGTTGAATGTAATGGAACTTTATATGAGGTACGATAGACTAGATATGAAGCGGTGGGCCTATGTGAGAAGGCGGAGGTTTCAAGTAACTTTCATGTTGATGAGACTGTCAGTAATAGCCCGGTATGGTTCTACTTATATCTCCTAGTCTTCGAACTATACTTCCAATATAGGGATCTGGTGGGTCAATTTCCTGTACGCTAGAATGTGTTGGGTCAATTTGTCGGTTGATTCCACCTCTTTTACGGGTGGGTTTCATGACAGGAGTACATGAATGCTCACATGATTTAGTCAGTTAAAGTTTAAAGTTCCCATGAATGAATGAGCAAGCCTCAAATGATGACACATATGAAAGAATGATAACCAAAGGGTTTTTAAAATAGGATAATAAAGAGGTGAGATAGCATTAAAGTAGGACATTAGGTAATTCTTATCATATCATTGCTAACGGAACACGTGAAAGTCCTAATCGAAATCCTAGGTATAGCTGGTGTTTATATGACACATGAATGAAATTAAAATATAGTAGGATGACATGGAACAAAGCAGGGACTCTGTGTTTGCTAAATCAGACTCCTAGTTGAGGTCCCATATGTTGAGCAACTCATTATGGGGAAGTCTAATGTCAAGTACATGATTCCAAGGTCTCATGGGCATAAGAATGAATGATATGCAACAACATATGTGTATAGGAATAGAGATGTGTTATGTGTACGTTGTTGATGTGCTGTGTTGGCAAAACAAAATGTTAGTATGAGATGCAGGTACTATAATGGCAAAACTTCATTCCAAATTGGTAAAAATCATAAACTTTCCTTATTAAAATTTGGAAACCTCACTCACTTTCCTAATCTCAATTTGGCAAGTCCATTGACTTGACCTTATATGATCATGTTGTTGTTAGGAAAGAGATAATCATACTCATGCATGTCCTTGGTGTGTGCTTGCATATACCTATACTTAGTACAAGTGTGTATTAACCCTATACAACTCTATGCTTTTAGGTGCAGGCACAGGTGGACGCTAAAGCTACAGTATCAACGTTGCAGTTATCCACACATCGAGCATTTATCCGGACTTGGTAGGCCTTCATTCTTCGAGGATGATTGACATTTATCCTAGCTTAGGTTTAGGATTGAGCTCGGAGTATGGTCCACGTTAGAGTTTTTTCCCATTTTGTTTCAAAAATCGTAGGGGCGCATTTTTTGGCAAGTAACATTTTTATCGTTATAATAAATGTTTGTTTAATTTGATGATCTTAATAAAGATGGTGTGGTGAACAAATTATTATCGCATTAGAATGTTAGTAACCATATAGAAACAAAAAAAGTGTAAAAGTTCAGCCTAAAGTAACCTAGATGATAAGAAATGACTATGTAGGCTTGTTTAACGACCCTCTGAGAGGGTAAAACGCCGGTACTCGTCTGGGGTCTAGATTCATGTCGTGACACCCTTTTTATGCCAACTTGGGCATTATAGTTATCCACCTCGTGAGGACAATGGTGAACAAGCCTTCCCTCTGGTAAGAGGCACCCCTGATCATCAAGTTCACTTGGTGCTAAGCTAACTTCCCTTTATTAAAAAGTCTTTATTAACTTTATTTCATAAAAATGGTTTTAGGAGGCTTAACTTCTCATATGCTTAGCTTCACAGGTTATAGATGAGAATTTCCTTTAATTAACCTAAATAATGTGAGAAAACCTTTCACATAGACATATCACATTCAAGCAACATCTAGTTTAGAGTACAATTCAGAATACCTTTCAAAAGACTCCCTCTTTACTAGATTATCATACATACTTCATTATATGCATTCATGTGTGTATGTGTACTTACATGAGAAGACCATTCAGATAAACCAATTTAGATATTACACATATGCATACTTCATCATATTAGATACTTTCATTTATAGATTAATTATACATTCATATTCAGGTTACTAGGTAGTAACCCTAGGAACATTCTATAAAGGTATGACATGTGCAAGGTATAGGAAAATTCCGTACCCTTTACTATTATATTTTTACCTATCAAGTCATACTAGTTAGTACCTTATAACAAATCAAAAAAACATATACCTATAGTAGTAGATAATAGTGCATATGAGAATCATCCTTTTAATAGACACTATAAATATATCCTATACATAAGCATGCACGAGGTGTTTGTGTGTATTTCGGAAAACATGATCACAAAATGTCCCTTAACATGTTAATGAGGCAGACACCCTCTTAATACCACATTACACATTCATGCATAGACCTCACACCACTTCATAGCTTAGGGGACAAGACATCATCAACAATGAATCTAAGATCCTAACATTGTCTAAGATCACACATTCATATAGGGGTATATAGGTAGGGGGTCATTCATCAATAGTATTCATTACCATCAAAACGTCTAGACCCTACCTTACCCTAAAATCATCATTCACACGAACATAACATCATTAGTACACCTATATCATGATACTAGGATTAAAGACTACACAAAAGCATTCATACGTGTGATCATCATCATAACAATTCACATTATATAAATTTCCTTCAAGGCCATGATAACAACATCAAGATAGATATACAAGAAGGTAAACTCCGCGACCATAAGTGGATCGTAGCAATCAACACAATTCTATGTCAATTCTATACTACATCGAGAGATCTAAGTCAACTCACCAATACTTCCAATCTATGATCATCATTGATCAATTATCAACAATTCATAATCAGTTGTCATAGATAAACTTAGAATTAAACAATTCATTACAATCTAAGTATAATCCAATCATCATTAATCAAGATCCACAAGACCCAACATTATATCATAAATGAGAATAGGGGGGGGGGGGTTCATGGTTTTCATGGAATTGAATTAAAATTCATCTTAAAATAATTTAATCATAAATTTACCATTAGAATGCTTTTGAAATCAATTTGACAATGAACCCATGGCTAGATTAAAAATTGGGAATTTTTGTCTTTGAATCACTTATGAAATTCTTTGATTTAACCCCTTTGATGATATATTAACTAAGTATCAATGATTACCATACCTTATTGATTGAAGACCCCTGAAAATTTAGATAATAAACCATAGAAATCCATCCCCTAGCTTGAACTTGAGTTTTAGTCTCCAATGGAGGTTTTAGACAATTTGGAAGACAAGATAGTTTTGCGATTTTGATTTCTTATTGGGTTTTGGGGTTTTGAGGTTAAATAAGTCGTAAAAACTGTTTATAACCGACTCCCAGTTACCTGAAATACCCCTACACTCATTTGGACTCTTAGACATGTCAAACTCAACGTTCATTTTCTAAATCTTCGTCGGGGAACAAGTTCGCGACGCAGAGTTGTTCCCACATGATTTGTGGAATAAAATTTTGAGATAGTAGAGTCCGATCAGTGTCCCATGATGCGGACGAAAATTTGATCCTTGCTGAACCAATTCTGCGACGCGGACTTGTTCCCCCCATGCCTAATTGGCTGCTTCCTTTGGCAGTTTTCTTACTCAAGGTAAGGTCCTCCTCAAGGACCCCTAGGGCGGTTCTTTAGGAGCCGTGACCAGATGCTTTGTCCCTGAATAGGACAATCTAGATGTTAGGAACCTCTCCTATCAACTTGAGCATCAAACAACACATAAAACATTCCAAGGCACACTAGAACACATAAGCACGTCAAGGGCTAACTTTTGAATGTCTTGGTCGTTTGACCGCCAAACCACTTCAAATAAAGTATACACACTGTAAAACACATAATTAGCATATTATTAAACTTTTTAGGAAAAATGTGTGGCTCTACATACCTAAACTCATTTTGAGAGACCTGACAACATCCCCCACTTGGGCACATTCGTCCTCAAATAACACTTGGAATATTTTAGAACACTTTCATACACTCAATGAAACATAGAGCAGAGAACAACTTTCAACACATCAACACATAGCAGTCAATGCACCAAACTTAGACGGAACACCAACGTCATATCATCATGCACTCAATGGAACACAAGCAAGCAAAACCTTATTCACTCACTCCTTAATGTATCAAAAACATAGGCTCTTGTCATATACATAGGAGGAACATCCTTATACTAATCATAACATTGTATTTACGTATTACATCATTAAGAGCTCAATATCTAACAATCTTTAAAGCACATCTAGGCAGATTCAACATCACTGTAGAAGCAAACAAGTAACTCACACTAGATGCACATAGATCATGAGTAATGTCAGTCAACAAAGATCATTATCATTTAAACATAATACCATCAAGGTTATACTTAACATTACCATGTTTTGTTTTGTTTAAGGATGAATATCATTCTCCTTAACATACACACATGTTATCATGAGATTCATATACAAGCAATGCACAAAGGTCAATTAATTTTAATGAGAACTTCTCCACTTTTAACCAATGCATACTCTTATTTTCATCCTAATGAATTCATAATGGTAAATCACACCACATACATCACACAATAAGAAGTAATTTCACATAGGTTCTACCATGACACTAGTCTTCATAGACATGCACCAATCAGGGAAATTCTTGCAATTTATAAGCACACGTGAAGAACATTGGCTAGAAACTTCTCAAGAATGAGCCTACAATAACACTTCCCAAGTCACAAAAGTCATACATTTTTAAGAGACTCATCATTTTGCATTTAAAGGAGACTCAATTCCTCATTGATGGCCTAAAACACCACACATTATAAGTGACATCAAGCATGGTCCTTACCTCCTCTCATGAAGTCTAGTACACATTTAGCATATCAAGATGCACAACCACATGAGAAAACATGAGTTTGTTCAAAAATGCATTTGCAAGCATCTAAGAGTCTCCAAAATATGCAAACATAGGGAGAACGTGCAACTTATACTTTACATGCAAAACTCCCATCATGAGACAAGCTACTACGAACTCTTAGTTTCAACTTGAATAGAAATAGAAGGACAAAATATAGATATCTACAACCTTACTACTCAAATCATCATCGCCCACATAGGATGAAACCATTTTAGAGGGACTTATCTCAACCTTCAAGAGAATCCTAGCTCACCAACTTAATAAACTAAGCACATCATCACCCTCTTCTTGGGATCTAAGATAATGCATCACCTAAAATGGTTCTCAACATAGAGAAGTTCAAAGGAACTCAACATAGGAACATCAGGGGCACTTAAAATATCACTCAATGAGCACATTATCCCCACTTGGTATAAGCCTATTCATATCATTCTTTAGACACCAAGGTCATAGTAAGTCAAGACCAAACTTAATTCTCCTTTGACAAGAAGGTTTTAACATCTTTGGGGGTTCTAACTCAAAATCTCAATTCAAGGAGCCTACTAAGTCAATCATCAAGAGGTAATACCTCATGCATCATCATATCTCTAAGGTCAACACCTAAAGGAAACTCATAGTAACCAAGTTAGGTCATGCTACGAATCCACATAAGGCCTTAACTAGACCATGAATACTAAGGGCCATGAAAACCTTAAGGGAAACAATAAATGAGACTTAGCCATAAGGCCTTTTTCTTTTCTTTCAACACTAGAGCAAGGTAACTTCTACGGCATTTCAACCCACATCAACACCTAGGGAAGAAACTTCAAACAAGCAACACCTAGGTAAAACCTACGCCGTTCATCCAATGGTCATACTGAAGATCAATTCATTAAACTCAACCTGAAGGCAAAACATAATTCCAACCTATAGAACGGAACCCTTCCTTCTGTTTTCCCCACTCTTACAATAGGTTTATAAGTGGACTAGCCATCTAGTCATAATTGTTCCCTAATTAACTAACATACTTCACAATCACCTTCTAAGGTTCAACACTCATCTTTCCTCCTTAGGAGTAATTCTATACTAAAGAATCGAATCCACACATGGCAACTATAATGCACTTCCCAAATAACAAGGCAACAATGAAATTTTTTCACCTATACTAGGGCAACATTTGAACCATTACACATATATAAAGGAAACATGCATCTTTCGCTATTTATTACATTTATCCAAGCATTTCAATCCTAAACCATAGTATTACATTATTATCATATAACAATTTATCATTCCAAGGGAACTTCGTTTAATAATAATAATTATTAGAAAGTTATAACCATATCATAACTATATCATGACATAAATTCTCATATAACATGTCATTCCACATAAATCACATATATAGCCATAATTGGCATGACATCAACATATATTCAGAATTTACCTACACACATACTCATAAAACTATAAAACTAAAATAAGCATCAAACTAACCTTTTTCTCCATCAATCGTATAGATAAAATCTCATCCAAGCAATCACATCTGGACAAGAAAAGATAAGAGAGAGAGATCATATAGAGTTAAGTTCTATGGCACGACATGAGAATAGTGAAGAAGGGAAACTCTATTGTCCTATAGCCTCTTGCTCAGAGATGCGTGGTGACTCACAACCGATTAACAAGACTCTACTAGACGTGGCAATATGAGACTTTTGGACCCTAAAACCACTTTTAAAACCTTATGCTCCGATACAACGTTTGTCACGACCGGGAGCAACCTCTAGAAATAACATGGCGTACTTGACCTCTTGAGGTCTTATACAAGCCCAAATGCATCATTCATTGCATTGTCATAGGTAAATTTTACGAAAAATTTAAAACTTTCATTGAAAAACATAAGCTAGAATCATCACTTCATCTGTATAAAATATAAGTCATGATATATTGTTAGACTCGAAGACTCTTTTTGCATCTCAAAATCAACATGAATAGAATAGAATAGGGACACGACCCTTATCAACATAACATAATAATTAATATATTACATAAACTTTATTTAAGAACATAACACAGGCAATCCTTGAATCTATCAAGTCGTTCACTTTAGAGACATCCTTTAGGCATCCATGACCTACACTTTGTGTAAAAAGGTGAAGAAGAATTGCATTAGTACAAGAATGCACTAAGTATGGCAACCATGGAAAAACACGAATATAAAAAGGACATTTGGTTAGAAAACAATGCCTCGTGTCTTTTAGTAAAACATAATAAAACCTTTATACAATAAGTACAACATAGCTTATATACTTCACATAGGCATGGACACAATTCATAACACCCCATAAAGCCACATAATTCATTTAAGGCACATTAAGCATTTCATAATATTATCTTATCGTTTACCTTATGTATTTAACCCCAAAGTAACCCTTTATAACACTTGGTGGAATGCATGAATTGTCACGACCAGAGAGCACCCCCTTAGAAGTAACATAGCTTACTTGACCTCTCGGAGGTCTTATAAAAGCCCATAGTTATCATTCATCGCATTGTCGTAGGTAAATTAGTGGAAAATATTAAACTTTTCATAGCACAACATATGCTAGAACATCACTTCCAATATATATAAAATAACATAAGTGCATTGGTAGACTCTAAGACTCTTTTGCCATATTAGACTCAAAATAATTAGAGTATAATAGGGACACGACTCTTATACACATATAACCATAACTAAACTGTTACATAGCTTTTAAATAAGAAGTTTTACATAGGCAATCCTTGAATCTTAAGGACTCCTTTTCCTTATGCTTGGGAAGCACATATCAAACCCTTCACTTTAGATACATCCTTTAAGCATTCATAACCTACACTTTGTGGAAAAAGGTAAAGAAGAATGGTGTTAGAACAAGAAAGCACAAAGTATGACAACCATGCATAAACATGCAGTTAAAAGAGACATTTTACTTTGAAACTATGCATCATTACCTTTTTGTGAAATACTTCACTATACTTTTATACCATAAGCATCATATAATTCACATACTTCATTTACGTATATACAATAGTCACAACATCACATAAAACATACATTACATTGAAAGCACAACTAGAATCACATTACATTAATCTCACTTTTACACTAACCTCACTTTACAGTAAGCTCATTTTCACTTCACAACAATCTCATTTTACTTTAACTCCTTGACTTCAAAAGCAACCATCTAGTGATGCTTGGTGCAATATATACACAATGTCCCATTAAACTATCCACACTCAAGATTCACCTTATGAACACTAGGTAAACATGCTTACAACCTTTATTAATCAATACACACATTCATAGAACCATTTCACATAATAAGACATATACATCACATTCGACCCAACATACTTTATAGACCACCTAGAAAAACTCATTACCAACCACATGCAAGTCAAGACTTACCAATATCATCACAAGAGGCATTAGTCAATCAATAGCATATTTAAACTTCACTTCACTTAAGACATTGTAAGACCTTACTCATACCTCCGTTCAAAGCCTACTAGTGCAATGTACATCTGAAGTCCCATAATCTCACACATACTTAGTAAACTCATCAAGAGACTACACGCGTATCATTTACTTCATACATTAACAAGGTAAGTAAAGAAAACTTCATTAATGACATGTAGGAACGTCATAGTATAGTCATAAGACCAACATTATGCATATAAGGTAAGACCACATCATATAGATTCATTAGGACTCATACCATGCATATCATCACAACAAGTAGAGAAAACTACAATGTAATGCATAAGGAACATAAACATAGTCATATACATTAGAACACCTTCCTATAACTCCCATCAAGAGCTATCTATGTAATGCATATATAAAGTGTCATACCCTCACCCACACTTAGCAACTTCCCTTAGGTTATCCTACCTAGGGTCCTTACTTTACTTCTATTGTCCATTTTACTTTATGGAAACTATAGCCTTAACACACACTAAGACCATGGGTGCTAAACATAGAATTTGGTGTTGTAGAACCTTACACCAAGGGAAGGTGCTCTACCATTACAAAGTAGAACATTAACACCATGCTAGCATATTAGGTGATATCACTTGCTACATCCTATGGAGCAAGCATAGTTTATGGAACTTAAAGGCATATATGGAAACCCTATTTATGCCTATTAAGGCATTATATTTATCCACCTCGTGAGAATTATGGTGAACCTACCTTCCCACACTGAGAAGTGACACCCCTCAACTTTAAGTTCACTCGTTACTAAGCTAAGTTCTCTGTATTGAACATCCTTTATTATTATTACTTTATAAAAGTAGGCTTAGGAGAGTTAACCCCTCATATGCTTAGATCATAGGTTATAGATGAGAAATTCCTTTCATCAAGCTATATCATGTGAAAAAACACATGGACATATCATATTCAAGTACCATCTAGTTTAGGATACCGTTGAGAACACCTTTAAAGATCCCCTCTATTGACTAGATCATCATACATGCATAATAGACATGATTTCATGTGTGTGTGTACATATATGTGATAAAACCTTTCACATAAATACCCTTAGGCCACACATGTTTATACTTTACTTCAATCATAAGTGTATATGTCTAACTATATGAGCAATCCTTTCATATAAAAACATTTAGACACTATACATATTCATACTTAATCATATCATATATTTTACATCATAGAATACAAGTCATATTCATAACATGTCCATGCATTCATATTCATGTACATAGATCACCACCGAGGAACTGTCCTATCAAGGTACACACATGCAATTCATAGACAAGGTCCTATTCCCTTGTACATACAAGTACACATATCAAGTAATCATAGTTAAGGGATACATAAACAACTTCTTTTACATATATCCTTCATGCATAGTAGTAGATACAAGTGTATATGATAATACCCTTTCATTTGACACGATGAACCAATAATACTTATAAGCATACATCAATTTTAAGTGTGTGTACAATTGTCAACAAGATCACATAATGTCTATCAACAACATATTGAGGCACCCACCCTCTTAATACCATAATGCACCTTCAAACATAGACTGCACATCACATACTAGCATAGGAGACAACACAACTTCACGTTGCATCCAACACTCCTAGAATTAGATAATTACACCTTCATTTAGGGGTATATAGGTAAGGGGTCATTAACCATTATAAATTATCAATGGCAGCACCTAAAACTAACCCTAACATAGTCATTCAAGTTCTTATAACATTAGCAATACAACCTAGATCATAACTAGAATGGAAGATTCAGCATATGCTTCACATAGTGTGATCATCAGAACCAAAAACTCATATAACATCAAGTTGCCTTCAAGGAAATGATCAACACATATATATATTGACAAGAAGTAAACACATTCACCATTAGTGGACCGTACCACACAATGCCATACAAGGCCAATTCGATAAAGAAGTAGAAGAAGTAGGACAAACTCACCAATTCTCCACGCTTTGATCACCATTGACCAATCCTCATAATTCTTCAATAATTCAAGTATAGGGTAGTAGGTATAAATATCTGCTCTATTGAAAAGTAGGAATTCCTACGGCTTGACATAAACGAAAATCATGCTTCAACTATCTTATAATTTAGATCAGATTATGTACATTTTCAATCTATAAAAGATAGAATAACATATAAAAGATAGAATAACATAGGTCAATCTTAAAAGATCTTCAAGCCTTGATACACATGGATCACTCATAAATACTTCACCATCAATTAGAATATAAAACAGTAGCAATAGGTAATTCAACCTACTAGAATCATTATTCAATTAACATATATCAGAACGCAATGGCCCCGTAAATCCCTAATTTGAGATGGAGGAACATGGTTTCATCATGAAATTGGATTGAATTCAACATGAAAATCAGTATATAATCATCAATTCATCTTAACCATGCTTTTGAAATCTTTTTGAAAAGGAACTCATGGCTAGGTTGAAAGATAGAACGTTTGGTCATGAACTTTCATTCAAAACATTGGAAGGAACTCTTTTAAATAAAGGTTGACTAAGGATGAAGGATCATCATACCTCATTGTAGGAGAAAACCACAAAATATTGGTGAAGACTCCATGGGAATCCAAGCTACAAGTTGTTCTTGAGCTTCATCTCCAATGGAGGTTTCTAAAGAGGTTTCTTTTGATAGGGATGTCTAATTTTTAATAATGAATTGGGTATGGGTTTTTTTATATTAATAATCAACATACTATACCCAAATATACATGAAATAACCGTCTAGGGTTAGGTTAGCACGTGGAGTGAATTTCCCATTCACTCTTTAATAAAGTAGTGCGTCTGGCGGCATGTTGTAGGATGCATCGATGCCACCAAATGACTCCCAGTAGTCCCATCGACGGGCCTAGATTTGACACACGGTGTTGTCAAACTCTCGGATGTCTAAGACAAGCCCTTATACAAGTTTTATTGCATAATCATAATAAAACTAGTGGAAATTTAAAACTTTTCATAGCACATCGTATGCTAGAACATCACTTCGTAAATATACATTCATTAGTTTTAAAGACACTTTGAACACTCTCTTTCATTTGAGTACTAAGATTGTATAGCCTATATGCGGATTTTATTGTATTGATGTATGGTCTATGACCAATTGTTATACTCTTCTTTACATGGTTATGATATGAGTCATTTGTTTTAAGACTATATATATATATATATATATATATGAAGGGTCTATGCATACACGATATGAATATGTTATGTGTATGCGAGAGGTCTATGTAAACCTCAATTTAGAAGTAGACAAAATGTTTTAAATTTTCTGCATTTTTGACTTATGAATGTAATGATGTAAGCTGAGAGTCTAGTCTTAGTCCTCGATGAGGATGCTGCCGCTGTTACATCTAGGGGGTGATCCCCAGATGTTACAAGCAGCGAGTGAACCAGTAGTGAGGAGTGTCCCTTCCCAAATAGGAAAATTAGGTTCACAATTGTACTCATGAGATTGGAGACTATAACGCATGTAGCATAAAGAGGGTCCCAAACACATCTCCTAGTTCTTGAACCATTTTCCCGCCCCCCCCCCAAAAAAAAAAGAAAAAAAAAACAAAAAAAAAAACAAACCCCCGACAACCCAGGGACCCACCCCACCCCCAAAGTCCCACCCCCCACCCCACAAACACCCCCAAAACCCACTAGAATACAATCTTTTTTCTCCATATAGTTCTATTTCTTTTTATTACTCCTTTTAATATTCCCATTCTTTCTTTGTCCTTTCCTTACAATATTCTACATTATCTCTTTGGTGGTATGTCGGTTAAGACAGATGTTCCCAAGTATAATATAATAGTGGAACTCTAACGAGGAGATGACCTAAGGGGTTTGACTTAGTCTATGTTGGAGTATAGGACTCTAACCTATACATACACTAGTTTAGCCTTGAGAGAAGTCTTAGAGGATATTCTTATGTTTTATGCTCTTATAAAATGTTATGCTTATGTTGGTTTCTCATGTTAATGGTATATATTGATAAATATGAGGATCAATACTTATAATGTTATGTTATTTGAAGTTACACTTACTTCAGGATCCTTTGGTTAATTTGCTTGGTTGGGTGGAGTTATGGGGATTCACTTGACCATCTCACTAGTAGGCTAGGTGAAGGGTTATGAGTATGGGTGTCACTTATGTTATAATGTTAGATTTCATGAACATGCTTTGTGGTTATTAAATGAAGGTAGAGTTGCATTGGCTACGAATTTTATTATGCTATATATATGTTGACTTGTCTTAATAAATACATGATTATTATCTTATATGTGTTTCTTGATCATGCATAAAGCTTTTCAAAGTAAGTTGGCATGGTTTTGTCAAATTTCCATTTTTAGCATGATTTTTATGTTGTGTGTACATATGTTCCTACTTATTACAAGTGATGTGCTAACCCCTATTTGTCCCTTTTCCCACAACATTTTTGGTTCCGGTCATTGAAGGGTTCATGACTACTTTTCAAGGAAGTCTTGGATCATTTATCCATGTGTGGGTGTGTCCTCAAGTTTCGAGGATGATGCCTTTTCTCACTCTAGCTATGTTACATTGTTATAGTCTAAAGATGATAATTTCACTCTTGTTGTTTCAAGATATTGTTGTAATCCCTAAGTGGCATTTATATATTTGTGTAAGGACTATGCACATATTGTTGTATTTCGTTTAGATGGTTTAATATGAGACATCCCTATTAAGACTATATTGTGTATCTTATGTATATGAGACATAAAATTAGAAGGCTATGTAATCTTCTGATATGAGGAGTCTAATTAAACTCCGTATGAATATATTATGTGTAAGAGCGAGGTCTATGAAGCCTCATGAAGTAGATGTAGTTGAAAAGTTTAAATTTTTCACACTTTTTAACCTATGAATGTAATGACGAATGCTAAAAGACTAGTTTTAGTCCTCTCCAAGGACGATGACGCCGGTTACATCTAGGGGGTGCTCCCCTGATGTGACAACAAGAGAGAATATACTAGATAAGGATCACAATAAGATAATACATATTCATAACCAAAGACAATATCAACATAAGGCCATATCAACATTTCCTATTAAATAGTTCATATAAACATAGTATAGAAAACCCTTACCAACAATCTCATCCCAAGCTACAAGTGAAATGCTCATGTGAAGCCCCCATAACCCCACATAATCAAGTAAACAGGATAGGAGATCATAATTAATTCTTTACTTCATATAACATGTGTCATACATAGTCATCACCACATATAGAAATTTAGACCAACAACATGTTCATCAACATAGAGAACATCATATAAGAGCGTCATCATATAAAGCCAACATTTCATAATACATGATATCATAATACATAAGACCATATCCTAGGATTCTTTTTAGAGTTAACTTGGGCAATGTCTAAGTACAGTCCCATACCCTTACCTATCCCAAGTATACCCCCTCAACTCATCCTAGTCAATACCCATCTTCATTTATTCATTCATTTTACTTTTTGGAACAATTTACTTAAACAACATAGACCACGTGAGCTAATTATGGAATCCGGTGTCATGAAACCCTACACCGAAATTAGGTGGTCTACTTGCCAAGAAAGAACCAAAACATGAACCTAGCATTCTAGGTGGATCCACTAGCTAGTATTCCTATGGGGAAAACATAGTCCAAGAACTAGGAGGCATGTTTGAGACCCTATATATGAACATTTACATTGTAATATCTATCTCATGAGAACCATAGTGAACCTACCTTCCGACATTGGGAAGGGACAACTCTCATAACTACTTCACTCGATGCTACGCTAAAAGCTCTTTATAAATGTCTTTAAGCTTTTATTTATCAATCATAGATTAATGTAGGTCATAGAAAAATAACCCCATGTATAGAATATCATTTAGCTCATTAGTTATTTCATGATAATGTCCTTTGATTGCAACCCTTCATTTGTGAGATTAACACCATCATCATCATATCATAATAAGGCACATAAGTGATTCACAATCAACCTTATTGTAATACATCTAAAACGACATAGGTAAAATTAGAGCCTAACACTTGTGTATTAATGTGTTTGATTTTTAAAATGGGTTATAATGAGGTTAGGAGGTAGTGTTTAAATTTTCATGATGTTTGGAGGTCAAACGTCCATGACTTTCGAAAGGTTTGCCTTGAAACGTGCTTGTGTGTCTTAGCGTGTTTCATCGAGTTTTACATGTTCGTTTTGGATGAAATTTATGCGAGAGGTCCTTGAAGTGTATATGATAGTATTTGAGTTGTAAATGTCCGGGTAAAACTCCCCAAGGACAAACCAAGGGTCCTTGAGTGAGAACTCAACTTGTGAGCCAAGGCTGTCAAAAACAACCTCACCTACGGATGGTAACGACGCCCAGTAGGATGATCGACGCCCCTTAGGTGAGGAATTACCCTAGGGATCTTAATCTCACAAAGGAAATTCTCTGAACCAATCGAAGTTCAGCTAGGACGGCCCGTTAATGGACCAACACCCCGTCGATGGGCAACCGTCAATGGTGTCTGCCAGTGCTCATTAGTTCACGGTTAAGTGTAGGGGTGAATTGGGAAATTCACTCCACGTACAAATAAATAAATGGGTGGTTTTCTAGGTGTGTTTTGGGTATTTCAAGTGGGTTAATAAGTCATAAACACCTATATTAATTCATTATTCCAAATCAAAACCCAAAATCTCTAAGAAACTATCTAGAACTCCATTGAAGCCAAAACTGAAGATAGAGTTTTGATTGAAGATTCTTGGTGATTTATCCATAAATTATTCATCATATTTGTGGTCTAGCATAAATTTAGGTACGGTTTTCATACTTGAATCTCTTTTATTCAATGACCCAAACTTCGAAGTGATTTCCAAAGACTTTCAAAGATGAAATTGTCCAATTTTGATATCTATTTATGGGTTCTTGCATAAAACGTTTTGAATAAATATATATTGACCTAATTGATGTTAATTAGATGATTTTAACCTAATTACTCTATGAACCCATGTAACTCATGAAACCCTAGTTTTGACTTTTTTGTGGGTGACTTGATTATGCCTTAATGCTATTGAATTCATATATAGTTTGATTGGGGCTATTGAATTATGCAATAATCAAGCTAGAAATGTAAGTAGGAAGCCCTAGTTTGATGTGTGATCTTTGATTCATTGTATATTATATTTTTTTGATTGAATTGCAATGTATGGCTATTGGTAAGAGCCTTTGGTATATTGTGTGGGATAAATTGTAAATGGATTGAAGTTGTGAGGTTTGATTAATGGTATGTTGACCTAACCTTCTCTCCATATTGTGTAGTATAGGTCTTAGATAGTAATGATGTTTGGTATGGTCCACTTATGGTGGCGCTGCTATGTGCGATGAATTATAAATCAATATGGCATAGTCGGCAATTCTGTATGAATTATGTTATTATCGTGTTATAAATGTCTTGATTACTATGTGGTTATGTGAAATCAAACCATGAGTTCTCTTAGATGATAATATAAATCTCTAGTATACTATAGTGGCCTACAAGAAAAAAAAAAATATTATCTTCCTTTAAATGTTTGACGTATGATCTTTATTTTTGGTAGCGTTCTCTGCTCCTTGTGATACTTAGATTGATGATACTATAGTATGATAGGGTGACTCTATAGATGATCTTGGTTATACCTTGATGCTTTTTTGAATGATTGAATATAGGGGGTATGTGCGTGGTCTTGCCTGATGACTTGTGTCCCTTAATGGATACATATACAATGTGAATGGATTTCTTAACGTAGTATGCTAAAGCTTCTATTCCCTTGTATGTATAAGTTACAGTACCTTGAACATAGTTAGGGACGGTACTTTATGTGGACCTTCAAGCCTAACTTGCAAGGGTTCGTATCTTAATTAAAATCGTTGGTATCATTCTGTGTGACTGGTGGACTTAGGTTGGTTTTTCGATAACGGCATGAATCATCTTGGAAAAGTATTTAGCTATCCCTCTTAGCCATCTTAGGTAGCCTTAGTAACCCTTTTTGTTAATGTGTAATATGATTGGGTTTACCTAGTATGTCAACCTTTCATATTCTTTTTATTGACATTTCTATTATAATACAGGCTCTTTAGTGAGTATTCTTGGGAAGTTTATCTAACTAGATGACTTTAGAGAACAATAGAAACACCTCGATATCCTTAACTATATGGCACTACAGTGATAAATTTTTGCTAGTTCTACAATTGGTAAGTAGAACAACCTCTATCGGAGTAGGTTCATGACTCCGAATTCCATGCATAACTAGTATGGTCTATGTGGTTATTGACTATTCTCATCATATGGTATACCTACTAGTGTTGGTGAAGTTCTATGAAGTTTAGGTGGTGTTAGGGGACACTATCTAGACATTGCACGATAAGGCTTTGAAGATTATAGAGAGTGAATCCCTAGGTCTTATCCAAGACCATTACTTGGATGTCCTTATGTGTTGAATGTCTCTTAAATGAACTAATCACAATAATGACTTAAGTTAGAAACCATGTTAATGAATAAGTACTATTCTAGAGTGACTTTAAGGATTGACTAGATAAGGTTTAAAGGGGGCATAAGTGTGAGTCGCGTCACATCTATGAGCGAGAGACTATAGGACGATAGAGTTTCCCTTCTTTCTCTACTTTTGTTTCGTGTGGTAGAGTAAAAATTTATGAGTGTCTTTCTTAATGTTTTTCTTTGTGTTATAGGAAGATGACTACTAGAAGGCCACTAGAAGGTTAGAGAAGGGAAGGTGAATGACGAGATTTCTCCTCAAGTTGAGCAAGTTCTTAAATGTGCTTAGGGGCTCACGGTGATAGGAATGCGCAAGTTCCTATTGTGGAGGAAGGTAATGATGTTCCGGTGGTTCCCTGGACATGACTAATGGGGAGATTATATAGGCTTTACTTTCTTTATCCCGAGCCATGACTACTCATGTGAATAGGGGTGTGGAGCCTAGGATGAATGCTATGGAGAGCACTACGACCTCTAGATTGAGAGACTTTATGAGGATGCATCGTCCTATATTTCTAGTCTCTAGGTGGGAGAGCCCAGAGTTTCTAGATGGTGTTTATAAGTTGATTCGGATCCATGGGGTGACTTCTAGGGAAAGGCGGAGTTAGCTTCGTAACAATTGTGGATGGTTCCTCGAAGTGGTTGGGTACACTCCCAAAAATGTGAAGCTAATCGGCCGGTTGAGGCGTTCGCATAGAGTGAGAAAGAGTTTAAGGCAGCTGTTTGACCTACAGAACCCTTAGGAGAACCAGTTTGTCGTCCTTTACGCAAGACTCGACAAGCCCTAGCATACATGATAGCACATCATAGGTCAAGAAAAATGCTTCAAAATTGAAAACTTTTCATTTATATTTACTTAATTGTTTACATATGAACCTTCTCCACTATGAAGCGTAACGTAGGCTTATTCCATTAGGCAACATCACCAACAGATATGAATTTGGGGGGGGAGGGAGGGGGGGTCGAAAGTTCGCTTTAGTCTGCTCAACACGTGGCAAAAATAACCCCTCTAAACGTGCCATCACACCTCTTTAGGGCATATACCTTCTCTCTCAGGGGTCTCCCCTAAAGTGCCTTAAACATTCTCCCGCATGATTCTCAACAAGAAATGGGAATAATGTCTCAAACATCAGACAAAACTAATAAGGCTTGATGAGTTTCTCTATCCTCGTGGACACCCTCCTGACACTCACCAATTGACGTAGGAAAGATCGCAATCTTCTTCTCCAATATCCATGAATCTCCTCATGCCGCCTAATCTAAAATTTTTGGCTGGGCCCCATCCTCGCCCCTCTTGGTTCTCCACCCACCCCCTCTCCTCCGTCCGCCTCCTTTGCAACAAAATCATCAATGCATGAGAAAAGGACAATTTAGTCGAAATCTGCTTTCTATTAATTTAACTCAACTGCACATATAAGAAGCATAATAAGTAAATCGAACATAATAGCAACCCAACATGTAGATCACCAAAGCAATACTAGGGCAATGCCAAGGATAGAACCCCATAATCCTATACAAGGCTACGCATCACATTAAGCAACCCACCTCATACTTACAACATATTCTCGTGAAGTCATCATTACATGATTCATACATTAATACTACTCATCGCCTATCAACATAACCATAATCACAGTCAAAATCATAAAAGAACACTACTAGAACCAAGCCTTAGGATCCCACATGTGCAATGATTAAGAGAAGTCTCATACCCTCCCTCACCGTATGTAGTATCCTTCAAGAAAACCCTAATAAGAGTTCACATACTTAACTTGTTCATTTACTTTTATATTAGGGAAAGAAGGCAATAACCTACATGAGACCATGTGAGGTACATGGAATTTGATGTTCTACTCCCACACCGAAAAGAGAGGATTAACACTTGCCTAAGGTGTAACCATTCGTACGTAGCTATCTAGGTGGATCCACTAAGATAGGGTCCTATGTGGGCACATAGTTATGGGTTAAGGAAATTTTTGCTAGAAACCTTGTCTTACTAATCTGGAGGTTTCCATCTCATGAGACAATATATAACTAGGGAATTCGGACTTACTAACGTAAGGAAACCTATGTGGGAGGAAGGACTTACTAACATGAGACCTCCATCTTATTTACATGTCCTTTCGGTTCTAACCAATTATTCCCTTTAGTAATCATAGTATTTCATCATACAAATTCATATTAGTCTCTTCTAGACCCCTATGTACACATATTAACATTTCTAGATCATAGGTGATGTCACAAGTGAGAACAATCTTTTCACTTTAGACACCATCTCATAAGTGAGTAAAGCTTTCACTTAACACTTTTTATATCATGAGAAATACTTCTTGATATATCATCAACCATAAACATACTTGTGCATAACTCATAACGATTCATAGTCTAGGGTTAAGGATGAAGATCTTAGCATCATATCACACCACACTAATTCTAGAAGTGTTACTATCAAGTAACTCATAAATTCATAATTGAATCCAAGATAACCAATCAACTACCCATTGAACTTCCAGAACCTTCATCTTCCATTACTAAGAATACATACCATTACATAAAAATGTAAAATCAAGAAGGCAATTACATAATTAACACATGTCTTTTAATATACATATTCATAATCTTCACATTTCACCATATCAATTCATGGTTTTCATGAAATTGGGGAAGACATGGGTATAGTGAAATCTCATAGGAAATAATCAATTAACTATAAATATATACTTAAAAAATCAATTCATCATAGTTTATAACAATTGATTCATTATTTCGCTTTTCAAAGAAGACATGTGTAGAAGAAAAACCTAGATTTGGGAGATTTAGAAATCATCTGTTGGAGAGACCTCATGGGGAAAAGGATTCCAAGATTGAAATAAACCATACCTTAAGGATGATAAAACCACGAAATTGAGTTGGAAACTTGAAGGCTTGATCTTCTTCTTGGAGCTCTAATGGTCTTCAATGGAGGTTTGGAGGAAGGGAGAATTTGAGACAGAGGTGGGTGATTTTTAATTTCAACTTATGAGACTTGATTTGGGTGTTAAAATTGAACTAAAAATTACCCAAAGACCTTATATATTCACCCATTAAATTACCCAAAATACCGCTTACATAAATAGGTCTTTTGTGACATAAAAATGTTCAAAACCCGTATTTACCGAATTGGGATTTGCTGCGCTCTCAGGGGGGTCATTTCAATTTAATTTTTTTCTAATCCAGGTCGCGGGTGACCTCTCTTGTAGGAACTGCGTCGCGAGGCCATTTTTGAATCCCTTCTTGATGGCTGCGCGTCGCAGCAACCACCAAATCCTAGCTGCATGCAGGTTACTTTGACAACCTGCTCGCCCATGTTTGGGTCCTCCCAAATACCCTTCCGGTGGTCCCTAGGGTGTTATTAATGTATTTTTTAACCCTATATACTACATTCTACCTATTTAAAGTTTTTTTACAATTTTTGGACTTCATATGACCCTCCCGTACCTTCACGAAACATAGGAATGTTAACTAGTTCAATTTCGCTAGTTACCAGACGTCAAGGCCTTTCTTTAATGCTATGTCCCAAATACTTCTTAAAAAATTTATTTACAATTATTTAGGACTAAATTATTCATTACACAACATATAAGTCCCTATTAGAAGTCATGGAATTTTCGGGGTGTGTTAGAGGCTTTCATAGAGTACCCGTGAGAGGATGGAGGTGAAGGTTGAAGAGTTTAATCTCAAGCAAGGAAATATGAGTGTTGATGAATATTCCTTGAAGTTTACTATGATGTCTAGGTATGCTCTATCCTTAGTGTCTAACCCAAGTAATGAGATAGTAAGTTTGTGACCGGTGTTACCGACTTTATGAAAGAAGAGTGTCGTATGGCTAGGCTCATGGTGTATGTTAAATCTATTGAAGAGTCCAAGCTTGGTAGGTGTCACGACCCTCAAGTAAACCCTACAAGTTAAAGCATACTTGTGTCGCCACACGGAAAATGAGACTTCTTGAAGTCTCATTTAAGCCTCTCGTATCATTCATTGCATAGTAAACATACTAAAATAAGTAAGAATTTAAAACTTTCTTTACACCGAAGAACTCTTTATAGACAATTACACCAGCGGAATACATTCATTTAAACATTAAATCTTTACTAACTTCACTTGAACCATCTACCTTTATAGGTATAAAATACTCGGGACTAATCCCATAACAAAAGATGAAATGAAGTCGAATGACATAAGGACATGTGCTATTGTCCTCAGAATCAATGAGGACTAACAATGCTCATCTTCAGCCTAGAAACCGATCCATCCTCCATTGCACATCAAGACTTCTAATTCCCCTACACTTTGTGAAAAGGGAAAAGAAGGGGGTTAGCACATTAGATGGTACTAAGTATGGAAGCCATGCAAAAACCAAAAAAGAACATTTTAGTAAATAGCAGGCTTTTCAATTAATTGTTATTAAAACAACATACTATAGACATCTAAGAACAACATTTTCTCAACTTGAAACACATAAGAATCCTTAGCAAAAAGCCCATTTTAGAACTTATAGTGAATTCACTTCACTTCACTTAGACAACTTTCTTCATGTAATATCCCACGTAAAATATCCTAAGACCACTAGCAACAAACGAGATACCGCTATACAGCCTCTCTAGCATGCCTAACTGATCCTCAAGACTACTTATTATGATCACATATACTTACTTAACTCCAAGACCCAACATAAGATCATGAGGGGGGGGGGGGGGGGGGGGGGGGGGGGGGTACCCTACCAAAGGTACTTCTAGGAGTCTCACTTGAGTGAGTTTGTGAGGCGACCCTTATACAATCTCTTACACCACACACTTAAGAATACATAACTATCTAAGATAGAAACATGTTTCACTAATACATTCAACATAATGATGATTAACATTTGCCTCATCAAAGTCTATCAAAAAACTTACTTAAGTAGATCAGAAGATACGTCCATGATCTACCTTTCTCACAGACTACTTAAATAATCCTAGGGACTTCTAAGTTCGGATCATTTCCACATAATCAACATCTTCCCTAAATAGAGTCATTCTTAAGACTTCCTAGGTAAGAATGAAGTGACCATTCCTATGTGCCCCCTTCATGCCGTACTAGACCACCTTAAATTACTCGAGGTACTACTTATTCATTAAATACTCTCTTACCGTAAGTCATCAACCTTCATGTAGTTCATTTAGACTCATCATCACATAACCGTACATTCAAGTAATGGTCTTGGACAAAACACCACCTAAACTTCATAGTACTTATTAAATGCTCACATGATAAAAATAGGCAATAACCGACATAGACCATGTTAGCAAAGCATGGAATCCGTAGCTCTAACCTAGTCCGATGAGGGTGTTCTACTTGCCAATGGTAGAACTAGGACACATCCCATGTAGGCACATGGTTAAGGAATATGAAGGACGTGCTTTGTATTCTGGTCTCAGGCTTAACTATAACTACTTCCCTTACCAAACACACTTGGTCCTAGCCTTCGTTCTCATAGAGTAATTCACATTAAAGGTTCATACGATTGGGTTCCATATCTAGTTCATAATCCAATCACATTTACCCTACCAAAGTGGCCCTCTTACTGCTACCTCCTATGTCACAATAGCTCAAGATGACTTTCCTAAGGATTAATATGGATTTCTTTCCAGTCCAATTAACCTTAATCTAATCATCCTTTATTTTAGATACCATACACGACTTTCGTACTTCAACTTTGATAACATTACAACTATGGCAAGTTTCACATTAAAGATCCTTTTACATCATTCAAGGGTCACATGTCATTCTACATTCAAACTAAGAGACTTTACCACCCTAAGTCAAGCCCATCACATATTCACTTCCATACGATGGGGCCCAAATCAAGCAGGGATACAATATACAAGACAAGGACACACTACGTCACTTTAACACATATTACTAGTCCTTCTATAAGCACATATGAATAACCTTATCATCCTTAAGTAATCCATATAAAAAAACGACAGATCATCATAAATATAACCATTAAGACTGATATATTCAAGTAGAAAAACCAATCATCAACCCTACAACTACACATGACAACTCATAGTCACTGTCTAATACATGCTTTCCTAACATACATTGCCAAACACATTGATGCATATTCCTTCACAATAGCTTATAGGAGTCATAGTTCACATATATCAACTGAACAAATCATCATGATACTTCAAGTATGGCGACAAGGAAATGATCATCATATTACATAAAGTAACTGCCGACAAGGCCCACATCAATTCCTCGCACCACCACCATAAGTGGATCATACCAATCACAACATTTTGAAATCTAATTAAGCATCAAAATAAGAAATTAGGGCAAACATAACCCACCCCATCTTACACCTTCATTTCACGGCTTAATCATCAATTCGATCCATAAGGCCTTACGCATGGCCATAACAAACATTCAATACAATTATATCACTATAAATGAAACTAGGTCAATTCATTACATCCTAATATCAATCTCAACAACCTAAAGATCAATGAATACACTTATTCATCATTAGATAACCCATAGGAAACTAACATAGAATTCATAATCCTCAAGTCAATATCACTGTCAATAAGTCTAAAATCCATAATAGAATATTCAACACTCATGACAAACTGAAACAGCCTATAGACATGACCATAAACTATACATTGAATCAAAAACCCATAAAATTCTACACATGATTCAGACATCCAAAGCATGATCACATACTCAGTTGAGAGATTTTTGAAGATCAAGGTTCATAAGAATTCAATTGGGAAGCATAATTTAAACCTAACATACTATATATCTTAACTTTGAAAACCTTTTATGCAAGAACCAAAGACTTGAGTCGAAATTGGCGCTTTTCATCTTGTTGAAATCTTGGAAAATCATCTTGGAAATTGGCATAAGTGATACCAACCTTAGATAAAGAAACACCCACCTTATTTGAAGAAACAATGAAGAATTGGAATAAGAACTCCATTGAAGACCAGCTTCAAGCTCCATCTTCACCGTGACTCTCAATGGAGGTTTTTTAGATACTTTTGGAGGGAATATGTTTTTGTATTAGGTGTTAGCACTACAAAATGAGAGTGTTAATGATTATATACTCTTAAATCCGATAAACACTCAAAAAAACCATCCCAAGACTTATAGAGGCTTGGGATGAATTTACAACTTCACCCCTCAACTAAATAAAAAAGTTGGCAGGAAAACATGTTGCACTATCGACGCCCATGTTGACGGTCCTTGGTCTCACCCACACCCCGTCGATGGGGTTTCGTGGTTTGCACCTGCAAATCCTTAACTTGCAGGTCATATGGATCCATCGATGATACCCATACACGGTCCATTGCCTGGTCGACGGGCCGTCGTTTGGGTCATCGATGCCACAGCCAGACAATGTTGAGCTCCAACGTTGGGGTCCTCCTATAGGGCCCCTTGCGGGTCCTACATGAGTCGTACCCAGATGTTTTCAAACTAAACATGATCGTATACCATTTAAGGACCTATCATATAATTTTCATCTAAAACAAACACGTAAAACTTGACGAAACATGCATAGACACACAAGGTCGTCTTATGGCAAGCCTTTCAAACGTCATGGACGTTCTTGGACATTTGACCTCAAAACATCAAGAAACTTGACACACTGTCTATATACACTATAATAACTCATTTAAGAACCTTATTAAATCATGAATCACATATAAACACTGACAAACACATTTGAGGCAACCATGTCCTTGCTCGTTAAACTCCTTGGGTGTCCCTTTTGACCTTTGACTTCCAATGCACCTAAAGTTTAGACCTGCCCTCAAACCCAGATAAACCATTTTAGGAGCCTTATACCATACAAACCATGTTATCCTTACTTCACCCAAGTCATTTTGAGGTTTTACAATCTCCCCCACTTGGACAACATTCGTCCTCAAACGACACTTGCCACTCTCCGAATACTTTCAAGAATAAGGATTCAATTAGAAACTTATGACCATAACATATAGCACATAACCAAGAAGAAGACATCAAGTTCACATAGTCAAGTGCTTCACGACACAACAAGAACTTAGAAGGCAATTCTATAACTCATCATGCTTCATTCCAAATAACAAAAACTCATTTTATATTCAATATTATACTCATATACATCAGTTCTATCCATACTACAACAATTTTAGACCAAAGAATCATTTAGTAAAATTTTCAAAAATACATCTTTTAGGCAATTCATGATAGAAGCAAGCTAATATGCGAGGTAACATCATATAAACACATCTTACAATATGATCATGGCTTCACAATCTAACAATGCAACACTTAAGAAATTCTTTACAAATGCTCAACAAATCTTTCTCATATAACCACTTAGGCATGCTCAACCTTCAACTATATGAAACAATTGACAACCTACACTTGGTGCACATGAATCATGAGGAAGATACCATACATGAAAAATCATTTATTCTCATTCAACAAAACTTCAATCAAACATACGTATCATAAGAAGAACGTTTGGAAGCTCACGTTCCACAAAAAACTCCTATAATTTCAAGGTTTGTTTACCAAGAACTCTTTGTTTAGGCTTGATAAACACTAACGAAAAGTAAGGGTACCTCCATTCCAATAACCTTACTCTTCACCAACTCCCCCCCACTTAGTAGAAAGCATTCTATGGCACATAATATCTACTATAATGAACTCCGTAAGGCACCTTAAACTATAATAACACTTTTCTACCAAACTCTATATCATAGTAGATACAGACTCTCAAAGGTCTCAGCATCTAACCACTATATCCTCCTTACTAGAAGAACTCACCTTTACTCTTTTGAATATCATCACCTTCCTTCCTATGGTTGGGGTCTTAACATCTTCAAACTATCTTAAAAACCACTCCTTCACATTCTCTAACAATATACATTACCAATCTTTTCAATAACTACCCTTCACAAAATAACCAAACCAATCTAAGGTCAAAACCACCTTCTATCATACCTCATCTAACAAGTCACATCTCATATTTACTCTACATTAACCTAAACATTAGAAAGTCACCCTCAAGGGACCAACACATAGGGGGAAACACGGAGAACAACCTTATACAAAGCGTTTAAAGGCACGTCTAGATTAATGTAAGAAGTGAAACTTTCCTAGCAACTCACCCAATAGCCTCCCTATTTTAATGTGGCGCACTCACATTTAAATAAGACTCAAAGACAACTAAGACCCTCTAAACCTGATGTCTCTGATTCCCACTCTGATCACGACCCTCAAGTACAAACCTAGCAAGTTGAGCATCCTTGTGTTGTCACAACAACAACGGAAAATCAGAGCTTCAAGAGTCGCACCTAAGCCTTTCCTGTCATTCATTGCATAGGTAACAACTAAAATAGTAAGCATTTAAAACATTCTTAACACAACGAAGCTCTTTCATATACATTTCCCCAAGCGAAATTATTTATTTAAAACTAAATCTTTAACAACTTCTCCTTGAACCTCTAAACTTTTAGAGTATACAACCCGGGAAACAATCCCTACAAAACCTGAATAAAGGTCTATACATAAGGGACATGTGGCTATTGGTCCTCGAAATCGATGAGGTACCACCCATACATCATCTTCAAGCCTTAGAAACCTATCCATCCTCCATGGCACATCAAGACTTCCAATTCCCTACACTTTAGTCAAAAAGGGCAAAGAAAGGGTTAGCACATTAAATGTATTAAGTATGGTACCCATGCAAAAACCATGAAAAAAGGACATTTAGTAAATAGCATTATTCTGATAAATTTTGATTAAAACACATACTATAAGAATAAGAACAACATTTAACAGCTTAGAAACACATAAGAAATCCTTTAAGTAAAAAGCAACATTTTAGGAACATAATAGTGAATTCACTTTAGACATCTTCTAGCATGTAATTATCCCACTTAAATCTATCCTAAGACTCACTTAATCAACAAAAGGAGAGACCGCCCATACAATCTCTCTAGCCGTAACCAGCGTTGTTGGTGGCTTGAGATTACTACGTACTCCTCATAACATTCTGTCATTAACATTGTCCCATGTTAAAATGTGGAAAATTAAAAAAATTTATACACATTGATATTTACATAGACCCCTCGATTACTAAACATATATACACGTGGAGTTTACTTAGACTCATCGCATGGGAAGCTTACATAGGCTTCTCGCTGACAATATACATAACATATAAGAATTTAGTTTATAATATCGTCTTACATTAAACCATCTAGAATGGATTAAAACATTAGGGTATAGTCCATACTTCATTACAAGAAAAGCCACATATAGGCCTATCAAATAATAGTCTTCAAATGAGAGAGAAGGAAACTAAACGTAGAAAACATAGAAATATATATGGGTTAGAACAACCACTTGTAGTAAGTATGGATAGATGTACATAAAACATTTGAAGACATGAATTAAAGGAACCATTTCTTTAGAAAACATGCTAAGTCATTTTGAAAGCCTTTATGCACATACAACAGTGCATATATAAGATAACGATCACAATAACAGAAGACATGTTCATTAATTAATAGACAACAAAACATAGTCTGTATGAAGGGGAGGAGTGGAAGTGGTGAACGGCCAATATTAACATTTCCTATTGAATAGCGCATTTCAACATAGTATACAAAATCTTACGAATAATCCCATCCCAAGTCTACAAGTTCAATGCACATGTGAAGTCTCATAACCCCACATAATCAAGTAAACAAGATAGGAGATCATAAGTAATATTTTGCTTTATATAACATGTATCATAGATAGTCATCACCGTATATAGTAACTTAGACCAACAAAATGCTCATCAACACAGACAAAATTTTATAAGAGTGTCATCTAATAAATTTAACATTTCATAATACATGATATCATAACACATAAGACCATCTCTTAGGACTCCTTTTAGAGTTAACTTGTAAGGTCTCTCAAAATTAAATAATGTGTCTAGCACCTCACATGTACCAATAAAGGTTAATAATATGTTAACTAATTGGTTTGCAGTATGTATACTTAATTTGAAGTTTCTTGGAGGTTAAACGTCCAAGAACGTCTTAGAAGTTCAAAAGTTAGCCTTGAGATGTGGTAATGTGTTCTAGTGTAACTTGGTATGTTTTATGTTTTTTTGGTGCTAAAATGTATATTATAGGACCCTAACATGTATAAGAGTATATTTAGGGTCGAAACATTTGGGCACGACTCCCTAATGACCACCTTACGGGTCTTTGAGGAGGACCCAACCATTGCCCAACAAGCTGCCCAGGGCAGCAACGATTTGTTTTTGCATTAAACATATCCGCGTCGCGGACCAGGGTCTACTTAGGAAAAAATTTTATCCGCGTCAAAGACACATTATGTAATCAACTTCCCCAAAGTCTATTTCTGAAAAATCATGTGGAACAGCTTTGCGACGCAAACTTGTTCCCCGACGAAGATTTCAAAAATGAAAGTTAAGTTTGACATGTCTAAAAGTAGAAATAAGTGTGAGGTATTTTGGGTAATTATAGCCAGTTATAAATAGTTTCTAGGACTTATTTATCCACCCAGAGAACAAAAGCTCAATGCTCCTCTTCTCCGTCCAAATTCCGTCAAACTTGCACTGGAGGGGAAAGCTGAGCTCAAGGGAAAAGGGGAAGGGTCACACAATGTGCTGCGCCAAGGCACGGTCGGACACACGAAGGTATGGGATCTGCAGCTGGAGGGGAGCGATCAGATCGAGGGATGATCCTTGAAACAAGGGGGGAAAGAAGATGGCAGGATAAAGGGCGAGGGGGCAACCGAGACGAGGGGGCTGGCGCAAGGAAGGCAAAAGCAGGGGAAGGATAAAGGGGATGAGAGTGAAGGAGAGAAAGGGGGAAGTGCAAGCCAAGGGCAGGGGTAACCAGGAGCCGCCGCCACGTGGGGGCGGGTGAGCGGAGGCAAGGAGAGAGAAGGCATGGGTAGAGGCGAAGGGAAGGTCGGGACGCAAGGCCGTTATGTCCAATTGATGATGAATGTTGGGGAATTGTTAATGGGTATCAAAATTTGGATAGGGTAGTTCCTCCTAATTCCTAGCCATGGTAGTAGAAACATTGGCCTTGATGGCCATGGGTTGGTAATGATCCACTTATGGTGGCAGTGTTCACTTTCTTGTCTATATATCTATATGTTATGATCATGGAATTGAATGAAAATTGATTTTTGGTGAAGTGTTGTTATGATGATCACACACATTAGGTTGTACGCTTAGTCTTCTAATCAAGTTTCATGTGTATATTAATGATGCTTTCTATATATTTATGAAAATCTTAGGGTTAGGTGGTCTATACGTTTTGTATTATGGAAGTTTATTGATGGTTGGATAATCTTGTGTAGCATGACCCGTACCTATGAACCCCTACATGAATGTGTGGTCATAAGCATGATTAGGAGTCTTAGATCTAATGATGAAGATGTCTTGTCTCCTACGTTATAATGTTGTTGTGTGTTGTCTATAGTTCCTAGTACTCTATACGTGAGTGGTCTATGGTTTAAGGGACTTGAATGTGTATTGTGACCTTTGTAAGGTCTATGACTCAATGTTAGGATTGTTGCCATTATATGATCATGTTGACCAATGTACACACACACCTCATGCACGCTAATGAATATGATAGAGAAAGGTAGCTAATGAAAGGATTGTTCTCATATGCACCTAATGTCTACTACTATACCTTTGAAGTATATTTTAATGAAATTATGAACGTATATCTTAACTAGGATGACTTGATAGGTGTACTACTATGGACAAGGGTATGAGACCTTGTCTATGCATTGCACACATGTATCTTGATAGGATAGTTCCTAGGTTGACTCTATATGTACATAAATATGAATGCATGATTGATATATGAACATGTCTTTCACCCTATAATGTCAAGTGTATAATATGATAAAGTATGAAAACACATAGTGTCTAAATTTTTTTTATATGAAAGGGTTGCTCCTATATGTACACATAAATACACATGAAAGTATGTCTATGATACTTGTATGATGATCTAGTAAAGAGAGGGTCTCTTGAAAGGTGTTCTAAATTGTATCCTAAACTAGATGGTGTTTGAATATGTTATGTCCATGTGAAAGGTTTTCTCACATTATTTAGGCTGATGAAAGTACATTATCATATATAACCTATGAGCTAAGCATATGATGAGTTAATCCTCCTAAACCCTATGTTTTATAAACTTATATTAATAAAGGCTTTTCAATAAAGGGAACTCAGCTTAGCACCGAGTGAACTTAAAGATGAGGGGTGTCGTTTCCCAATGTAGGAAAGCATGTTCACCATAGTCCTCACGAGGTGGAAAACTGCAATGCCTCAATAGGCATAAAGAGGGTTTGCATATATGCCTCCAAGTTCCATAAACTATGTTTCCCAATAGGATCTAGCAAGTTATATCACCTAATATGCTAGCATGATGTTAATGTTCTACCTTGGCAAACTAAAGCACCTCCTTTCACTATGGGGTTCCATGACACCGGATTCCATGTTTATCACCCATGGTCTTAGTGTCGGTTAATCCTACAGTTTTCCTAATGTAAAATGGACAATGGAAGTAAAGTAATAGACCCTAACTAGGATAAACTAAGGGAAGTTGCTTAGTGTAGGTGAGGGTATGACACTTACCAATGTATTGCACAAGTAGCTCTTGAAGGGAGTTCTAGGAAGATGTTCTATATCTATATCACTATGTATATGTCTCGTATGCATGACATTATGGTATTGTCCTAATTGTATGATGATACGCATGGTATGAGTCTTATATTGTTTATATTTATGAAGTCTTACCCTATATGTATAATGTTGTTCTAATTGACTGATGATGAAGATCTTACTTGGTATGCAAGTAATTTATTATACTTGTCATGTTTATGTATGAAGTAAATGATGATGCTCATAGTCTCTTTATGAGTTAATTAAGTATGTATGAAGTTATGGGTCTTCACATGTACATTGCACTAGTAGGCATAGATTGGGATTTTGAGTAAGGTCTTCTTATGTATTAATGAAATTAAGTCAAAGTATGCTATTGTTAACTATTGCCTATGATGATGTTATTTGTAGTGTTGACTTGCATGTGGTCTTGAAGTGAGTCTTATATGTGGTTCATGGAATATGTTTGTTCATATGGGAAGTGAATGTCTAGGATATGCTAGCTTCCTATGAATGCCTATGTTTAATTAAATGAAGGTTATGTGAATATTCACCTTGGTGACCTAAAGGTGATGTTTTAGTGTGGATGGTGGAATAGGACCCTATTCATACATTGCACCAAGTGTTACTAGAGGGTTAAATAGGTGTTAATAAATTAAGTTAAAAGAAGAAATGTTATGAACATGATTGATATGCTTAAAATGCAATATATGTGGCTTGGTGTGTTGACATGAATAGTGTATATGCCTATATGAAGTATATGAATGATGTTGTGTAATTGTGCCAATGTTTGTAAAGACTCTTTAAAAAGGCATGTTGCATGATTTGTAAGGAAAATTTCCTCTTTAAATGCATGTTTTTGCATGGTTGTCATACTTAGTGCATTCTTGTACTAACACCATTCTTCTTGACCTTTTTACACAGTGTAGGTTATGGATACATAAAAGATGTCTATATGGTGAAAGGGCTTGATATGTGTTTCTCAAGTTCAAGGAAAGGGGTCCTTAAGTTTAAGGATTTCCTATATTATGTTACGATGTTAAAGGTACTCTATTGATGTTGAGTCTAAGATGGTAAAAAAGACATAGAGGCTAACTATGTATTCAAAGAGGCTTATTTCTACTAAAACGTCGCTTTTTGCATATGCCATACTTAGAACATTGTCTTGTACTAACCCCATACTTTTCTATACTATATAAGTATAGGTTGGAGGCAAGTGGAAGACTATAAGGCAAGCTAGGGAATCGACACTCTCAAGACTAAGTATGTCCTCATATATTCGAGGTCATAGTTCTATTTCTTAGTTTCTACTATTAAGACTTATTATGTATTTTCATTCAATGTAAAGGGCCGTGTCCCTAAGATAATTAAGTTGTGTCTTTAAGATGTCTTGTGACGACGAGACTACTCTTTAGTATTTATAAAAGATATTTCCTTATTATTATAAATGTAGTGAAAAGTTTTAATTCTTCTCTACTTTTCATGTCTTATGTAATGAATGATAGAAAATAGCTAGTACAAGACCTCTGAAAGGTCAACTACGCAATTGTCTGACCTAAGGGTTACCCTAGCTTTTAGGGGGTACTTTCGGGTCTTGACAAACTTGGTATCAGACCATAAGTTTATAGGAAATAGCTAAGGGTCTAAAGTCTCACAAGCCACGTCTAGTAGAGTCTTGTTCATCGGTGTGAGTCGCAACACACCTATGAGTGAGAGGCTATAGGATGATAGAGTTTTACTTTCTTCATTACTCTTGTATCGTGCCATAGTTACTAACTTTGTAAGGTCTCTCTCTTCTCTCCCATTGTCTGGTGGTCTTGTTGATGTGATTACTTGGAAGAGGAGATGCTTCTAAGTTTGAGGGAAAGAAAGGTGAGTTTTGATTCTTAAAATGTTTTTGTGTCTATAGGAGTAGATGTGAAGGTGAGTTTTGAAAATTGTGATGTGATGTCATTTGTGGTTATGTGTGATGATATTGGAAGTATTATAAGGTGAAATGGTATGGTGATGTAGTTCTAAGCATGGTAAGAGTTAAAAAGGTTGAATGAAGTCCTTTTTGGGGAAAACGAGTTATCTTATGATTATGTACATTGATAGTAGAAAAATTAAGTTTTAAAATTGAAGAGTGTTGAAAGAATGTGGTAGTGTTGTGATAAAGAAGGGATTTTATTCCATGAATTGAGATATGTGATGCCTAAGAGTTGAGTGAGATGATCCTTAAGGGTGTTGTTCTACATTAAATCCTAAGAAGAGGGTGTTATTCTTGACTTGTAAGGTTGATGTTTAGTCTTGATGTGCATAAGTTAAGGGTAGTATGAGAAACTATCTTGTGAGAGGTGTAGTAGTACTTTGAAGTATGAGACCTCGAACATGGCTTTACCCTAAGTGGGGGAGAATGAGTTGAGTAGAAAAGTAGTTTATATCCTTTTCTTTCCTTCTATTTTTGTTCAAGCTTGAGGCCAAATCCTTGGTAGTTTGGTAATGATTTAAAGTCTTGCATATTAGTATGAGTCGCATTTCTCCTTATATTATTAGTGCCTTTGATGGCATAATATTTTTTATACTCTTGATGATATCATGATTACATGGGGAGTTTGGTAGTCAACCTATATTTCCCATGTTAAGGTGTAGTTAATGATAATGCTTAATTGCTTCAAAAAAAAAATTCATGTTATAATGTGAGTTAGTATGATTTTTTCTCGCATGTTGTCATGCCTTCATGTTAAATTGCTTGAAAGATGAATTAATGAATTTTTAGCATGTTTCACTGTTAAAAATTTTTTAGTCACTGTAAAGAAGTTCAAAATTTTACAAAATCGCATTTTCATGATTTGTAGTTTCAATTTGTGTATAAATTATGTATACGATCATGTCTAATGTTGGAGAAGGTATTTCCTACATGAATGAAATAAGAATGATAAATTATGTGTGCACTTTGAATTATGGAAATTTTTCCAAATTTGCTATGTTGCCTATAGTACCTAAAGTTTGTGTAGTTAGTATTCCTTGTAAGTTTGGTGAATTGACTATGAATGTTATGAACTTGTTGATATGTGTTAAATGCTTCTAGTTGAGTCCTTGATATCCTTAAAGTTTTTAGTATCATTCGAGGAAAAATATTGATCCAAGTGGGGGAGAATGTAACATCCCTAAAGCGAACTAGGTTGAACTAGAGTTTCGCACGTGTCTCATGAATTAATTTTGTGCTAAAATGGTTAATTGTGATTTTTTGAGTCAGTTTCAAAGTTTGGTGATGCTTGGAGGTCAAACGTCCAAGAACGCCCATGACATTCGAAAGATGTACCTTGGAAAGTGCTTGTGTGTATTAGTATGTTTTAGCGAGTTTTATGTGTTTGTTTTAGTTAAAATTGATGTGGGGTGATCCTAAGACCTATATGACCATGTTTAGTGGTTGAACATCCGGGCATGAATTCATCTTGGACCCATGAGGGTCCCTAGAAGAGGACCTTGTCTCTTTGGCAGGATGCTGCCAACAAGTGACCAACGCGGCCACAAGGGACGACGGTTTGTCAAACGATGGCCTATCGACCTTGGACGTTGATTGGACCTTCAAGATCTGTAAGACCTGAACATAAGTGAGTCTGAGACCCAAACAACGAACCCCATCTAAGGGGCGTAGTCTGGACTAAGGTCCGTCGTTTGTGGGTCGTAGATGTTGCCTGCAAAAGTTGTTATGATGTGGCTTGGCTTGGGGTGTTTTAGTAAATTCACCCCAAGTATTTTATGGAACCTTGGACATTTTTTTAGGGTCTTATGGTTATTTAAGTTCATTTATACTCCTAGACCTAGTTAGTTTTCATTTTTTCCAATAACTCAAAACCCCTCCCTCAAGAAAGACTTTCTCAACTCCATTGAAGCTTAGACTCAAGGAAAGGCTAGGAGAGCTGGTTGTGGACGTGTAATTCATCAAAAATTAGTGTGTTTCTTCTCATTGAGGTATGTTAGTCATCCTTGAACTCTCTTTCATTCAAGGAGCAATTTCTAAGGAATTTCTAAAAGGGTTTTCAAATCCTAACTTCTTCTATCTTTGACTCTAAGTATGGGTCTTGCATGAAAATGTTTTAAAGGATTCAAATATGTTATTTCTAATGTTAGTTGGTGATTTTAATGCTAAAACTTCAATGAAACCATGCTATTAATTTTTATCAACTTTTGACTTATGAAATGGGTCTAATGAACATGATTTGATAATGTTACATCCGGGAAGCACCCCCTAGACATAACCGGCATCGTCATCCTCTTTGAGGATTAAGACTACCTCTTAGCTTACATCATTTCATAGGTTAAATGCTGAAAATTTAAAGCTTTTCTATATCTATATTGAGGTTTAAATAGACCTCTCGCATACACATAATATGGTCATATCGAGTATACATAGACCCTTCATATAGGAAAATTACATAGTCTTCTACTTCTATTGCACATAGATATATAAGATATAACATAGTGTTAAAACCGGATGTCTCATCTCATAACAATCTAAAATAAGAGTATATCAATTAGCCATATCCCATACATCAATGTAATAAAGCCACGTATAGGCTATATAATGTTTAGTACTCAAATGAAAGGGAAAGAACTTAAAGTCTTATAACTATAAGAACATCATAAGATTGATAGTGGCAGTGCCCTCGGAAAGGGAGAACCTACCCAACTTGGATAAGTGATAATTCCAAGTCTTCCTTCACATCGTCTCAAAATCCCTTCAATGAACGGACCCTAAAATGTTGGGAAAAAGGGAGAAAATGGGGTTAGTACAACACTTGTACTAACTATGAGACCATATATGTCACGCCTCAAATCCGATTAAGTCAGACAAGCACCTAATGTGCTAAAGGCCCTAGGAAACCAACATGAAAATTGTTCTTACTATGCATATAACTATAACAATTGTGAAAATTCACAGAGGCACATCAATACAAACCAACAAAAAAAGACCCAGAAGTTGTATACAAGACTTGGTCGTTGAGGCCACAACTCCTTCAGACACAACCTGGAGTAGGTCAGGACATACCATGC
Source organism: Solanum habrochaites (assembly GCA_027704765.1). Lineage (NCBI taxonomy): Eukaryota > Viridiplantae > Streptophyta > Magnoliopsida > Solanales > Solanaceae > Solanum > Solanum habrochaites. Next base: position 49,600,724 of record JAKWJA010002489.1, on the reverse strand, counting down.
CTTACCCTTAACTACGATATAATACCAAAATGAATTTACCAAGAACTCAGTAAAGCTCCGAATCAACCTGGAGATCACCAAAACTAGATGAGTGATGTGCGCTCCTACTGAGGAGGTCTACTAGCTGGAGTACATGTGCTTGCAACATGAAATGTAGCTTCCCCCATAAGGGACGTTAGTACGAAAAAATGTACGGAATATGTAATGCAATAGCATATGTAATACGAGGGCTCAAATGAAATCAAGTACCAACACATGAGTGCATAGATCAGGAGAAGACCACCTTTATTTACTCTTGAAAGATCATGTAGGTTACATTTTTTTTCTTTACTTTTATGTATGTTATAATATTTGTAGGGAATGTGATGCAAGTGACCAGCTGATCAGCGGTAGAAGAGGATGAGCCATGCTAGGCATTTTAACCCCTGGAATGTTGTCCTCATAATTCTAAAAATTGGGATCGGCCCATGCTAGGCTTTTCCCCCTGAGTTGCCTCGTTTCCATACCAATAAATACCGGCCCATGCTAGGCTTTCGCCCCTAAGCTGCCACCCTCTTATACTAATTGGGAGCGACCCATGCTAGGCTTTCGCCCCTGAGCTGCCACCCATAATCATACAGATTACTTCACTTAGGTTTTTTTCATCTTTGAGATTGTTGTTTTGATGTTCATAAATCTTTTGAGATTGTTGTTTTAATTTTCATAACTCTTTTAGTGTTGTTGTTTTAATGTTCATAACTTGTTTGTGATTGCTGTTTTGGTGGTCATAATCTTTGTTTAGATTTGGATCTAGAAGATATATAAATATGGACTTACCATAATAACAATTAAATGGGAAGCAAATCTAACTTAATTGTAATACTTAGGAGCTTATATGACTAGGTAAGCATTTTGACATCTCAAATTGAAACACATCCAGTGAAGACATTTAAAATTCAGCCAAGAGATTTGAACTCTATGTGATTCAAATACAATGTGTTCATGAATGTGGAACCAAGGGGAAATGTGGGCAAGTTAAACTTAAGGACGGACACATATTCCAAGTAAGTACATATATACGTACAATTGAGCAAGTACTAATCCTTTGAGGTAACATTATAGTCTAACAACATAGGAGAAATAACAAAGAAAGGGAAGATATGACCATGTGACAAGATGACATATCTATAAACAATTGAAGCAAGTTAAAGATATGGGAAGATCCTATATCTATCGTATAAACATATGTATCATGTGTATTCTAGGATCACTTTGACTTGTATAAGGGAAATACCTGCTAGGGGTACTTTGACAATGAAACAAGTTTAAACCTTCCATGCTAACACTTGGTAGATGTCAATCCCGAAATCACACCGTAGAGGTTAGGGTCAATCTCGGATTGCAACCGGCGTACTTGACCTCTCGGAGGTCTTGTACAAGACTTTACATATCATTCATCGCATAAACATAGTGAAAAGTAGAGCGGAATTAAAACTTTTTTCAAAACATATCATACTCTTTAAAAACTCTTTCATATAAAGTCATAGTAAATACTAAGTCTCAATCTCATCAAACTTAAGACACGAGAAAACTTCGGACACGACCCATAATTCAAAATATAAAAATAAATAGTCTATTATAATACTTCAATAAGAAACATAAAAGACATCATTCCCTCGAATAAAATGAGGACATACTTCGACTTCTACTGAACGATGCTATGGTCCAACTCTTTGTTCCCAAATGCTCTTCACCTACCAACAACAATAGAGATAGATAAAAGCATGGATTAGTACAACCACATGTACTAAGTATGACATAATGCATAAAATTCATGAAAACGGACATTTATTTTAAATATGAATCTTTTTATTTAAAAATCATATTATAATTATAAGAACAACATTTATCAATTTAGAAACGCATAAGATAACATTTAGCCAAACATCATTAATTTTGAAGTGACCTTACAGTAACCTTAACTCACTGGTACACTGAATTCTTTCATTGTACAGTGAAGTTGCTTATTTTTACCTTAAACATCTTCTAACATGTAATCATTCCACTTAAAGCTATCCTAAGTCTCACTTAAGCAACACAAAGAGAGACCTCCTATACACCCTCTCTAGGCATGCTTAAATGATCTCAAGACTACTTATAATGAGTAACATACACACTTACAAGACATCAAACCATCAACACATAGATAATATGACATTCTCCTTCTAAAGGCTATCAAAAGGCCTACTTAGTAAATCAAGAAGATAACGTCCATGATTGACCTCTTCAAGATTACCTAGATAATCCTTAAGACTACCTAAGGCTTATTCATGTCCACATATTCAACTAATTTCCCTAACTAGAATCATTCTTAAGACTCATCTAGGTAAGATACGAAGTAACCATTAATATGCCCCCTTCACAACTTAACTATACAACTGTTAATTACTATAGGTAAGTACTTATTCATTTAGCGTACTTTCTTAACTAAGTCATTACATTCACATAGTTTCATTTAGGAGACATTCAAACACATACAAATTGCATCAAGTAATGGTCTTGGACACAGACCTAGGAACTCCAGTAACACTTCAAAGCCTATTGTGCACTATTAGATAGGTCCCAACCACCACTTAAAATTCATAGACAAATTCTCTAATTCTAGTTGGTTATTCCATATGATGAGAATATGACAAGAACCGGCATAGGCCATTATAGAAAGACGTGGAGAATCAAGATTATATCCTACCCGATGAGGTTGTTCTTACTGCAATGGTAGAACGTAGAACATCCCAGTATACCACTGTAGTTAAGGAATATGAAGCGGTATGCTTGTAATCTGGTCTATATTTAACTACAATACTTCCATTAACATACTCACTCGTGCTATAGACTTCTTTCTCATAGAGTAATTCATACAATAAGTTTCATATAAAAGGGTTCCATATCGAGTTCATAACCCTATTACATTTATACTACCAAAGAGGTCCATTAGGGTTACCTTACAATGGCGACAAGAAGCTCATGATGAATTTCCTAAGGATTAATATGATGTCGTTCCATCCAATTAACCTTAAGATCATCATTCCTTCACATTTAAGGATACCATTACGTCTTACTACTTCAACATTCACAACCTTACCACTAGGTTCAAGGTTTCCACATAAAATACTCTCTTAATATCATTTAAGGTCTCATGTCCTTCAAACATACAAGATTAAAAACTTTGGCATCCTAAGTCAAGACATCACAATATTCACATTCATAGATTCATAAAGCAAGGGACACAAGTAAACCAAGATAAGACACCACATACTTCAATTCAACTCATAGCACATGTCATTCTAAAAGCACATAGAAATAACCCTTATCATCTTCAAGTCATCCTATATACTATCATACCAACGTAAATATTACCATCATAGAATCATATAGACAAGTAAGAATAGCATACATCAACTCTAAGATTATACACACAAGCCACATTCATAGTCTAACATGATCAACATAACATCAAAGAACACATTATACTTTCACAATACTTAAACGTTAAGATAGGATCATCATCTCACTATCATCCTCAAGAACTCCAATCCACTGCCAAATCACCACATTCGATATCAAAAGGCCTTACCATAGACATAACTAACCAATTCAAACATAATGTAACAATATTCATGGAACTAGGTACCCAATTACTAATATTCATTTTTCAATCTAATACGAAGTATATATCAAAAACTAGATTCATACATTCATTAGCAAGGCCATAAAATCTACACATATTAATCAACAATAGGTCAATATCAAGGAACAAGAACTTAGTCCAAAATCTAGGGGTCACCAATTCAGGATTCAAAGGATTTCAAGTTAAAATCTCATTACAATAACCATTTATCCATAATAACCGTTTTTATTTAAAAACAATTAAATGCAAGAACCCATCGTAGAATCATGAAATTGGACATTAAACTTGAGAACTTAGAAAACTTCTTGAGAGTTGGGATCCTTGATGAAAAGAGTTTAAACAATCAAAATTCATAACTTGATTAAGCTAATTCTTCACTTTGATTAAGAATCTCCACTCAATTCAACAATCTAAGATATTCTTTGACTTTGGACTTCAATGGAGTCTTAAGGAATTTCTAAGGGATTTTGGGGTTTTCATTTGGAAGAATAAAATCTTCTAAGTGTTAAACACTTATATACACACTTAAAATACTTAAAAGACCCTTAAGGAACCTCCAATACTCTTATTTGATAGTGGGGTGAAATTAAAACTTCACCCCTCACTTAGCAGTGAACCTGCCCATAACACAGCTTCACAGAAAGAAGGGCCATCGACGGCCCGTCCCTTGACCAATGGACCATCCTGTTTGTCCGTGGTTTGGGATTGAGAATTTTTTTGGTCCCTTCTTTCCCCAGTATATGTCCTAAACCATGAGACCCAACCAACGGGGTGTCGATTGACCCACTGGGCGTCAACTGCCTCCGTTGTTTGGGTTTTCTTGGGCGCCTTGGCACCAATTTTGGGTCCTTCCTCAAGGACCCTTGAATTGTCCTTGGAGATGTTTTCCTGCACGTTTCCAACCCAAACATGATATTAGATTTTTTTAGGACCTCTCACATGAATTTCACCAAAAACAAACACGTTAAACTCGACGAAACATGCTTAGACACACAAGGTCATTTCAAAGCACATTTTCGAACGTCATGGACGTTCTTGGATGTTTGACCTCAAAACTCCACGAAACTTTACACACTGCCTATATAAATCATAATAACTCATTTAAGAACCTTATAACCTCATTAATCACACATAAGATGATAGAACCATATATGAAGCACATAGATGACTTAGTCGTCGAACGTCTTAGTCGTCCCTTGACATTTGACTTCCAATGCACCTAAACTCTTAGACACAACCTCAATATCATATAATAGATCTATTTATGACCTTATGCCATCATTACAACCATGTTAGGATCTATTTCACCTAAGTTATTTTCGGGGTCTTACAATCTCCCCCACTTGGACAACATTCATCCTCGAATGACACTTGCCACTCTCCAAACGCTTCCAAGAATAAAGATTCAACTAGAAGCTCATGACCATACCATATAACACAAAATAAATAAGAAAACATCAATTTCACATAGTCAAGAGATTCACTACACAACAAGAAACTAGAAAACATTATATAACTCATCATACTACAAAATTCACATGCTTCATTCCAAAAAGTAAAAACCCATTTTAGCTTCAATATCATACTCATATACAGCTGTTTTAACAACATTACAATAATTTTAGACAAAATAATCAATTAATCCAATTTTTAAAAATTTTAACAGTGAGCAGTTTTCCAAGCTACATTCATTTTAAAAAAATTTTCAAAAATGCAACTTTTAGGCAATTCATGATAGGAACATACTAGTATTCAGAATAGCATCATATAAAAACTACATGCATGTGCAACATGCTTCTATCATTCTATCTGATCTTCTAACCATACTCCCCCACTTAAAAGGAACTCATATCACTAAAAATATAAAAGCAAGGACTAACTCTCATAGTCATCACCATTACTCGGCTTCTCTCCTCTAGTTCGTAGTGTATAGAAACGTCTCTTTGTTGGGGCATCATCCTTTGGAACACTAGGGGCAACTTTCTTACCCTCTTTTCCTCTAGAAGCAATGTTAGGACAATCTCTCACATTATGTCCTTCCTTTCCACAACCATAGCAACTCCCGGTACCCAATAGACACTCACCATAATATTTCTTGCCACAAGTGACACATGTAAGTTTGGCATTTTGAGAACCACCTCCTTTCTCCAATTTCACCTTAACACTCTTAGGTTTTTATTGAGTTTGAGCCCTCTTTTTGAACCTAGGTTGCCCTTGATCACTAGAACCACTCATTTTTCAAGTTTCTAACCATCCTCCTAAGTTTAGAATCTTCAATTAATTGTCCATACACCATGAGTCTAGCCAGGGTCAATATCATCACATAGAATAGCGGTACGATATTCCTCCCTCACTAGATCGGCTACCCCTGCCGCAAAACGATATTTCATTCCCTATCGAATGAGTCACAAGGAAGGGGACCAATCCTATAGAAACATTATAATTTTCAAAGAGTATTACTCAACACTCATATTACCATGCTTGAGATTGATAATTCCTCTACCTTTACTTCCCTCCTCTCACGGGGAAAGTACTTAATAAGAAAAGCTTCCTTAAATTCTTCCCACTCAGTAGGACCCAACTCATCCGTCCTATTATCCTTTAATTGAGTGTACCATATTTGAGAAACATCCCTTAATTGGTACGAAGCCAACTCCGCCTTATCCCTAGATGTAATCCCCGTAGAACTCAACATATTGTACACTCCATCAAGAAACTCTTGTGAATCCTCTCCAACCTTAGAGCCAAGAAAGATAGGAGGATTCATCCTCACAAAGTCTCTCAATCTAAATGTCATAGTGCTCTATACAATATTCACCCACCATACTCAAATTTATTTGAGTAGTCACGGCTTCGGATAAAGCAACCAATGCCTCTCTAATCTCCCTATTAGTCAAGTCCAAATGAACTTACGGAATCTCATTACCTCCTTCCATATTAGGGACTTGATAACTTTGGAGGAAACTTGCCTCAAACTTTCCAACTGAGGAGGAACCTCCTCTTGAACCTCATTTTAGCAACTCTCGAAGACGCTGTCCTCCCTATTCATCTTTCTAGACACCAAAAGGAAAACCATAAGAAAAAGTACTGAATGAAAGGTGAAGCAACCTTAAATTTTCTACCAGATGAGTTCCCCACTTTTCTATGGACACTACATAGGAGTGTAGATGTAGAAAAGAAGGGAAACTCTATCGTCGATGCCCTCTAACCCATAGCAGGTGTAGCGACTCACTGGATAGTGAAGACTCTACTAGACCAGACTGAGTGATGAGACTTCTTGATTCCTAATACTTACTTTCATAACCTATGCTCGATATCAAGTTATGTCACATCACAAAACCACACACTAAAAGTTAGGGGATAATGCGGAGTGCAAACCGACGTACGTGACCGGAGGTCTGTACAAGCCCTTACATATCATTCATCGCATAAACATAGTGAAAAGGTAGTGGGAAATTTAAAACTTTCACAAAACATATTTAGTCTTAAAACTCTTTCATATAAAGTCATAGGAAATAGGGCTCAATCTCATCAAACTTAAGACACGAAAATACTTGGGACACGACCCATACATTAAAATATAGAAATACTTAGTCTATTACAATACTTCAATAGGAAACATAAAAGATATCTATTCCCTCGAATCAAATAAGCACATACTTCGACTTCTCTTGAATAATGCTACGGTCCAAGTATTCCTTCCCAAATGCTCCTCACCTACCAACAACTATAGCGTACATAAAGCACAGATGAGTACAACCACATGCTACTAAGTTGGCATAATGAATGAAAATCATGTGAAAACAGACATTTAGTTAATAGGATCTTTCATTTTAAAAATCAATTATTAATCATAAGAACAAACAATGATCAACTTAAAAAAACGCATAAGATAAATTTAGCCAAACATCATAAATTTGGAGTGACCTTACAGTAACCTTAACCACTGGTACACTAAATTCCTTTCAATGTACAGTGAAGTTGCTTATTTTTACCTAACATCGTCTAGCATGCTAATCATCCCACTTCTTAAGCTATCCTAAGTGTCACTTAAGCAACATAAAGAGAGGGACCGCCCATACACCTCTCTAGGAATGTTAAATGATTCAAAACTCTTATAATGAGTTAAAAATACACACTTACAAGGATATCAAAGATCAACACATATATAATATGACATTCTCCCTCCAAAGGCTATCAAAAGCCTAATAGTAAATCAAGAAAGATAACGTCCATGATTTGACCTCTTGAAGATTACCTAAGTAATCCTTAAGACTTACCTAAGGATAGTCCATGTCCACATATTAAACTAATTTCCAAACTAGAATCATTCTTAAGACTCATCTAGGTAAGGGTAGATCGAAGGAAACCATTTCCTACGCGCCCTTCACACTTAACTGCCTACAAACCTTAATTCTATAGATTAAGTCCCTTATTCATTTACCAAATTTTATTAACCTAAGTCATTACATTCACTAGTTCATTTAGGAGATATTCAACACATAAAGGGCATTCAATTAATAGTCTTGGACAAGACCTAGGAACTCCAAGTTACACCTTCAAAGCCTATTGAATAATGTCTAGATAGCGTCCCACACCACCACTTAAAATTCATAGAACTTCTCTAATTCTAGTTGGCATTCCATATGATGAGAATAGGCAATAAACGACATCGGCCATTATAGCAAGACATGGAATCCAGAGTTATATCCTACTCCGATGAGGGTGTTCTACTTGCCAATGGTAGAACTTAGACACATCCCATGTAAGCACATGGTTAAGGAATATGACGGGATGTGTTGAATCTATCTTATTCTTAACTAGAAACACTTCCTTTACCATACTCATTGGTGCTAGCTCTTTCCATAGAGTTAATTCACACTTAAGGTTCATATAAAAGGGTTCCGTATCTAGTTCATAACCCAATCACATTTACCCTACCAAAGAGGTCCTTCCACCTTACAATGGCGATAAGAAGTTCATGATGACTTTCCTAAGGATTAATATGATTTCATTCCAACCAATTGACCTTAAGTTCATCTTTCCTTTACATTTTAAGGATATCATTACGGCTTACTATTTCAACATTTTTACAACCTTACCACTAGGTTCAAGGTTTCAACATAAAAGACTCTTTTAACATCATTTAAGGTCTCATGTCTTTCATAGATACATGACTAAGAACTTTAGCATCCTAATTCAATACATCACATATTCATATTCATACATCCATCAAGCAAGGGACACAAGTCAACCAAGACAAGACACCACATACTTCACTTTAACTCATAACACATGTCATTCTAGAGGCACATAGAATAACCCTTCTAATATTCAAGTCATACTATATACTATCAGGTCAACATAAAAATAACCGTCATAGACTCATATAGTCAAGTATGCATAACATACATCAACCCTAAGACTATACACACAAGCCACATTCATAGTGTAACATGATCCCCTACATAATATCAATTGAACATATATACTTTCATATTACTTAACATGTAGATAGATATCAGCATAATTCACATAATAAACTACACAATTAATCACATTACTTCAAGAAGTTTGCCGACAAGTCCATGATCATTACAGTACATAAAATAATGCCGACAAGGCCACATCAATTGCAAGTAAAGAACACAACACCGCCACCATAAATGGATCATACATAACAACATTAATTTAATTTCTAATTAATCATAAAACAAATGAAATAGGCTCGTACCACCACTGACTAACAACTCAATCCAAGGTCACATCACCCATTCGATTATCACATGCCTGTACCCATGGGTATACACCAACAATTCAACATATTTGTAAACAATGATTGATGAACTAGGTTCTAACGACTACACATTAATTATATAATACAACCTATAATCAAACTACTTCAATTATTACATCATTAGATAGCCCACAGAAATCTACATCATAATTGATCAACATTAGGTCAATATCAAGTAACCCATAACTTGGTCAAAATCTAGGGTTCATCCAATTTATGGGTTCATAGGTAGTTTAGGTTAAAATCATCAATAATAAAATTTTAATCCATAATAAACTTTTAAAAACAATTAATGCAAGAACCCATGGTGAAATCATGAAATTGGACAATTCAACTTTGAGAATTTTAGAAAACTTCTTGAGAGTTGGTTTCCCTAATGAAGAGACCTTGATGAATCTAATTCTTCTATTTTATGAATAATATCCACTAAATTCAGCAATCTAAGCTCTTCCCTGACTTTGGGCTTCAATGGAGTCTTAAGGAATTTCTAAGGGATTTTTGAGGTTTTGATTGGGAAGATAAAATCTCTAAGTGTTAAAACATGAAGACACACTTTAAAATTACCCAAAGACCTTAAGGAAAAAAACCTCCAATACTCTTATTTGAAGCGGAGTGAAGGTGAAATAAACCTCAACCCTCACTTAAAAGTGGAACCTTCGATAACAAAGAGCTCACAAACGAAGGGCATCGAGGACCTTTCCTGACCAATAGACCGTCCTGTTGGTCCGTGTTCTGGGACTGAGGATTTTATTTGTTCCTTAATTTCCCCAGTCTAAGTCTCAAACGATAATACCCAATCAACGGGCGTCGATTGACCCACTGGGCGACGACTGCCTCCGGGGTTTGGGCTGTCTTGGGCAGCGTTGGCACCAATTTTGGGTCCTTCCTCAAGGACCCTTGGATGGTCCTTAGAGATGTTTTCCCGGATGTTTCCAAACCAAACGTGATATTATATGAGTTTAGGACCTCTCACATGAATTTCTGCTAGAACGAACACGTAATACTCAACGAAACATGCTTAGACACACAAGGTCATTTCAAGGCACATCTTTCGAACGTTCTTGGACGTTTCCCAAGTCATAGGTGGTGCCTTCACTAGTCCACAATCGATGTAAGACCCCCACCACATTTTGGCATTTTCTTGAAATTGGTAGGTCACAAACTCAACACCAAATGGCTCCACTATGTACATCTTAGGTACACGGCTCATGAATATCAACCAGGTTATATACTCATAGTCAGATTCAATACCCTTGAAGAACTTGGAGGTTTGAACTTTAGACTTAATAAAAAGACTTAATGTTGATCATGCGTCATTAAGGACATGTAGTCAAAAAGGGAAATTGATGTTTCCAGGATGATCATGCGGGAGGAAGCCACAACAGTTGCCATGTTGTATCCTGAACATAAGGTGTTTGGTGCAGAAAACACGGGGGGGGAGGGGGGGTTGCCCTTGACAGAGAACCGTGAGATAAGGGGGACATGAATTAATCATCTCCAGCGTAGGCTGGGGTGGGTAAGTCATTTCCTGAATCGATCATATCTACCCCTTCACACCCTCTCTCACTAATCTTCAGCGGTGAAGGAAGGTCATCAATCTATCCCTAGCTGACCAGGTGTCTGTCCTATGCCTATAGTGGCCCTTCTCCCGCGAACTCTACCATGCCTCCTCTAATTGAGCTTCAATGGTTGTCTCAGACAACATGTCTTGCCAGGGTTGGTGTGGGCACGGTTGTGTCTCTAGTTTGAACCATCTACCGAAATAGAGTGAAGAAGGTCAAAATACCAATATATACAACCAAAATATCAATTTGAGCCAAGTATAGCATGAAGAAAGAAAAAATATGAGTTCCTAAACTCAATAGCCTCTCAACGAAAAGTAAAGCCGTCCTTGTACCATTTCACAAGATCTCTAAACTTGTCCTTGTGTCGTGAGAGCTCAGATAACCTAATGCTCCGATACCACGTTTGTTCACGACCCCCAAAATGGTCATGGAGTGGCACCCATTTACTTAACCTCTAAGTTGGCAGAAACTAAGAATCTTAAAACCCATATGTCAATAATCCAACTACGAATACCAATAAAATGTGGAAGCTCAAAACTTATTTAAAGTAACCAATGCAATAAACATCTGAAATCTAACACTTATCATCCCTAACATCTGAAAGTCATTACATCAAGGACATATTTTCGCAAAATATCAAGTCTAACAGTATTAAGACACCAATATAAGTAAAAAGATAGTTCATGTCCGAAATGTAAGGACAGCATTCCATGAATAAAGATTCAGACGAACTAAACCTTAATATTCACCCAAAATTGAAGATTGTCCTGGAGACTGGCTAGAGCTGAGGCTGAGTCGAAGCCAATGGTACACTTGCTGCACTCCACACTAGAAAAAGAAGCAAAGACAAGTAGAGTCAGTACAAGGAACACGTACTGAGTAGGTATCATAGTTAATCCAAAAGAGAAACTAATATACAATTAATAATAGTATAAAATCAGCTATGAAACTTAAAAGGTGACAAGCGACCAATAACATTAACAAGCTACAACGGAAGCAGTACACAATAACTCAATATATCCAACACACATACGGGAAAATAAATCATGACCTCCACACCCACAATATTTCGGAAAGGGGTCTTTGAGATGATACTTAAGCTATTAAAATATATTTTTCCTTTAATGTTACTGTTTCAGAACATGACACTCTGAACCACCAATACCGTGTCGAAATGTGACACCCTAATCTAATAATATTATAAATTTATTATTTATTATCACCACTTTCAATTAATCAACAGTATTTCACGAAGCCTTTTTATAGAAGGCATCACTTTGATAAAGAGGGTTCAAGATTATAAGTTTCACGATCTCAGGATTTCAGACCGAACACAAACCACACAATCAAGTACATAACCAACTTCACAATATCACTCAATTGAAATAGAATAAACCATAACCTACGACCATCGAAGAACCGAAGCTAAACAAGCTACTTCTCCAATCCTTTTCCTTTCCTCAATGCCTCTAAACCTTTCCAATCTATCAAGTATATATGCATAATTCGTAAGTTAACGAGTCTATAAACACACATATTATTTTATGTCTAGCCGAACTGAAAAATTCACCTAATTCCATAATCAATTTCCTAAAATTTAAATGTAGGGTAAGTATCAATTTCACAAATTATCATAATTTTTATAGTATTCAAACGATACGATACACCTAATAATTAATTACCTATATGAATGAATTTAAACTTAAATCAATCTTATAATGCTATACCAACATTTCCAACACGAAATGATGTTAAAAGGGTTGCTGACATTATCATCACGAAGAAGGACGAACAAATATATACATTAATTGCCTATATATAAATTTGATCAAACCAAATGATTGGTTATATTTTCATTAAGTAGCCATCAGAACCTTTTTTTAAGCCTTCTGACTAATGATCACTACAATTAAACAAACATGAGAATTAAATCCATTAAGAAAATACTTGATAATTAATGTCTTCAATGAATTTCACCCAACTTTTCCAGTCAACAATTTATACTTAAACTCATGTCGTAGCAATTCAGCATACACCTTAGCATTTATACTTTTTTTAAAAGTAATATATTCTTCCCACAAACTTGCATGATAATAATTAATAAAGTAACTTACCGCTAAACGAACCTACACTTTATCTTTGATGTAACCGCACAAGTAAGTTGTCTTTCTTACTTTGTTTCTGCCCGTCTATATTTCTTCTTATATACGATCAGTTCTCACCCTAATTATCTTATAACCAATTATAAAATGTGGTAAAAGTGACTCACTATTTATTTTACTATTATTTCGTTAACCACCAACTAAGTAATTATTAAAACTATCCCACTAATTTCATAATTATAATCACGAATAGTCCAAAATACCCATTTGAATTTATCGGAAAGTATTTTATGAAATAAAAAATGTCTAGTACCCAAAACAACAAAAAAGGGTCGTTACAGTAGTATATAGAGATACATATTTAGATATAGATATTGTCACAACCCAAAACCCGTCGTGAATGGCACCCACACTTAACCTCCTAGGTGTGATAACCAACAAATTTACACAACTTACAAATAAAGATAATGTGGAAGCTCAAAATCTTACTAAATTTCATTCCCCAAAATTTGAAAGTAATCACATGAAGGACATTTAATCTTCAAATACGAAGCCTAAGAGTATTAAAGACACCAAACTAAATGAATAAAATAATTTATGTCCAAAAACTAAGGACATTATGTCATGACCAAAAGAATCCACACGAGCTTGAATGAATATCTCACCCTTGAACCTGATATGCTAGAGACTGTCTAGTTTTGAGGGCAAGTCAAAGTCATTGGTACACTCATTGCACTCCAAAGAGGATAAAAACAAAGAAAAACACAAGTGGGGCTCCATACGGGGCAACATTTACTGAGCAAGTATTATCGGCCAACCCAAAATAGAAACTTATATATAATGAATAATAGTATAAAATCAACTATGAAAGTGAACAGGTGGAAAGAAACAAACAACATGAATCAGTGACAACAACACTAAAGTAAGTACACAATCAATCACAAAATCAAGCACACATACACCACACTCATTTGGGAAATGGGTTTCTTAAGATTGAGTACATTAATTTAATTCAATATCTTTTTCCTTTAATATTACTGTGTCGGTATGTGACATTCTGATCGAATTATACCGGTCAGAATGTCACACTCTGATCCAAAAATACCATATCAGTACGTGACACTTCGATCCAAAAATATCGTGTCGGAACATGACACTTCGATCCAAAAAAATATTGTGTCGGAACGTGACACTTTGATCCACAAATAGTGTGTCCTAAAATCATCTAAAAAGTTTTCATATAATCACGCTACTCAAAAAAATAGTAGAAAAACGCATCCTTAGATACTCGCAAGTCATTACTATATAAGATTTGCTTAACCAATAATTTTTTTACGTAGTTGCATCTCAATAATAGTTCATCACAAACTCTTACTACCATAATACTTAGTTACCCCTTGTCATCACCACGAAGTGAACCTTTTCCTCGACCTGACACCTTAAATTTAGGTATACCAATCAAATTCAAGGGACAAACCCAATTTTACACGCACTTTCTTACTAAAATCTTCAATATACTTCACCCAAGTATACTCACTAGGACTTTCTTTCCCTATAAGTTTGTCATTTTAGTATCAATCTACTCTTGTCACATCCCAAAACCAGACCCTAGTAGTTAGGGGAAATCTTGGATTGCAACTGGCGCACTAGACCTCTCGGAGGTCTTGTACAAGTCCTCACATATCATTCATTGTATAAACATAGTGAAAAGTAGTGCGGAATTTAAACTTTTCAAAAAAAATAACTGAGTCTTTAAAAATCTCTTCATATAAAGTCATAGGAAATACTAAGTCTCAAATCTCATCAAACTTAAAGACACGAGAATATAGGGAAGACTTATATACAATACTAATATAGAATAATTAGTCTATTACCAAAAAATTCAAATATAAACATAAAAGACACATATTCCCTCGAATCAAATGAGGAATACATCAACTCCTGGAATATTCTATGTTCCAAGTCTCTTCCCAATGCTCCTCACCTACCAACAACTATAGAGATAGATAAAAAGCCATGGAGTTAGTACAATCACATGTGTAAGTAGAGCATAATGCATAAAAATAATTGAAAACGGACATTTAGGTGAAACATGCATTTTTCATTTTTAAAATGATATTAAAATCATACAGAACAAATTAGAAAACTGATCCGAACCCATTGCTTCCCACTTTTCCCCGTAACCCTTAGAAAAACACATAAAAACACATTTAAACCAAACATCATAATTTTTTTGAGTCACTTTACAGTGAACCCATTTCACTGTACAGTGAAGTTCTACACTGTTACAATGAAGTGCTTCCTATTCAATTTTAACACTTCCTAGCAAGTAATATCCTAACTAAAAGATATCCTAAGACCCACTTAAGCAAATCAAAGAGAGACCTCCCATACAACCTCCCTAAGCATATCTAAATGACCCTCAAGAATACATATAATGACACACATACACAATTAAAAGACATCAAAAATGCAACACTTAGATGATATGACATTTCCTGATCAAAGGCTATCAAAAGACTTACTTAAGTAGATAAAAAAGATATTATCCATGATTGACCTCTTCAAGACGAACTAAATAATCCTTAGGACTTCCTAAGTTTGGATCATGTCCACATAATCAACATCTTCCCTAACTAGAGTCATTCTTAAGACTCGTCTAGGTAAGATACGAAGTGACCATTCTGATGCCCCCTTCACAACTTAACTAGACAAACTTAAGTACTCTAGATAGTACTATTAAACTAAAAATACTTCTTAAACTAAGTTAGTAATGTCATTAGGGCCATTTGAAGACATTCAACACATAAAGGACATTCAAGTAATAGTCTTGGACAAGACCTAGGAACTACCAATATCACCTTCAAAGCCTGTTTTGCAATGTCTAGATAGTGTCCCAGACCACCACCTAAAATTTACAGAACTTCTTAAATTCTAATAGGTATTCCATATGATGAGAATAATAGGCCATAACCGACATAAACCATAATAGCTAGACATGGAATCCAGAGTTCTAAACTACTCTGATAAGGGTGTTCTACTTTCCAAGGGTTTTAGTAGTTATAGAATAGGACACATCTGGTTGTAGCACATGCTTAAGGAATATGAAGGGATTTTATGCACTCTAGTTTTCTTCGCAGTAAGGACATTGTACTAGTCTCATTCTCAAGTAGGCCACTTCCATTAAATAATCACTCGAGCTAGCCTTGATTCTAATGAGTAATTGACAGAAAGGATCAGGTGAAGAGGTTCATATCTAGTTCAAAAAAAGCAGGTGAGAGTAAGTAAAAGTAGTTCATAACTCAATCACATCACCCTACAAACAGGAGGGTCCACTAGGTCTACCTTTCAATGGTGACTAAGATAGCTCATTATGGACTTTCCTAAGAAGTAATATGAGTTGTCACCAATAACTTAAGTCCACCATTTCCTTACATGGGATACGGCTCTCAACTTCAACACCTAACATAACAATTTACCACGTACAGGGACACCTTCTTAACATCCTCTAAGGTTCTAATATCTTTTATTCATACAGGACAAGGGTGCACTAAGACAAACTAGTCAACACAATCATAATCTCATAATATTCATACATATATCAAGTAAGGGACACAAGTCTACCATACAAGACACAATATTCTTTTACCTTATCACATATAGCATATCATTCTTTAAACCACTTAGGATGATCCTTACCATATTTATGTCACCCTATACATTACTACAAAATCAACAATATAACCATCATAGACTCATATAGTCAAGTAGGAAAAATCATGCATCAACTCTAAGACTACAAGTAATAAGCACATGTCATAGCCTAACATGATTCCTAATATATCAAACTTTCACATATTACTAGCATATAGGTAGATATGATCATATATCAAAAATCAACTACCACAAATAACACAGTACTTAATTAAGGTTGTCGTCAAGGCCAGATATCATAATACTAAATAACGCCGACAATGGCCACATTCAATTGCAAGTCCAGCAACATAACACCGCCACCATAAGTGAACCATACCAATAAAAATATAATTGAAGTCTAATTAACATCAAAATAAAGTAAATAGGTAATCTTACCACCACAAGTTCCTCAACACCTCAATTCGATGCTAAATCATCCAATTCAATACCGTAAGGCCCTTACCAATGGCCATGAACAATAATCCAATGCAATTACAACAATAACCAAAGAAACTAGATAAATTCAATGTAAATTCATCAATGTAATACAACCTAGATATCAATTAAAAATAAATATTACATCATCATAAAGCCCATAGAAATCTACACCATTTCACACATTAGGTAATATCAAGTAACCATAATTAGTCAAAAGCTAGGGTTAATCCAATCATAGTTTCATAAGTAATTTATGTAAAAATCATCAATAAAATAAAATTAAAAATCCACTGTTTATAAATCATTAATGCAAAGCACCCATTGGTAGAATCATGAAATTTGGACAATCAATTGAAAAACTTTAGAAACATCTTGAGAGTGGGATCCCTTGATGTAGAGAGTTTTAAGGATACAAAATACATTCCTGTGATGAAGATAATTCTGTACTTTGGTGAAGAATCTTCAAACTCAATCACTCCAATCCCTTCCTTGAGTTGACTCCAATGGAGTTCTAGAGAGAATTCTAAGGGATTTGGGGTTTGATTTAGGAGAATGAAATCTTCGATGTGTTCAACACTTATATACATGTTTAAATACCTAAAAGACCCTTTAAAAACCTCCAATATTCTTATTTGGAAGTGGGTTGAAGTTACAACTTCACCCCTCACATAATAGTGAGGCTGCACGCAGAACACATATCATCGACGGATGGGTAGTCGACAGACGGTTTGTCCACAAACGGACCATCCTGTCATTCCATCATTTGGTTTTAAGATCGACAACAAGGTTTCTCCTCATTTGCCACAATAAAGTCTCTACCCAATGGAACCCATCAAACGGGCTGTTTGGCCCAAGAGACCGTCGCTGCCTACCCATCGTTTGGAGGCTGCATTGGACAGTTCTTGGACATTCAGGTTTTGGTCTCTCAAGGACCCTTGGGATGGGTCCTTGGGGATGTTAACCGGAGTTTCAAACCCAAACGTGACCCTAATGACTTTAGGACCTCCCACCTGAATTCCATCCAAAACGAACACGAAAACTCGATTGGATGTGAAACATGCTTAGACACACAAGGTCATTGAAAGTCACATGTCGAACATATGGTCGTTCTGGGTGTGACCCCAAACTCCACGAACTTGACACACTGACTTATAAGCTACAATAATCACTTAAATACCTAAAACACGATGAATAACACATAAACGCATTAAAAAAGCCCAATTATAAGGGCATATAGGTGACTTAGTCGTCGAACGTCTTAGTCGTCCTTTGACGTTGTTGACTTCCAAGCAGCAAAAACTATTAGAAAACTCCTCATTAAACACATTAGTAGACATATTTAGAACCCCTTAAACCATCAATACCAACAGTGAGGCTATGTTCACATCAAATCAGTGTTGGGGTATACATCTCCCCCAATTGAACACATTCGTCTCGAATGATAGTTGCACTCTCCAAACCACTTCCAAGAATACAATTCAACTAGAGATCATGAACTACCATGTAACAATAATCTAGAAGACACATCAATTTCCACATAGTGAGAGATTCAAACATCAAATGAAAACTAGAAAACATTCTAAGAACTAATCATGCTTAGGAAACGCATTATGCTTCATCCAATAGGAAAAAAATCTTTTTTATTCAATTATCATACTCATATACATCAGTGCTAACCATTACAACAATTTTAGGCCAAAGAACATTAGTCAATTTCCAAAAATCTTCACAGTGACTAGCTGCACATTACAGTGAATTTGTGCAATTTTTTTAAAAATGAGTTTTTTAGGCAATTCATGATAGAAATATACTAGTATGCAAGGTAAAATCATATAAACACATATTACAACATAATCGTGGCTTTGTAAAATACACGTTGAAAGAATTTAACATCATGCACAAACGACATGCTTTCTATATCATTCTATATCATCTTCTAACCATACTCCCCCACTTAAAAAGGAAACTATTCTCTAGAACAAAATCAGGACTTACCCTCATCATCATTTTCATCACCATTCTCAGCCGGCTTGATCCTCTTGGACCGGAGTTGCATAGAGAAACGAGCCTTTCCTTTTGTTATCCTCCTTGGAACATAGGGCAACTTGCTTACTCTCTCTTCTATAGCCCGCAGAGATAGAGCAATCTCTCACCTATGAGTAATTCCTTCCACAACAAAAACACCACTGGAGTACCGGCTAGACACTTCCATAGTGCACTTACCACCAAGGACACATGTCGGCTTTTCCTTATAGAACCACCTCTTTCTCAAATTTCACCTTAGCACCCCTAGGTTCTTATTGAGGGGAGTTTCTTCTTAACCCTAATTTTCTCATGGTTCATTAGACCACCCTTTAAGTTTCTAGCCATCCTCGTAGTTAAAACTCTTTAATGGATTTGTGCATTACGCCATGAGTCTAGGCTAAAGTCATATCTTGTAACATCGCCAACGACATTTCTGCGCTACTAAGTCGGCGACCCCGGTCACAAAACGAATCATTTCATCATTGGATTGACACAAGAAGGGAGCTATTTGGAAAGCTTAGAAACTTCAAAAGGATTCCTCAACACTCATATTGCCTTTCTTGAGATGATAAACTCTTTTCTACCTTAAAAGTCCCCTCATCTCACGGGAAAGTACTACCAAGAACTTTCCTTGAATTCTTCCCACTCAATAGTACTCGACTTCTCCGGCCATTGCCTTTAAAGTGTGTGTAACACACTTGAAACCACATCTTTCAATTTAACGAGCCCAACTCTATTTCTCCCTAGATGTCACTCCCATAGCATGCAACTATCTTGTATACCTCATCTAGAAACTCTTGGGGATCCGCTCCCACTTAAGCCAAAGAAAAGATAGGAGGATTCATCCTCACAAAATATCTTAACCTAGAGGTCATAGTGCTCCCCACCATATTCGCCCTAGTCCCCATACTAAAATTCACTAGAGTAGTCACGGCACGGGCTAAAGCAAGCCAAGCCTCTCAAATATCCCTATTACTCAACTCTGGGGGCTCATCACCTCCTCCCATAATAGGGACTTGATCACCATGAGAACCTTGAGGAACTTTATCAACTTGAGAAGGAATCTCCTCTTGAACCTCATTCTCCTGAACTCTCCTAGCCGGTGTCCTCCTCGTATTCATCTTCCTAGAAACACAAGGAAAACTATAACAAAAAAGTACTCATAAATTTTACTCTACAGAATGACTTAGGAGTAGAAAAGAAGGGAAACTCTATCATCCTATATCCTCTCGCCCATAGATGTATCGCGACTCACACCGATGGTCAAGACTCTACTAGACGTGACTTGATGAGACTTTTTGATTCCTAAACTATTTTCACAACCTTTGCTCTGATACCAATCTTGTCACATCTAAAAACCACACCCTAGAGGTTAGGGGAAATCTCATATTGCAACCGGCGTACTTGACCTCTCGGAGGTCTTGTACAGGATCTTACATATCATTCATCGCATAAACATAGTGAAAAATAGTGCGGAATTAAAAATTTTAACAAAGCATAACAGTCTTTAAAAATCTCATTCATATAAAGTAATTGGAAATACTAAGTCTCAATCTCATCAAAACTTAAGACACAAGGATACTTGGGACACGGCCCATATACAATACTAATATAGAAATACTTAGTCTATTACAAAACTTCAAATAGACACATAAAAGACATATACGCCCTCAAATCAAATGAGGACATACATCAACTTCCATTGAACGATTCTATGATCCAAGTCTTCCTTCCCAAATGCCCCTCACCTATCAACAACTATAGAGATAGATAAAAGCATGGAGTTACTACAACCACATGTACTAAGTATGGCATAATGCATAAAAATCATGAAAATGGACATTTAGTTGAAATATGCATCCTTTCATATTTAAAATCATATTATAATCATAAGAATACATTTAGTAACTTAGAAACACAAAAGAAAACATTTAAACCAAATATCAGAATTTTTTGAGTCACTTTACAGTGAACCCATTTCAATGTGCAATGAAGTTCTTCACTGTTACAGTGAAGTGCTTCCTTTTTCATTTTTACACTTTCTAGTATATAGTCTCCTCACTAAAAGCTATCGTAAGACCCACTTAAGCAACACAAAGAGAGACCACCCATACAACCTCCCTAAGCATACCTAAATGACCCTCAAGAAAACTTTTAATGAGACGCATACACAATTAAAAGATATCAAAGTATCAACACATTAGGTAATATGACACTCTCATAAAGCTATAAAGAATTACTTAAGTAGATCAGTGATAACGTCCATGAGTGACCTTTCAATATACCTAAATAATCCTTAAAACTTCCTAAGTTTTGTCATGTCCCACATAATCAAACATCTTCACGAACTAGAGTCGTTGTACGCCCTTCAACCTGAACTAGGACACCTTTAACTACTCTTGCAAGAACTTATTCAATTAACAGTTACTTTATAACTAAGTTATAAATTCAGTAGTTCATTTAGAAGACATTAAACACAGAAAGAAATTTCACGTAATGGTCGGACCAAAACCAAATAACACCTTCAAAGCCTATTGTGCAGTGTCTAGATTGTGTCCCATACCATCACATAAACTTCATAGAACTTCTTAAAACTGACATAGAACATGATAGCTAGACATGAAATTCGGAGTTCTAACCTACTCCATTTAGGGTGTTCTACTTTCCACGGTCAAACTAAGACACATCCCATGTAGGCATATGGCTAAGGAATAGGAAGGGCTTTTATGCACTCTAATCTCATTCTCAAGTAAAGGTACATTGTACTCTAATCTCAGTCTCAAAGTAGAGACATTCCCTTAACCATAACACTCGGTGCTAGCCTTGGTTCCCATAGAGTAATGATATTAAAGGATTACATGAAGAGGTCCTGTATAGTCATACCCAATCACATTACCCTACCAAAGAGGTCCACGGGGATACTTTCAATGGCAACTAAGATATATCATTATATGAATTCCTAGGATTAATATGATGTCGTTCCAGCTAATATTAACCTTAGACCACCATTCTTTACATTGAAGGATTACCATTACGCTCTCGACTCAAACATTCATAATATACCTTTACCACGTACACGACCTTCTTAACATCTCTAGGTGTCACATATATTTCATTCAGACATGACAAGGGTGCACTAATCCGACCTAGTCACGACAATCATAATCTCATAACATCACCATATATTAAGTAAGGGGGACACAAGTCTACCAAACAAGATACAATATAACATATAGCTAGCCTTTTTAAAGCACTTAGGATGACCCTCCATATTTATGTCAACCCTATACATTGCTAAAAATCATCAAAAACCATTATTAGACTCAATAGTCAAGTAGGAACAATATGCAGCAACTGTAAGACTTCAATAAACATATAGGAAATTAAGTCTAACATGACTACCTAATATACATCAAAACTTTCACATTACTATATAGGTAGATATGATCCCCCCCCCCCCCCCCCCCCCCCCACCTACAGCACATAATCAACTACACAAATAACAACATTACTTTTCCCAAGTTTTTTTTTGTTTTTGTAGTTTCCGACCAAAGTCCCATGATCATTATAATACATAAATTAACGTCGACAAGGACATGTCACTTGCAAGTAAAGCACATAACAACGCCACCATAAGGGGATCATACCAATAATAATATAATTTAAGTCTAATTAACATAAAATAAATTAAAAAGGGCATATTACCACCATAACATCCTCAACACCTCAATTCGATGCTAAATCATCCAATTCAATACCATAAAGGCCTTACCAATGGCCATGAACAATAATCCAATGCAACTACAACAATAACCAAAAAAACTAGATCAATTCAATGTAAATTAATCTACTAATACAACCTAGATATCCATTGTACACACTTATTACATCATAGAAAGCCAATACAAATCTAACCATAATTCATCAATATTAGGCAATAATCAAGTAACCCGTAAATAGTCAAAAAATCTAGGGTTATCAACTATGGGTTTATAGATATTTACGTTAAATAATAAAAAAAATATCAATTCAAATCATTATCCAATGTTATAAAGAATAAAGCAAGAACCCATAGTAGAATGTCTCAAATTCGGACTATTCCAACTGACAAGTTAGAAAACATATTGAGAGTTGGGCTCCTGATGAAGAGGGGTTTTCAAGATAGAACATACCTGATGAATCTAATCTTAATTAATGAAGAAATCTACTCTCAGTTCTTCATCAAGCCCTCCCTGAGTTTTACTCCAATGGAGAGTGTCTAGAGAGAATTCTAAGGGATTTGGGTGTTTGATTTGGAAGAATGAAATCTTCTAAGTATTAGACATTTATATGCATGTATAAAATACCCAAAAGACCCTTAAAGAACCTCCAATACTGTTATTTGGAAGTGGGGTGAAATTACAACTTCACCCCTCACTTAACTGTGAGGCTGCACGCAGAACACAGACCATCGACGGTTGGGCAGCCGACGGACCGTTTGTCCACAAATGGACCATCCTGTCCTTCCGTCGTTTGGTTTAGAGACTCTACATTGTTCTACTCCTTCACCACACTAATTCTATACCAACGGCACCCATCGACGGGGCGTTGGTTGGCCCACGAGCCGTCGATGCCTCCGTCATTTGGGGCTGCTTTGGACAGTCTTAACACCAAGTTTTAGGTCCGTCCTCAACGACCCTTGGATGGTCCTTGGGGATGTTTTTCCGGATGTTTCCAACCCAAACATGACCTTATACGAGTTTAGGACCTCTCACATGAATTTCATTCAAAATGAACGCGTAAACCCGATGAAACATGCTTAGAAACACAAGGTCATTTCAAGGTACATCTTTCGAACGTCATGGACGTTCTTGGACGTCTAACCTCCAAACTCCGCAAAACTTGACACATTGCCTATATATTCTATAATAACTCATTTAAAGACCTTAAAACCTCATGAATCACACATAAATATATAAAACCACACATGAGGCACATAAGTGACTTAGTCGTCGAACGTCTTAGTTGTCCCTTGACGTTTGACTTCCAATGAACTAAACTATTAGACACGGCCTCATTAACATATAGTAGACCTATTTAGGAACTTAAACCATCAAGACTAACATGTTAGGCTCTAGTTCACCGAAGTCATTTTCGGGTTCTCACAACTCTTTGGAGCTTAAGATAAAATTACCAGCCCTCATTTAGAACCGTCAAGGTACATCTCTCAACCTAAATTTGTTAAGATCCTACCAAATATACACCACTAAAATCTTCCTTACAAATAATATAATGCTTAACCCAAGTGTCTGTAGTAACAAATAAGTTAGTTTCGCAAATGTGAATGCAACACTGAATCTTATTATTTGACCATGTCATACAACTGGTAACTCCTTAAGTAGTTAGTATTCTTATTTTACAATCAAAGTATTCATTGTTCACATAAACCTAGTACTGCAACACTGTGAAAGTCCGTTAGATACCTCACTAGAACACATCATACCTATTGATAAGATCGTACTCTAATAGCCCACACATTTCTACCCTTGAATAGCTGCAAAATATTATGAAATATGTTATGTCTCTAGACCAAGCAATTTGTATTTTTTATTAGATCAGATCGATAATAAAAGTAACACACTTCATAAATCTAACAAGTAAGCATTGGTACTATTATAATAGTCGTATCATTAATCTCATTAATATACAATCATTCCATAGAACCGTAGTTAATTCAATATCCCTTTCCTTTAATATTACTTTGTCGGAACGTGACACTCCAATTCAATTATATCGTGTCAGAACGTGACACTCCGAACAAAATACCGTATCAAAACATGACACTCCGATCCAAAAATAACGTGTCGAAACGTGACACTCTGACCCAAAAAAACAGTGTCAGAACTTGACACTACGATGCAATAATTTAATTAATTTATCATTTATTATCACCACTTTTCAATTTATTAACAATATTTCATCAAGCCTTCTTTATTCAAGGAATCACTCCCAGAGAGAGTTTTCAAGATTATAAACGGTCTCAGGATTTCAGACCAGTCACAAACCACACAACCAAGCTACACAATCACACAATCAAGTGCATACAGAACTTCACGATATCATTCAAATCATATCAATCACTATTAAGAGTTTATCTATCTAATAGAATAAAGCATAACCTACCTCCACCGAAGAACCAAAGTCAAGCAACTATCTACAAGGTTTGGGTAGTGCATCGAGCCATGGTTTTTACCGGTTCAATTTAATGTCCAAGAGATATAAATCATAAGTAAAAACGAAGAGAGAACAAACATAGGAAGAGAAAAAACGGAGGGGCGGGGAGGGGAAAGGAGGAGGGGCGAAGAGGGAGGAGGGGGGGGAGGGGGCAGGGGGCGGGAAGGAGTGGAGGAGGGAAGGTGAAGGAGGGTGGGCGAGGAAGAGGGAAGAGAAGGGGGGGTGGGGGGAAAGGGGGGGGGCGGGGAAGGGAGGGAGGAGAGGGGGGGGTAAGGGCGGAGGGTGAGGGGAGGGCGAGGAAGCGAAGGGGGGGGGGGAAGGGGGGGGGGAGAGGGTGGGAGGGAAAGGAAGAGGGGGGGGGGGAAGGGGGAGGGGGGGGAGAGGGAGAGGGGGAGGAGAGGGGGGGGGGAAGAAAAGGGGAGGGAAGGAGGGCGGGGGGAGGAGGGGGGGGGAGGAGGAAAAGGGGAGGAGGAGGTGGGGCGTTTTGTGGATTATTTCTTTTGGTTTAGTGTACCTTATTTTTTTCCGCCTTTTTTTAGTTTTTTTCCGTTTTCTTTTTTTTTGTTATTTCTTTTTTTTTTTCCTAATTTTTTAGGTCAAACTTATTGTCAACTCTTTATATTTCTCAAATTGCAAAGTCTAGGTTTCAAGTCTTTATTCCCGAATAGCATAACTTTAAGGATATTCCAACCGTACAATAAACTTATATTTACTATCTCACTATATCAAAATGATTACAATATTGATAAGAAGAAAATAATAACTATTACGAATTAAGCCAATTGGTAACTAAAACCAGTCGCTACAACGATTGGATACAGACACAATCATTAAATACCCAAATGATTTTCTATAAGTCAAATCCATAATATCAACTCACCATAATGCATTGACTTTCGTATATCATCAATGTTTATCATCAATGTTATATAGATTTACGTAGTAGTAAATTCCTGCAATTAACCACAACACCTACTCTATATGCTCTCTTCTAATTTTCATCTAATATATTAATATTACATATAACTACTCACCCCACCATTAATAATTTAATATGAATAGGATGAGCCTAAACTTGTTGAGGTTTTACTTGATGGCACCTACGCAAGTAAGGTTGTTTTGTTGTTCTCTACTTCTTTCTTCGAGGGTTTGAGCCACAATGAGTTTCTATTTGGATAAAATAATAATAATAATAACCTTCATTTAATTTAACTTGACTTTTATTGTCCTAATTGTATATATAACTAATTATAAAAAATGGTAAAAGTGACCCATTATTAATTTTAATGTTATTTTCTTTAACAACCAACTAAATAAATTATTAGAACTTACTCATTAATTCTATAACTGTAGTTACGAATGGTTCAAAATATCCATTTAGAATTCATCGGAAAGACTTCTTTATGAAATAAAAAGATCTAGTACTCAAACGATCAAATGGATCATTACAGATATGTAGATTGTTAGTGGAAAAATAAACAATGAAATGCGGTAATGGTTCCTCTCCTTTGTTGCTGTTCCTAGTCTCTTTGAATAGTATGATGAGATTTTTCTTACCTCAAATAGAAATTAAGCAAACATTAAAACTGATGCCAATAAAAAGTAAAAAAAAGAATTGAAACGAAAAACAATTAAATGCATATATTGAATATATATTTATCATATTCCTCTCTAAAACTTTAAAACATGAAGCTTCTATTTATTTTATTCCTCTTTTCCTAATTTTCTTCATTGTCGTTACTTCAGCTAATATAGAATTTAAGTACTGCGGTCATTCTCCTACAAAATTAAATACAAACTTTTTCATTATTTTAAACAGTAAAAAACACTTCAAAAATAAAATCAAATAGAAAATTTTTCATAATTTTGCACAAAAAGAAATCACAAGAAGCAAAAGAAAAAAACTAAAGAGCCAGAGAAGAAGATGTCAACCCAAAAGTTCCTAACAAAGTATTTGAATTCATATGCCTCTTTATTTGATAATATTTCGGAGCAATATAGACCACCAAAAAATCAGTAGATATCATTTATATTTTCTTTCATGATGAATATTAAAAGTGACAAATTAATACAATTTTTTATAACAACAAAATTGCATATGAAATGGTAGGATAATAATAACTACTCTAGATATACCTTAACTGTATGCATTAAATTTTTCTATCATAACATAAATTACTGGGCTGGGTCATTATAGTTGGACGTGGAATGGGCTTTGCTGCAATATAATATAATTTGAATTTAATAGGTGACATGTCGGCTGGTGCAAAACAATTAGATTGTAGGGTATTTGTTATATCATTTATTAAGCTATTATATGGAGCGGAAATTAGGAGGAGAATCCCAAAAAAGTGAGAGAAAATATAACTGCAAATGGTGGCCTTACACGCATGTCACATCAATAGTCTCATCATTCAACAATATATAGAGAGAAAAAAAAAAGAGATTTGGAGGAACCTATTAAGAAAAATGTTATAAAATCCAAGAAAGTTTTATACGTCTTTTTTATTAATTTTTTTCCTTTTGGGTCAGAAAATATAACTGCAAATGGTGGCCTTAGAGGCATGTCACATTAATTGTCTCATCATTCAATTTTAGATAGATAGATATAGATAGATAGATATATAGAGAGATATTTGGATGAGTTAATTAAAAAAAATATCATAAAATCTAAGAAAGATATATACGTCTTTCTTATTAATTCTTATCCTTTTTGGGTCATAAAACTATAGCCATTCAGCAGCACTCAAACGGAAAAGACAAAAGGATTAAAAAAATTACAAATTTAAATGTGTAATAATCTCATTTTAACATGTAATTAATCTTAATTATTGTCGAAATGAATTAGGCTTGGATGAAAATTGAGTCTAAACTAGAGGGGAGATGAAAGGTAATTAAATTAGGGTGAATGGACAACTATTGAGATACTTTGGGCTAGGCTATAGAATTTTAATTATTTTGTATTTTTTGTAGTTTCTTCTTTTTGTTTTTGTCACTGCGACTGCCTTTTTTTTTCTATTTGCACAATCCAACCCTTTTCTCTGTTTTATTTTACCAGTCGTTTTCTCTGTTTTATTTTTTTGGAAAAATTACACAAAATATCCATTAGGTTATATTTTTTATACAAAAAATAGTCAGAGCTAGTAACAAGTTATTTATTACGATTTATGGACATTCAACACTTATACTTACAAGATTTAGCCTGCATTATCGTCTTCATTTTGCTTCACTTCTCCTTGCAACTTCTTCTTTTTTCTAGATTGATCTTTATTACAGTTGCTTTTCTTCATCTTTTTACAATTTCTTCTTATTATTTTCTTTTTTATTTTTACTATAACTTCTTCCTCCTCTTCTTCTTTTCTCTTTTATTCTTTTAAAAAATTGACATATCGCAAATATGAATTGTTTTGAAAAAATTATATATCAAAAGACTTGAAACATCGAAAAGATTTCATATTTATAATTTATGACTGATTAGAGGTGATTTCAAGTTGATTTAGATTGAATAGTCAATGTACACTTTACCTATAGTCAAAATATACTTCATGCATCATTAAGCTATACTCAGTTTTATAGAGTGTATAATAATAATGTATAGTTAGTGTATAGATCATGTATAAGTTGTATATTCAGTGTATATATTCTATGACATTTGGACGGCTATATTGTATAATTAGTGTATAAACAAGACAGATTGTATAGTCAGTGTATATTTTCTATGACTTTTGACTATTTTTTTATGTAAGTAAACATGATGATGATATTTATTGTACACTGATAACTTTAACATATATATTTGAAATTAATCGCTATATAATGTATTGTATAAACAATGCATATAATGTATATTTTTAACACATAGATATACATCATATATGCATGATTATATACTATGTGTACAATACTGACACATTTCGTTACTATTTATACAATATCGATATATTATATGTACCAAATCATTATCTATACGAAAGACAATTGTATTTTTTTCGTTTTGATTTCATATTCTCTTTCATGACTCCCTTTCTCATTCTTTTTCCATCATTAGTTAGAAATAGACTAGAACATTCTATGGAACAAGTCATCTAGGGATACTTGTAAATCACTAAATAGTCATAGAACACACATCCCAACTTCCAAGTTTATCTAAGCCCAAGCAATGTCCAAAGACTCTCATTTCTTTCTTTCTTGGTCAACAACTAAGCATTTTTCCAACACGTCTCTCCTCTTTTTTAGAGAGGGGGGAAAGTGTAGGGGGGGGGGGAGATATTAGTATTTATGAAAAACAATTTATTTCTACCCACCCCGAATGATCTTAACTTTATCCAGAGTTCCATTTCTTCCTTCAAAAATTATTTTTGTGATTGTTCTGAACATATATGAAAGAGTTTAGAAAGTTGTCCCATCACCTTTATTTCTTTTTTTAATGTGATAAATATTTTGAGATACTAAAAATGCAATTTACAATTTTTCTCCCATTTAGTGATTGTTCTTTCATTGCTAAGCCCCGCATTGTGTGTGCGTGCATGCACATGTGTGTCTTTGTGTGTTTGTGCGTGTGCTTGAGTGTGTGTGCATGTGCGTAGTGGGGGTTGGGAGTCGTGGGTGTGCGCATTGCAGCATGGGGCCGTGTGCATGTTTGTGTGTCTGTGTGTGTTAAATTACAAAAACATTCCTAACTTAGTTTGTGACTTTTTATATGAATTGTGACTTTTCTGTGAGTTGTGACTTTTTTTGATGAGTTATGACTTTTTCAATAAGTTGTGACTTTTCAAAGGGATGTGACTTCTCAAAAGGTCACGATTTTTCCGATAAGACTCTAAAAATACTTGTTCATACCACCCTTTGTTGACTGTAAATTGAGGGGCTTCCTCTCATTTTTTTCAACCACAAATATTTTTAATCTTCTACTTTTCTTCTTGTATTTTAAAAGATTTTGTGTGATTTATCGTCATTGAGTGATTTCGAATAAGTTTCTAAGTAATGTCTTTGATCTTAGGATATGCTAATTACTGTCGAGTTGTGAGTGGAAAGAAAGATTTCTTTTTGGTGAAAACAGAAAATATACATTTTCTTCGGTGTATTACTTGTGTCATTAGTTGTATGACAACCTTGTGCTGCCGTTTCTGCAATAATTCTATCATATAAAAATTACATCAGTTTCTAATAGTGGTTCATTCGCAACTTGCTAAGTTAGTGGTTGTGGTGTTAACTCCCCTTTGTTTATATGCTTCAATGTTCTACCAATAATAGAAGAATCAAGCAAAAAAAGGAGAAATTTAATCTTGAAGATTAAAGGAAATGTGTTTGTCCTTCTCCTTCACTCAATATTTCTCTGGTGTCTCGATGTTACATTTTGTACCTTCACCTTTTCTCTATTTTTTTGATAGTTTGTGAAGGAATACATCATCATTATTATTGTCAAAATGTGGTTATCTTTACCTCCCCTTTTGATAGTAATCTTTGATGTTTGATTGTCGTGTCTTTTTCCTCAGAGTTGTTGCCTGGTGAACTTCTCGATTGGCACTATCGAAAGACCATTAATTTGCATAATATATAAATTAGCATGTAATGGTTCCATGGGACTTTTGCTGGGAGGTCTATGTTGAGGGCGTGGACCGCCGTGAAGGAAGGATAGAGATGTGATGGCTCTTAGTCATTTTTATTTTTATTTATCAAATTCTCGTGCTGAACATCTTTTTCCAAAATTATTGAACTCTCAAGATTTAGAGAATTGTCACAACTTGTTTTATTTTTATGCTCAAGACAAAATAATGAGTTTATTTATCAGTGTTACTTATGTGATTCAAAATGAGTTTTTATTTATAACTTATAAAATAAAAATTAATATAAAAAAATTATTTCTAAAAAATAAAATGTAGTTGTTCACTATACATGTTCATATGAGATCTAAATAGTTTAACGTGAAATACACGTGCAAAAACATCGGGTAAGATGACAAGAAAAATACACAACTAATATATGCATTTAACTAATAAATTTGGACCATCTTCATAGGTCCGAGTGAATAATAACTACATATGAAGATCCACAATGAACATTTACAAGAAAATCTGCAATGTTATTTTGTGCAAATCTTATTATTCAAATCTTCTCTTAAATAAGCAATACTATTTAATATAATATTTTATCAATAGGTAATCAAATGTAACAGTGGTCAACAATTAATTTTTTTTGTAAAAGGGAAAAGGGGGAACTAAACCAAAAGCTAAATGATGAAGAAAAAATAAAACGAAATGTTCAGTAACAGAAGGAAAAATGCAAAAAAAAAAATAGAAAGAGAAGAAAAGAAAAAATCAACATTAAAATGGAAAATCTTTCTAATACCTTTAGAATGTTTTTATCCAAACTTAATCTCAAATCCCATAAAAATTTATCTCATATTTTAAATCCAACTAGAAAAGACAATCCTAAAATTACCCAAACTCTAAAATTTCACTACTACACAATCCCCAAGTCCTAGAAACTAGATGTCGATCTATACTCAAGACATGAATTCATATACAACATACATGCATAAACCCCAAAAAAAAAATTCCTTTATTTACCATTTTTAAAAGAAAAGAGTTCAAGAATTAGTGAGGTCAAGTTTGAGTTCTTGTCCGAGTTTTCATGTGCGTTTCTTGATCTAAGAAAATATTTATGAAAGATCAAGATTAAAATTTGTTCATCTCTTAACTTTACGCTATTTTGTTTGAACCAAGTTTCATTCTTACGCATAATATATTTTTAGTACATAATACATGATCGTTTGGCCTTTGTGGAGGAGCAAGTTGCCAGTCTTGCCAGATATGTGTGATGGTTGCGCTCGAGAGCCATTCATGAGGTTAAGGTCCGTTGCAGGCATAGTCTAGTTGAGAAGGCTACCTGAGAGACCGAGAATGACTCTTACTTTGAGCCTCCCGTACTTCTTGATAAATACTTTCGCAGATAAAAGTCCTTTTTCATAGTGGATGTTGTAATGACCTTTAAATCATTTCTATGTTTATGACTCATATTTGTTGTTTTTCTTATAGTGACCCCAATTCATTTATGACTTGCTGGAAAGGACCTTTTTGGTCACCAAGTCGTTTGTTTAGTTTTTACATGAGTTTTAGTGTTTTAGAGCTTTGAACCTTGACTGGTCAGTTTTGATCAAATGTTCAAGAAGATGACCTCAAAATACAATTCTGATGATTCCATCCGCTTTGTAAGAGTCATGTTAAGCTAGTAGAATGGTTGGCATGACTCCCATAGCTTTCAATGTGAGTCTCCATGATTAGGCATTTTAACTTTCAAGCTAAGGCTTAAGTTTGACGTTAGTCAACTATTTGAATAAACGATCTCATATGAGAATTATGTTAGCTTTGAAGAAATGTTAAGATTTGTCTAGAACCACACTTCGTTGAGATCCCGAGGCTGAAGGCAAATTATGAGTGCCTTGTGTTTTGTGGCTTAAAATGGAGTCTGGTGTGGGACCCACTTTTTGCCAATATGACCTCGTATAGATATTTCGACTGCTCGGTTGAGTTAGAATATCAAATTTTGTAGGGTTGCATACCTCGTTTGCAAGCATGTGGCACCAAACGAATTCGAAGTTTAAGCAAACTAGTTGAAGTGCAGATATCTGGGAAAATTTTTATCGACAAGAGAATCAGACTTTTAGTGACCCGAGATGGACTTTTAGAGACTAGAAATGGACTTTGAGAGACCATATCTTGGTATTTAAAGTTTTTCAATTTTACTTGCACCCTTATTGCTTCTTTTTTTTTTTCAAAAATATGTTCCGGCCCCTCATCCAATCCCCTAATTGTGATGATTTTCATAATTTCTCGCTCGTGTCGTGGATAGTTTTTGAGAGCTGTCTCTTCTTTTCGGCTTCACTGGTTCCGTAGTGTGTTTGTGACTTCTGGATACCTGTTGAGGAACCCATCGCTTCCTCATTTCTTGATTTTTTTCTCTAAAAGTTCTCTCTAAAGGAGGATACATTGCCAGTTCTGCAAGATGGCTGCGAAACCACTGGTGGAGCCTTGCCGGAGCTATGACAAAATATTGACAATAGCATCATGCACAAAACACATTTGCAATCACCTGCTAATTCCTTTCCTAGCTCTATGAATCTGAGAAATAGTGTCGCGGTCCTTGTTCAAATTTCTAAAAAAAAGCTACTTTGGGACTATAGCAAGGCACATTTATATTGATCTTGATGATGAAGAGGACCATGTGTTGATATGGAACAAAAAAAGATGTATGTTTTGTTATCTCCGGTATTCAAATTAGCAAATCAGAAATAATAAAAGATGAAAAGAAAAACACGAAGAACCATCCGAGTCTACAGAACCCATGTGTCCTTCCCCTCAAGTACCCGAGGTTGCAGATTAATTACTCCCAATATAAAATGAATTATCCATTAAAGAATTAGTGGTACCTCAAACTTTGATAATTTTAACAATTTAAAAATGACAGCAACGAATCACACACAGACATTATTGATTGATTTAGTTTTATAAGAAATGTATGGAAAAGAAGGGAAGAATTTGATGCAGAAAATGAGAGAAAAGCTCTCTATTTATATCCAACAAAGGGTAAAGGTCAAAACCCTTTGGAAAGAAGACAACATTTCAAAAAGATCACAACACTTTGGAAAAGGCACAACCTTTCAAACGGTCACAACCCTTTAAAAAGGACAAAAGCTTTCATAAAGGTCACAACCCTTACGCGTAGTTACAATCCTTTAGGAGAGTTACAACCCTTCATTTCCAGTTCACACCTTTAAAACCCAACATATTGAACGACAACTAATGAAATTGAAAGTATAGACTCCTACCTTTACTCCAGAAGAAACTCCCATTGTTACGGTATGGATTACACTTTCACAGTTGTCATGGCATTGCTATAACAACGAATTTATCACAACCTTGTTATCTCCTATTGTCATGACCTTATACTTAGATGAAACATCTCTTCAGAAAACTAGAAGGAAGTGTCGTAAAAGTAAGATTACAAATGGATGTTACCAATGAAAGAACCCCCCCCCCCCACACACACACACACACACCTGATGTTTGGATAGGATTCGATGTAGAGGACTTTACTATTGGTAAATTTCAAACTATCAAATATTAGGGGCTCCCTGATTATTGTTCTTATTGAAAACATCAAGGTCACATGTTCCATGTGTGCAAAATCAAGCTAAGGGATGAAGACAATAAGAGGAGAAAGGAAGTTGAAGCTGAAAACAAGACTAAAAACAAAAAAGATTGATCCAACAGCTAATCAGGTATCTCCTAATTTAAATGAACTCAATTAATGCTAATCTAGCCTATACTAGTAATGTAGGTGCAAAGTACAACCAACAACAATTGAATAAAAAGAATGGGGGAAAAAAGGGGCATTAACAAAATGAGGATGGAAAACTCCAAGGGATTATATTTATAAAAATCAAGCCCAAAAGTAATCAACAAAACAAGGTTGACAAACCTATTTCTCTAAGATATCAACAAAATAATGACTTGCAAACTAACAATGTTCCACAATCAGGTATTAACTCAATGTTCCCCCAACTCCAACCCCTTAATCAACAACAAATCAAGCAGGATAAGCAAAACAAGCATTGCAAGGATCCATGTATTGACTCAATGTTCCCACAACTCCAACACCCCCATAGTAATGCTTTTGTTGTATTATTATTATTCTAAAGTTTTGGTAGGTAAGGATAGGGGATTGTAGGAGTACATCACTAACCTGCTGGTAGGGGATCCAAACTTGAGGGAGAGTCTTATGGTTCACCCTACCCTAGGAAGGACCTTAGTGACCCTCCTACCACAACTCAATCTCCGGTCAATGTGATGGTTTGAGTCTTTATCTAGATTTTGAAGGACTTTTAAGGATGATTTTGGCACTCGTATTGACTTTAGCATAGCTTTTCACCTGTAGAATGATGGTCAATTGGAGCGTACTATCCAAGTCCTTGAAGACGTGTTGCAGGCTTGTGTGTTAGATTTGGAGGTTAGTGGGACCAATTATTTCCTTTGGTGGAGTAGGTGTACAACAACAACTACCATTCTAGCATTTAGATGAAACCATTTGAGGCCTTATATGGTAGGTGTCGTCACTCTCTAGTTTGTTGGTTTGAGCCTACACAACCTAGGCCATTTGGCACGGACTTGATTCAGAAGGCCTTGGAGTAGTGAGGGTGATTCATGATAGACTTCGGGCAACTTAGAGTAGGCATAAGAGTTATGTGTATTGTAGGCGGCCTCCTTAGAGATTCTATATTGGTGACAGAGTGTTCATCTATGTGTCACCCATGAAGGGAGTTATAAAATTTGGGAGGCATGAAAAGCTTATTCCCATGTATATATGTCCTTGAGATCCTTCAAACAGTTGGAGAGGTTTCCAATGAGTTAGATATGCCTCCGATATTCATGGTTATCTTCCCTGTTTTTCATGTGTCGATGTTGCGCCGGTATGTTCATGTCGAGTCTCATGTGCTTTAGTATGATGCAATACACTTGGATGATCACTTGGCTTTGTGGAGGAGCCAGTTTCCATTCTTACCATAGATGTGTTACACTTGCACTCGATAGCGATTTCTACGGTTCAGGTCTGTTGGAGGCAACGTACAATTTATGAGGTTACCTAGGAGACCGAGCATGATATGTGGGAGCAGTTTCCTTGTTTGTTGAGTCTTCAGGTACTTCTTGACTCTTACTTTTGCGGACGAAAGTCCTTTTTCATATTTGATGTACAAGATCAATACATAGCATAGGAGAAGGTAAATGGGTCATTAAATGGTTCTTCAAGTCTTAACCCAATACTAACGTTTACATTGTTATAGAATACCATAAACGCTTGCGGAACATCACTTAGATAAAATCAGTTATCCACATTATTCAAACAGTAAAATCAACTACTCAACAATTTGGTGAAAAATTGCTATGGAAAAGGTTTTTACTTTCGTTGAAAAAACATAAATCTAGGGGTTAGAAGAAGAAATCCATTGTGTAGCGTAAAAAACCCTAGTATTTGAGGTCTTTGAAAATATCCTTGACAGGACCTCTTGGGGGAAGAAATACCAATGAGTGTGAAAACCCCTACCTTATAGATGAAGAATCCACAAAAATCTGATTGGAAATCCCATGAGTGAAAACCCATACCTTATAGATGAAGAATCCACAAAAATCTGATTGGAAACTTTGAAACCTTCGTCTTCTTCCTTAAGCTTTTCCTTGTGCTTCAATGGAGTTTGGAAAAATAAAGTGTTTCTTGAGAGAGAATGAAATTTCATTTTATTCTGATTTGGGACGTGTAAAGGTGGTCTAAAATATGCCTAATATTAATGTATAGACGTCCCAAGAATTACCCTAAAGAACATCCACTTAAATTACCTAAAACACCCCTCCTAGATTGATTACAATTAGGAGAACATTTGACTTAGGGTCTCAGGGTTTTGAACTAGGATTTAAATTAAAGTAATTAAGGTGCATAATTATTTAAATTAAGTGGACCGAGGGTAATTAATAAATTCCCCCCTCCCCGAAGTCTTCTATGACTATAACAAACCCTTTGGACAATCCTGTTAGGTCTGGATGTTCTTTAGTTAGTAATTGGCTAGTGTCACCCGGGTAGGTCTTAGGTTGTTTCGGGTGACTTTTGTAGTTTATTTTTGTTTATCCTAGGTTAGTTAGCTATTATTTAATTTGGTCGGCCTAGGGATTGGTAGGAATCTCAGCCCCATGTGGCGGTGACCCAGTGCGCCTGCCCCCTAACCACCCTAACGAATCGGTTGGGCTTGTCTTATTGTCTCTCGGCAGTTCTGCAGCACAGGTGTTGTGGCGCCTATCTTGTTGTACCAAGGATGTAGCCTCACTATGTCCGTGGGCAATTATTATCTACATGATCATTTAAATGGATTGTGTTATGTACTAGGTTTTACACTTGGATGCCTCATACCTATGTGCACAATAAGATTAATATTTTAGCTAGGTTCTCATTGCAGGTACAATTCCTAAATAAGTGGGGTTGGGGCATTGACCATGAAAGTGTATGTTATTTACTGTACTACATATAATTGGCAAACACCGAAGCCAATAGTTTCTAACCTGCCTAATATACTAAATATTGGGACAATGGGAGCTTAGTACTTAATCATATTCTTAAAAACCTAATAGGTCTTCATGGACAATTATATTTCTGGGAACATCTATTTTACGCATTTTAAATAGTATTAAGCTCTAGTCTAGTCATGCAAATTCTGCGTGTACATCTATAGCATCATTAGATTATCTTGGGACCAAGTAATGAACACTCACCACTCTCAAAATCACCCAAATGGAGGACCTACATCTCCTATCATAGAGTGCTTCAAAAGGTGTCATACAAATACTTGAATGGTAGTTATTATTGTAGGAGAACTCAATCCACGATGGGTGATCGTACCAATTGCCCTTGCAGTCAATAACACAAGCCCTAAACATATCTTCTGGTGTTTGGATTATACATTCCGCTTGACCATCCGTTTGAGGATGAAAAGCGATACTTAGTTTCACTTGAGTACCTAACCCTTTTTGAAATGACCTCCAAAAATTAGAAGTGAATTGGGCATCTCTATCCGAGATGATGGACAAAGGGATCCCATGTAAACTCACAATCTCATTAATGTATAATCTAGCATAATCCTCCGCTGAATAAGTAGATTTGTCGGGGATAAAGTGGGCAGATTTTGTCAATCTATACACAATAACCCATATTGAGTCATTTAACCTCCGGGTTTGAGGCAACCCAACAACGAAGTCCATATTGATTCATTTCCAAGTAGGTACATCCATCACTGGAGTTAGACCTCCTGGTCTTTGATGCTCAGCCTTAACTTATTGACAATTATGATATTTAGCCACAAGCTCCGCTATATCCCTCTTTAAACCGTCCCACCAAAAGACCTCTTGAAGATCGCAATGAATTTTGGTGGCACACAGATGAATGGAAAATCGGGAACCATGAGCTTCTTCCAAAATTTATCTTCTCAAGTCATCTACATTCGGTACACACAATATACCTTGGTACCTAAGTACCCCATTCCCACCTTGGGAGAATGACTCATTGAGCTTACTAAGAACCAATTCCTTTTACTCCATTAATATAGGATCAAGGTGTTGCTTATACTTCACCTCCACCACTAAAGATAACTCCGAATTATGATGAACTACAGAACCTCCATTCGAAGAACCTTCCAACCGAACACCCAACTAGGCCAATCTATGTACCTCTTTCACTATCTCCACACTATCCAATGACATTTGACTTAGAGTGTGCGCAACCACATTGGCTTTGGCAAGGTGGTAAAGGACATTCATGTCATAGTCCTTCAACAGTTCCAACCACCTCGTCGGGGATTGAACTCCTTTTGAGTGAACATATATTTACGACTCTTTTTTGAGTCGTGTTAAATACATTTCCACATTACCCATAGATATAATGCCTCATATTTCAGAACAGACACATGATGCTAATTCAAGATCATGAGTTGGTATTTCTTTCTCATGACACTTTGAGTTGGTCTAGAGGAATGAAGTTATCACTCTTACCATGTTTCATAAGGATACAAACCCCAAACCTACTCGAGAAGCGGTCATAATTACACTACAAACCCTTTGTACCCTCCGGAAGGTCAACATGGAGCAGACGTAAGCTTATCTTTCAAACTCTTGGAAAGATTCTTTTGAGCCTCTGACCACTCAAACTTAAACTTTTGTTGGGTAGTGGTGTCAACGGAGAATGCAAGCACATAGATGCAAATCCATAACCAAACCTTCGAAATACTGGCTAACCAAGAAAATTCGGATATCGTTGGAATCAAAAGATGAGGCAATGATTAACCGCTTTCATTATTATTCGGATCGACCTCTATCTCCATTGAAAAACTATCTGATCAAGTAAAAGCAACTGATATCAAACCAAAATCACACTTAACTATATTTAGCAAAGCTTGATATTCCTTTGGAGGACTTGCAATAATTATGCTCATCTCAACTCTTAGAATATACCACGTATCATCAATGAAGGGACATTACAAAAGGAATCAACGTACTTCAGAACCACTATTCATAAGGGCCATAAAGCATGTCAAGGTATAGTAGACAAAAGACATGACTAGGGACTCATAATGATCATACCTAGTTCGGAAAGTCATTTTAGGAATGTCTTCACCTCTCACCCTAAGTTGGTGATATCCCGACCTCAAATAAATTTTTGAAAAGTAACTCGCTCCTTGGTGTTTATCAAATAAGTCATCGATCCTAAGAGAGATACTTATTATTTATGGTAACCTTGTTTAGTAAACGGTAATCAATGCACATTCTAAGAGACCCGTCCTTTTTTTTCATGAATAACACCGGAGCGCCCCATGGAGAAATACTAGGTTGTATAAAACCTTTG
Organism: Solanum habrochaites; assembly: GCA_027704765.1. Classification (NCBI taxonomy): domain Eukaryota; kingdom Viridiplantae; phylum Streptophyta; class Magnoliopsida; order Solanales; family Solanaceae; genus Solanum; species Solanum habrochaites. Next base: position 49,560,785 of record JAKWJA010002489.1, on the reverse strand, counting down.
TCTAGTAAATTTTTGAGTTGAAACTTCAACTCTTTCGATTTGGCCGCAGCCATCCGATAAGAAGCAAATGAAATGGGATTTGTATCCGGCAATAAGTCAATACCGAAATCTATTTCATGTTAAAGAGGAATTATGGGTAAGTCATCGAGAAAGACTTCTGAAAATTCCTTTACTACGGGGACCGACTCTAAAGGTAGAGTCTCAAATTCTAGGTCCTTGTAGAGACACCCCTTAGAAATCATGTTACAGCATTTTAGACACGAAATGATTCGACATCTAGGGATTGAGTATCCCCTTTTCCACTCTAAAATGGGTTAATTTGGAAATTGAAACTTAACTACCCTTGCTCTATAATAAATAGAAGCAAAACAAGCATGTAACCAATCCATCCATAAAATGACATCAAAGTCAAACATTTCAAGTTCAACCAAATCAACAAAAGTAACTCTATTGGACAACATTATAGGACAATTTCTATAGACCCTTCTTGCAACCACGAAATCACCCATCGGGGTAGAAACCAAAATTGGTTCAATCAAGACAATCGGGTAACACATCAAACTCATGGCCACTAAAGGAATTATAAAAGACAAAGTGGCAACTGGATCTAGTAAAGCGAAAGCACAGAAGTTGTTCTTCTTAGGAGCATCGGAACTAGGACCTCTTGCTTGGGCTTGGCTATTCCCCTTTACTTCACCCCTTACAATAGGAAAATCTCTCACATTATGGCCACTCTTTCCACAACCAAAACAATTATCCGTCCCAACTAGACATTCACCCACATGTTTCTTACCACATTTGGTGCAAGTAGGTTTCTCACTTGGTGAATCACCACCTCTTCCCTTTTGGGACCTAGGGTTAGACACCCTACCATTAAAATCCTTAGGAAATTTAGAAGGAACTTTGTTGGAAAACCTCTTCTTGAACTTAGGTTTGTCTTGAATTTCCATCCTACCCTTATAAGTATCCCCTTCATAAAACCTTGCCCTCTTAGCATCCCTATTTATCCTCTTTAGCCTACTCTCCTCAACTTGTTGAGCTTGCACCATCAAACGATACATGTCCATGTTGACATGAATCATTGTTACATGTCATTCTTCCACTAGATTTAATGCGGACACTCGCATACAAAATGTTGCATTCATCTCTTGGAGTGACCATCAAGAAGAGCTACTTAGAGAACTTAGTGAATTTTAAAGAGTTTTGTATCACACTCATACATCCTTGGCAAAGGTTGATGAACTCATACAATTTTTCCTCTCTTTTGTTCCTTGGGAAGAACCTAACAAAAAATGCCCTCCTAAAAGATTCCACCTTATGGGACACGCTCTCAAACCCTATTTCCTCATTAAAGTATTACCAAGTTTGAGTTATATCTTTGAGTTGATAAGCGGCTAGCTCGACCTTCTCATTTAAACTCACCCCTATAGCATACAAGATCTTGTAGACCTCATCAAGAAAGTCTTGGGGGTCTTCATTAACCTTAGACCCAAAGAACATTGGAGGGTTCATCCTAGTGAAGTCCTTCAAGTGAGAAACCATGGTACTAGCATTTTGGTTCACGCGGGGTTCAACTTCCTGGTTTTCTTGAACCGTCATAGTTTGAGTTTGAGTATCTACGGCTTGAGCTTGGGTAGTCATAGCTTGATCCAAACATAGAAAATCTGACCTTATCTCTCCATCTATCACATCTGGAGGATTAACCGGAGCTTGGTCACCCACATGAACATGTTTATTGAGAAGGAGCTTGATTGCCTTGTGGAGGAGCTTGGTTGTCTTGGGGAGGATCTCCCGCATTAACAATCTTTTCTTCAACTCTTCTTACAACTTCCCTTCAGTAGATATAACTATAAACAACAATAATGTAAAACCTGAAAATAACTAGTAAGTAGTTTTTTAAACGTTCCTAGATGCTTGGATTAGGACCGGGGTTGCAACGGCTTGTATTGGCGTAGACAACCCGGACCTCAGAATCTATGAACTAGACAAGACAACCAACTTGCGTGAAGATAGTTGTGATATAGTCCAGGTGAAGAACCAACCTATAGGGCACCCGGAATTGAAGAGATCACCCGGATGAGTTTTTTTTCCGAACTTAAAGGGGGTATAAGGTTTAATCTTAGGGTTTGGAGGGTTCTAGGGGGAAATGGTATTTTTCCTTCTATGTATAGTGTTCTAATTATCCTAATTATTTATAAATTACCATAAGATTAAATTAATAATTAATAATTTAAAGAGGAGGGACAATTCAGTAGGGTTGCCGGCCGAATTTGACCCTTTTTCGCAGTTAAGCTTCACCCGTGTTCGACCTTGTGGAAGAAAAGGTTAAATTAATTAATTAATATTAATGATATAATTTAATTAAAGGTCATTCATAATTAGTGATTTCACCTAAACCTTTAAACAACATAAAATTTATTAATTTGTCTGAGGGAGTCCTAGTTGAACTCAATTCCAAAACTAAATCTCCTAATCCTAAGCTACCACTTATTCTCACGTCTCTCTCTACTTCTACCTCACTTGCACAATTATTCTTGAGTAAAGGAAAAGAACAAAACAAAAAAATAAAGTTCATCAAGAACTTGAACGCTAAAACTCAAAAGAAAAATAAGATTCAAAACGAAAAGCAAAAACCAAATTCTCGACGAATTGTGCTTGTGATTTCGGTGGTGAGACGTCGGCTTAGTGAGGGGGTTTTGGAAACACATAAGAACATCTTTGAACGACTTCATGTATGGGTTTTCTTCCCTCTTGGTCCCTTTCCCAAGAGACCCCTAAGGTTCAGTCTATTCACAATCGAAAACTAAGGTTGTCCCCGTTGCATGCCCCTGTCATTAGATCCTTTGAAAGATTCAAGTATGCATTGGTATGACTTCTAGTAGATGATTTAGGACTGGTTGTGATTACGTGTTTAAATATGTATACGGAATTATTGAGAAATGAAATAGGTGATCTGAAAATGTGAAGTTCGTTAACTTGTTTGTGCATGTGTGTGTTGTGAATTAGACACGGTTTGAAGCTTGATACTGACATGTTAAAATGTTATAAATTACGTGTGTACGAATATGTTAAAAAAGTGATGTTCATATGAGTTCAAAGTTGCTGAATTGAATGATAATTCTTGACTGAAAGTAACCTTGAAAATGAACCTAAGGATCTCCCTAAAAACTACTCGAAACGTCTTAATGTTTAACGTGAAAGAGGGTGAGAAAATGGTCTGCAAAAAGGTGATCAAATTTCCAGCTTTTTGGAAATTTGGTTTCGGCCACCTTACTGTAAAAAATTTAGTTTTAAAAGAAATTTTAAAATGCATGAGGTCAGTGGGATTGACCCAAGACCTCACCATAATCACGTTATAAAAAAATATTAAATAATACAATGAGGTATGTGGGGATCGAACCCACAACCTCTTTGGCGAATTAGACGTAAGGAGAAAATATAAATAAAGAATAGGGTGAGTTTTGATGGGGCATGTTCCCACAACCCCTCTTGGTCTAACGACGAATTAAGTGAGAAAGAAAAGAAAGGAAGTGTGGGCGGGGGATTCGATCTTGGGTCCCCCAGTCCGAAATATTTAAGACAAAAAAAATCAAGAAGAAAAAAGAAAGAAAGAAGTGTGAGGTGATGGGGGATGATCTTGGGTCCCGAGCAAGAATTTTATGTCAGACAAAATTAATAAAGAAAACTAGTGTTATATAAAAGGGATTTGAAATAGGTTTCCCTTCGCCCATTCCTATTAAATTAACACAATAAAGCATAACGTGAATAAATGATTAATGAATGTTGCCTTTAAGATAGACTGAGATCTTGGCCATACTTACAATGCATAAGTCTTGTACAATATAGCGGGGTAAGTATGAATCAGTTAGACAAATTACGAATGAAGCCTCTGGCTTGTGTTGGGGACGCATAAGTTGCCAGCATATGTTTATAAGAAGTGAGATCAGATGTTATTTGATGAATGATGTGACCCAGAAGGTTAAGTTATAGGTGAAACACACTAAGAGTCCAAGTGCATTGGCATATGATTAAATGAACATTCACGATAAAAAGGGGTGAGTATTATGAGGAACATATTCTAAGGCTAATGAATGTGGTGACAATATGATATGATACTAACTGTAATATATGATAGAAAAATCTCAATTGGCCTAAGTAATGTTTACCAAACGTACTCACCTATGAGAGTGTAAAGTTAATGAGAGAACCAGTCTCTATGACCACTCTAATAAAAGTTTTGAAGTTTAATATCTACTTACTACTCATGAGAGATGAGAAATCATTTAATGATCTAGATGTCCCATGCTAACAGCCAACTTTTTAATTATGTATGAGTTAATTAATGGAACTTTAACACTTAGCCCGGTAGGCAGAATGAGTGGACTATTCCTTCTTTATGAAGGCAGAGTTCGTTGAATCTCATGAATGATACTGTTCAATCAAACGGTCGAGTCTCCCTAATATCTCATAGTCCTTTGAACCTACGCACAAACTATGGATCTTTGCAGGGTTTCACGTCCTATAATTATGCTAGCATGTTTTGGTTTCATTTGGCCGGTGATTTCACCTCTTTTAGGTATGGGTGGCAACTAGATTCATGTTTCCTCACTATCTATGTCGGCTAAAGTTAAAGTTCCCAAAGAAAGAATGAGTTCCCAGCCTCAATGTTATATGCACACATGAATGAATGATATCAAGATGTTTGGTAGGATAATCAAGAGGTTAACTAGACTTATGTAATGATCCTAGGTCATTCTTAGTCATTGGCACAATGAACCCAATGAGATTCTTAAAATACACCCTAGGTATAGCTGGTGTTACCACTAGCTATGAATGAAAGGAAATGAAGTACGTATGAATGACTGAAGCCGCCTCTGTGTTTTGCAGAAGGCTCCCTAGTTGAGGTCCCATATGTGAGCCCTTATTTTTTGGAAGGCCAAATGTTAAGTCCATGTTTCCTCCATGGTTCATGGCATATGACGAATGAAATCAAATATGATATGTCTATATCAATATGTTAATGTATGATTACAATTCAATTATTATGCGTTTGTGCAATATGATACGTGATGATCGCATGTTACTCTCATGGCATGACTTTCCTAATCCAATTTTGTCAAGTCCAGTGACTATCCTAATCATGCCTGTATGTGGGTGTTTGCTTGCATATACCAGACTTGTAAACAAGTGTGTACTACTTATTCCATACTTTCTCTACTTTTAGGTTGCAGGTGAGGTGGCAGTGAAGCTGGACGTTAGAGCTTACAAGTCGACGCAAAAGTTATCCGAACGTGGAGCTTTCATAAGGATTTGGTAGGCCCTCATGCTTTCGAGGATGCTTACTGATTTATTCTAGCGTAGATGTAGGCATGAGCTAGTGGAGTATGTTCCACTAGCATTTCTTTCGTATTTACTTTCAGATGCTGTATTGGTGCCATTTTGGAAACTCTATATTTATGACAATATCTTTCATTTGATTATCTTGATTTAGATGGTTGTTGTGAATGCTTATGAGTTTACGTAAATATTATTATGCGAATCAATTTTTCAAATATAAAGTTTAAGTAAACAAAAGTTCAAATGTTTCGCTAAAATTAACCTAGATGAAGTAACGATGACATATGTAGGCTTGTCTGCGACCTCTGAGATGTCAACAATGCCAATCTCGTCTGGGGTCTATATTCTAGTTGTGAAAAACATGGTATCAGAGCATTAGGTTAAATTCCAAGGTTAATAAGTTCACATCAGCCACATCGAGTAGTTTCTAAGTTATGGTAGCGAAGTGCACCACTATCATGAATTAGAGACTGCATGATGCGTAGGAAAATTTCCCTTCTTCTGATCCTATCGTGCTTTCCTTAATGTTTGATTTCTTGCTGTTATGAGCGTATCTAACATCAATTTTTATTTTTTTCAGAAAATGAACACAAGGGGGAATGCTGGTCAGGGACTGCCCACAGAATAGGGGTCAGGCTGGAGGTAATGCTCAGCCTATGCGTAATCCCCGGAATGCTATTGCAGCTGAGCCTCCTAAGAGGAACAGATTCTACGCCTTGAAGGGCAGGGAGGAGCAGGAGAAGTCTGTTGATGTGGTCACATGTATGCTCCAAGTTTTCTCAACCTCTGTTTATGCTTTACTTGATCCAGGGTCTACGCTTTCTTTTATGACTCCCTTGCTTGCTCTTACTTTTGAAACATTACCTGAGGTTTTGCATGATCCTATTGTCAATAGTACTCTCTTAGGAGAAAATGTGACAGATGATAGGGTTTATAAAGACTACCCAATAGTAGTATGTGGTAAGACTATGTGTGCATACCTTGTTGAGTTACCCATGAATGACGTCGATATTATACTTGGTATGGACTGGCTCCATAAAAGTTATGCCTTCATGGATTGTCGTAGTAGGGTTGTGAGATTCCGTTTCCCTAATGAATTAGAGCTAGTCTTGGAGGGGTACAATTCGAGGAGTTCAAGTCCCTTGATTTCAAACCTAAAAGCTAATAAAATGATGTCTAAGGGATTGTTATGTCATCTTGTGAGTGTCAACGATCTAGATCCCATAGACTCTGTGCCTGTAGTGATGAGTTCCAAGATGTTTTCCCTGATAAATTGCCTGGAGTCCCTCCCCCTCGAGAGATTGATTTTAGTATCGACCTAGATCCCGATACCAAACCAATTTCAATTCCTTTCCTACATAATGGCTCCAGCTGAATTCAAAGAGTTGAAGCAACAGTTAAAAGATCTCACTTATAAGGTCTTCATCCAGCCGAGCATATCCCCTTGGGGCACTCCAGTGCTATTTGTGAAAAAGAAGTATGGAACCCTTAGAATGTGTATTGATTATCGGAAGCTCAACAAAGTCACTATAAAGAACAGGTATCCACTTCATAGAATAGATGACTTATTCGATTAGCTCCAAGTGTCTAGCTTCTTCTTGAAGATTGATCTTCGTTCGGGGAATCATCAGCTTAGGGTTAGGGATGAAGATATCCCAAAGACAGTCTTTCATACCCGTTATGGTCATTATGAGTTCTTAGTCATGTCATTTGGCCTCACTAATGCACCAACTGCATTTATGGACCTCATGAACCGAGTCTTCCATGAATACCTTGATTCTTTCTTGATAGTATTCATTGATGACATCCTCATCTACTCTAAGACCAAGGAAGAGCATAAACATCATTTGAGACTAACCTTGCAAATACTTAGACAACATCAGTTGTATGCCGAATTCAGTAAGTGTGAATTCTGGCTTAGATCAGTGACCTTCATGGGTCATGTTGTGTCCGATCAGGGTGTGGAGGTGGAATCCAGGAAGACTGAGGTTGTTAAGAACTGGCCAAGACCTCATACTCCCGCCGAATCCGCAGCTTTTTGGGATTGGTTGGTTACTACCGCAGGTTCGGGGAGGGTTTTTCTTCCATTGCTACCCCAGTGACAGCTTTGACTAAGAAGAAAGCCAAGTTCGAATGAATGGAGACTTGTGAGAAGAGTTTCCCTCAAAGTTTTTATTTAGAGTGTGAAGTAAAATATCATAGGTTGTTGGTAAAAGGAGGAGATCGGTACGCGAGTTAGAGAAACAAGAGTTTAATATATTGAAGGGTCGAGATATTTAGAATATTGCACCATGGAAAGAATTTGAGAAATGTAAAGGAATAAGACCTTTTGTATAAACCCTTGGGGTATATTTGAAGGTTGTATTGATGTTTGTATATGAGTTTAGATATAACTGTGAGATGTGAACTATTCTTGTACATACTTATTATGAGTTTATCATCGATTTTTATAAAGATTGAGTTTTGGTGTGGGTGAAAACAGTGAGTTAAGGAAAATTTAGAATTTTATGTGGGATTAGATTGCTCAAATTATGATAGATGACTTAAGAATAATGTACAAGGTGAGATATAATTCTACATGGTTATTAAGAATTTGGAGTTGGATTAATATTGCTCTATTGATAGGACTACATGGAATGTTAAGGTGTGTTACATAGACATTTGATGGTGAATAGAGGTTATGATCTATATAAAATAATTTGAGTGACCAAGAATTTCCCTAAGTGTTGGCATGTGGTATGTAATAGTTTAAAATGGTAGCTAAGCATGGTATATGAAACTGGTTTGAAGTTGACTTTGGGTGTGATTTAATAGTTTTATCTCGATGAAAAGGTATTAGAAATTTGAATTAGTGCTATTACCTTGGTTTGGTTTGCGATCGTAATTGTCATGTAGATGCTTAAATAAACGAGAAGCCTAGTTGAGCATTATTTGATAAGGATAATTTGATACTTTATGATTGTTTTTGGGAGTACGGTGAAATGATGCGTTGTGGTTATGCATGTGTTGTGTGTTATAAGAGTGTTGACTTAATTTGCATGTGGGGTCGATAAAGCAAGTAGGTTGTTGCAATTAATAATAGGACTAATTAGGAGTCTGGTAGCCAAGAAAATGAAAGAGATAAAGTCCAGATGAATGAAAATAGTTTATAATGGGACTATGGGAGGAGTATTTAGAGTTATTCAACCTTCGTTATGTACATTCGTATGTGACCAAGTACTTTACCATGGATATGGCTTAGAGTATGATTCACTTTCTACGTCTATATGTGTTTTCCCTTTTATGGATGAGCCTCTAATAGTGGATCGGGTGTACCGATTCTTTGATTGTCCTCCTAGTAGGGTGGGGATCCTTGGTTAGACTTGTTCATTCTAGTTATGAAAGATTTGGTGTTGTTTGGGATAGTGTAAGTATATTAGTAACTCTACACACACAACTTTGCTTATGAGAATTTATAGGAGAGCTACTCATGAAATTTACAGTTATTCGATAGACTTAAGATTTATCTCATCATTAGTATCATGTTTTGGCTATGTGTGATCGAATGTGGAGACCATGAGGTCTAGTTTTATTGTTCTTAAAGTTTGTCTATGATAGCTACTAATTTAGCTTTTTGACAATGTTGTTAGAGGCTATGTATGTTTGAGTGTATCACTCGATAGTGGTTACTTGATCATTTTCATCTTTGGATCAGATGAGTTTGATTCTCCTGGATGATTACTTGATGTCTATTTTTGTAACTTAAGTCCAGGAAAAGATTGTGTTGTGAGAAGGGAACCTTGATAAGATCTATGACGGTTTGTGCATTATGAGTGTGTGGTGATTGATTTAGGTTCACTTATGATTGAAATTAGTATTGATTCAACATTTGATATTCACAGATTTTTATTGATTTAGGTAACCTTTCTTACCCTCGCTTTCTTTTTGATTATTCGAGGACGAACGATGGGTAAATTGGTATTTAATGTAACGACTCATTTGGTCGTTTGAATACTAGAGATTTTTATTTCATAAAGGACTCTTTACGATAGATTCTAAATGGATATTTGGACTATTCGTAACTACAATTATAGAATAAATGGGTATGTTTTAATAATTTATTTAGTTGGTGGTTAAAGAAAATCGCATTAAAATTAATAGTGTATCACTTTTACCATCTTTTTATGACAAGTTATTTATACAATTAGGAAAATAAAAGTCAAGTTAAATTAAAGGTAGGTTATTATTATTATTTTATCAAAATACAAACTTATTGTGGCTGAAACCCTCGATGAAAGAAGCGAAAAACAACAAAACAATCTTGTTTGCGCTGGTGCCATCAGGTAAACCTCAACAAGTTTAGGCTCATCCTATTCCTATTATATTATTAATGTTAGTGTGACTAGTTATATGTTATATTCAAATATTAGATGAAAATTAAAAGAGAGCATATAGAAATAGTGTTGTGGCTAATTACTGGAAGTTACTACTAACGTAAATCTATATTACATTGATGACAACAGGGGCGGACCCAGTAAGTCAGACGCGGGTGCTCGATCACCCATTGATTTTTGAAGTTTTTTTGTATATATATATAGGAAATAATGATACATATTTTATTATAATTTAAATTGCGCACCCATAGACCAGAAGCAGCTGTGTGTGAGCTTGTTTAAAAACTCTGCAATAAGAGTGCGCGAAGCCACTGGCGAGGGTTCACATCTCCCCAGTACATTCTTTTTTTAAATCTTTTCCAGCGAATTTTACTAAACCTGTTTTTTTTTTTTAAAAAAAAAAAAAATCCTTTTTTCTAGTTAAGGGCTATTTCTCTTCTTTTTTTAAAAAAAAAATCCAAACTAATTTTATGGACTTTTTTTATTTTATTTTTTCTTTTTCTTTTGTTTCTAGTTAACAGGGCTTATTTACTCCCAATTTTGTACTTGTTTTTGACTTTTCCAATTCTTCCGTTGTTTTGACTTTTCCTATTCTAATTAGTTTAGGTAGCAATAATTTTTTCTTTCTTTTTTATTTTTATAAACTTTTCCTATGCTTTAAAACATTTTGCACTGCCCACTTTTAGGATTATTTATCTAGCAAACTACGAAGTCATTCATTCTTCTTCTCTTCTTGTTTTCAAAGAGAAAAAAACCGTCAGCAGTACTGGGCCCAACAACAAACTTCACCTATTTTCTTTTCAAGAATCCAGAATACAACCTACACGTACTAAAAAGTTGAGATTGATTACAAGAACAACCACCACCAAAACATGTTAGTTAATGAAAAACCAAAAAGTTTGGGAAATTACGTTTAAGTTTACATTGGCTTATTGGATTGTACTCTACTTCTAATTCTTAAATGATTCATCCTCCACATAAAATTTATTTTTGTTACTTGAATACATAATGTTTTATCACTTTAGATTAAAAATATATTTTTGCACAATACTTTTTGAAATAATATTTTTCGTACCAATTACTTGATTCAAAATTTAAATTTTAAATGTATACGTTTATTTGGTGCCTTACTCATAGATTGGCTAATTGTTGCTATGTGGTGTAGAAAAATCAATATAGATATATTATTGTTGTTGTTGTTTGAGTTACTCGATAGAAAATTAATAGATTTTATCAAAACATAATTGAAATTATGTGAATTTATTATGTGAATAATATTATTTTTTTTTGTAGGAATTATTCTTTATAAATTGAGATGGATAAGTATGTCACAAAGATCGAAAACTGGGTATCCAGTTCTAGCTCTACCAATCCATCACTCACTGCTTCCACCATAGTTCCTGAAAATTCAGAAGAAATATTTATGTCCATTTGATTTAGAAATCTCTTGAAACTATCCCGGAATTGAAAGCCATTGCAGAAATTATAATCCTAATATACGTGATATATTAGGGATATTAATTTCTTAAAAGCCTTGTGCCAACCTAAACATAAATTTCCTAAAACCTAATTTGGGAGGAAATGCGACAGTTCTTTTCCTATTGGTTTAAGATCGTAAGTGCTTGGAGTAATAGCATAACAAAGATTTGCTTCTGTTGTGTTGCTACTTGTGTTAAAAAAATATGAAAGTCGTGGAGATGTGGTTGAGCTGCTTTTAACAAGACCCGCTTTAGATCTTTGACCAAGCTACAGAAGATTTAGAGCTCATGTTGGAGAGTAAATACATCCACAACAATGTTTCAACCAGCATCTTGATTTGAATTAATCATCACAATCAATACGCACTTCATTTGATAAAAAATCCAGAAAGAAAAAAGTGAGTCTCGACTTCACTTGTAGTGCTTCAGTTGATGTGACAATATTTCTCCTTGAAATTATGATTATCATTCGTGGACATGATGAGAGTCGATCTTCTTCAATAGAGGTATTTTTCTTGAACTTTTGTCAATGTTAATGGAGATATTAATAAAGATAATGGAAGCATAGTTTAGGAAAAAGCCCAAAAATGAAATGATTGTTTCTCCAAGTATTAAAAAGGATATTGTTTGATTCTTGTCTAGTAAACAACCATCCCCTATCCTTGAAATTTAGATGGATTATTTGGATATTAGTCGATGATAAAGATAATCCACAAGGAGCAAATGCACTTGTTTTTTGAGATATGTTAACAAAGAAGGAGAAGTGATAGAACGATTTTGTTGGTATTGTTCATGTTAGTGATACATATTGCTTGTTCATAAAGGAAGCAATCTACTCTTTTCTTTCAGATCACTCATTAAGTCCATCCCAAATCGTGGGCAAGGTTATGCAAAGGACATCTAAATGGTCTTAAAACTTTGATTTTGACTGAGAACTTCCTCAGCATATTGGCTTCTTTGTTTTAACCACCAGTTCAGTTAACACTAGTGCTTTTTCAAAGAAGGATTCTAATTTAATGATTTTTTTTGCTTAGTTACTATTGTGTTAAATATTGTTTGAAGCATCTTTAAGCGCGGATTTACTCTTTGGAATCACCAAGCTGAACAGTTAGAGGAGTGCTCATATCAGAGAAGTGCATACCGGGCGAGTGTTACATAAAAAAACATGGCTTCAAAGGTCAACGACCAGGTGATACTCGTTGGGGTTCTCATTTAAGACCTTAGATTCAATCTTATTAATCTATTTCATCATTATTCATGTGCTTTGAATTTCTGGATGCGAGTGTCCAAACTATCCTGATAGACTTCTTTCTAAAACTCTTGTGGATACGATAAGAATTTGATTTTCCTTTATGCGGCACTTAATGTGGAAAGTTCTTATGATGACAAATGAATTGAGCTCCTCATTACAAAGGATAGATCAAGATATTGTCAAATTGTCAATGCTATGGATTTCTTGCTCTTACAAAGCAAGATTACAAAATATGAGGGATAATTAATTCGAATTACTGGATGATGTCCCTCTTCTTTTTGTGATAACATGATATAGTCCATTCCGGAGATGAATGCTAGCTACCTTCCTGAAAATCCAAAGCGTAAAGCTCTTGATGTTACCATATTCTCATCATTTGCGTGTTGAAAATTATTTTATGTTTTTATTGATTTGCATCTTCAAAGAACTTAATAATTCGGTTTGATGTTGTGATTACTCTGCTTACTTCTAGGTATGGCTCAGTTTGAATCCAGTTTAATTCATTTGGTAGTTTTTTTGATAAAGGCATATATGGGTTAGGCTCAATATTATATGACTGAGTTTGACAGTACAAGCTTCGGGATCTCAGTTTTCTCATCTTGTGCTTTATAGGTTTCTGCTCGTGGTTCTGACCGAGATGTTCTTCAACTTGAGGGATTAGGTGATCTTCCTAAAGTATTGATCAAGTCCGATCTACATCAAACTTGGCCCCTTGTTATTTGCTTATCAGTTGCTCTCATTCTTCCGCGTTGCTACTGCTTCTCGTGGAACGAAGCTTCTATTCATAAAGTACCTTAAAAATGAACTCCGTAATAGTATTGGTGATGAATTTTGAATGGTTGTTTATATTTTGCTATGTAGATCGTAAGATATTTGGCAAATGTAAAGTAATGATCAAATTATTATCGTTTCAACATATGAAAGTCTCGAGCACAATTATGACTTGACCAATTATTAGTACAGGTCAGTGTGACTTGTAAGTAGAGGTTATTTTTTTTATAATGATAATATTGGATTCTTTGGTTTTATTTTTAATTTTTTTTATTAAAGAGTTTGAGTTAGTATACATTTACTTTTTTTTATTAAAGAGTTTGAGTTAGTATACATTTACCGTTTGTGATTGCTAACAAGTTTATGCTAAAGGAAGTGAGCACCCACAACCTTTAAATCCTGAATCCGCCACTGAATGATAAACAAAAGTCAATTCATTGTGGTGAGTTGATATTATGGATTTTACTTATCAGAAAATCATTTGGGTATTAAATGATTGTGTTTGTATCCTATAGTTGTCGCCACTGGTTATAGTTACCAGTTGGCTTAATTGTGTAATAGGTAATTATTTTTTTTAGTTATCATATTGTAATTCAAGTTTAAATATATATTGGGATAGGTAATTAATAAGTGTATTGTACAGTTTGAATACCATTAAGGTTATGCTATTCAGAGAAATAAAGACTAAAACCTAGGCTTGCAATTTGAGAAATACGAGAGTTGACATATAAGTTGACATCAAAATTTAGGAGGTTTTTATAGTAATATGGGTGTTTATAGTCTTGTTTACTTATGAGTTATACATAATTGATAGATTAGAAAGGTTCGAGGCTTGAGGATGGAAAGCATTGGAAGTATTTGCTTGACTCGGTTCTTGGTGGAGGTGGTTATGGTTTATTCTAATTTTGATAATAACTCTTACTAGTGCATTTGAATGCATTGGATGATCTTGTGAAGTTTTTCTATGAACTTTGAATTGTGCAGTTTCTCTATATATATAGAAAATAAATATAATATAATATAAATAACTAGAATTATAACTAATTAATTAGTTTAAGCTTGGGGGTAATTTATGATACATTAACATTAAGTTAAGGGAGTTTCATACTTTTAAAAAGATCAGATAGATTAGATAATTATGATCAATGATTAGATCGATAGAAGAATGAAATTAGCCTATTTTTTTCTTTATTTTAGATTTGCCCGTTTATTATTTCTTTCTTCCTTCCCATTACTATAACCCGTTTTTTTTTTTTCTCCCTTCTATTTATTAAAAAATAAGTAAAATTTACAAAATGACTAGAAAGATTGTAACTTAAAGAAAGACTATCTTCTACTCACTTTTGAATTCAGTAGCAAAAATTAATAAAAGTTGAGGAAAAAAATGAAAAAAATTATAAATAAAAAAACACAAAAATGAAAAAAAAAAAAAAAGGTTGAAAAACAAATGATCAAAGAGGTTAGTTTTACAATATTTGAGATATGGAGGGACAAAACTATATTTATTCAATACATAATGAAGAAGAAAATAAGAAAATACATGAAATCACCTTTGAATTTGGCAACAAAATTTACCTTAACACTTTAAATATACATATGTTTAGATACCCCTTAACAACATTGAAATGAATATAATATCACCACACTCAACAATGGACCATAATTCACTCATGCAACTGGCATGCAAGACGCCACAAACCCATCCCCCACCAACTTCATTACTTTTTATTATTTCTTATTTATTTATGCACCATTTATTTTTCCATAAACCTTTTAAATTAAGTTAACACACGCAATGGTAATTATGTCATACAAACAACAAATGCATAATTACGAGTCCTAACATCAAACTGCACCTATTTTTATTTTCCCTCCCCGATCACTTCTTTCTTCATCTCATCTTCAAGACGAGCCCAAAAAAAAAAAAAGAAGAACAACGGAGAGGGTTGGAGAGTGCGGAGCGAGGCGGAGGGAGAGAGAAGCAGGGTGGGGCGCATCGTGATGCAAGGCGGATGCAGAAGGGAACGCAAGCCGAAGGGGGAGGGAGGGGGGGGGAGTCGGGAGGGAAACTGAAAGCAAGAAAGGAGGAATGGAGGGTGGGAGATTCACTGGCGCTGGGTTTTCTTGTAAAAGATTGTGTGCGGTCACCTTTGCATAATTGAGTGGTGTGGGTTGTGTCTTACAGAAAATCAAACCAACCTATTTGTAAGAGGAAGAACCGAGGCTACCTTACACACTGGACCATTATCCGTCTTTGATTTATATCTCTCCTCCGTCCTTCCCCTCCCCTTCCCCTCTTTGGATCGGACTTAGTGAAAGGCGTAAGTCAAGGCGACCTGAAACGGAATGGGGGGGAGTCATGGGTGGCAGTAAGATTCAAAATTTAAATAGCTTTAGAAGACCTACTCTAGGGATATCCTACCGGCTCTAAGTTTCCCTGCTCGCACTTTCTAAATAGGCCCAGGGCTGCAAAGACAATCAAAAAAATTCATAGAAATTTTACACGGTCCGGGGTGTGTCGATCTGGAATGAGGGTCTTCTTCATTTATGTACAATTCCGGTCGGTGAAGACTGTGGTGTGTAAAATTTTTAAAATGAAATTCTATAACTATAGTTATTTAATGTGATGTGATAGATATTAAATGGCTGTTTGTTTTATATTTAGTTGGGTGATTAGTGACCAATGTCTGGATATAGGGTTAATACCCTAGGGGATCACACACCTAGTTAACACCATACTTGAAATAAATTATAGGTTTTTGTTTGGGGGGTGGATAATCAATTATCTTGACAGGTGAAAAACGGTCAAAGCAAACGAACACAATTATGAAAAGAAATTGTCCAGAATGGGAGGGCTCGTGCTGCCCGGGGAGTGACAAGCCGCTTACACATTGCGCGTACTATTGGGTGAGAAGTGTGACTTCCAGAATTGGCTCAAGTGGGATATCTTAGGGTGTGTACAAACAAATAATGAACCCATAACTAAATAATCTAAATGGAAATGAAAGTCATGTTATTGTTATTATTATAATGACTTTGGCACTGTGTAAAAAAATTGTAAATACACATGTAACAATTCTAATCTACAGACAATTTTTATAGAACGAACGAAACAAATCGTGGGGAGTGGGGGGGGGGATATCAGATTTGTTGGTGGTGGAGTTCATTGAACTCTCCTGGGGCTTAGTATAGAGCAGAAATGGGATACTGAGTTAATGATGTAGAATGCTTAGACGAGGTATAGTTTTGCAACACGTAAAAGTTAGCACATGAGTAGATATTATTCGTACCGGGTGGGAAGATTTATAGGATGGGTAATGTGGTGAGTTTCAGTGGTTTACTGGTCGTATCACGAAACATAATTTGATTTGTGGGGGGGAAGTTGGGTACAAATTTTCTATGGTTTTATCATATTAAAGGACGCAAGTTTGGGTGATATGGATATCTAATTAAAGTTGAGTGTATAATTGTACAAAACTAGGGTAGTTTGTAGTGTTTGGATAAATTGTGACTTAACCTTAGACTTGGAATTATAAAATACGAGAGTTGACACGTTAATTGAAATCAAGATTAGGAACTTGATTATAAATTTTGGTGAGTTTTTCAGTCTAGGCTAGACCTGTAGTAATGTGGATGTTCTTAACTTCAAAATCTTACGGTGGTTATTTATTTGATTAGATTGCATTGATTTGGAAGCCCTACAAAAGGGAAAGACTCAAGTCCAGGACTGATTGTTCGACTATTTGAGGTAAGTAGATTTCTAAACCCCTGTTAAGTGTATGTAATTTGTGTATTTCCTTATTATATGTGTTTAGGGGTAATAAGACTTGGTAATGAGTTAACTTGTCCACATTGATCAATTCTAATCATAAAAAGGGAGAAATAAAAGGCAATGTGGTTATTGTTTGTGTGTGATGTGTTGAAAATTGTTTGAAAGACTTCGTTGAAGGACATTTTTCTAGTAATTAAATTAAAAATGGAATAGACCATGGGTAAGGGCGAATGATGGGGGTCTCGTACCAATGGTGTGATGGGAATTGGTACGAGTATCGGTGTAATAAAGGAAGATTTATATTATAGAATGCTGATTTTAAATCCGAAATGCATCATATGGATATAGCTAAGTAATCGGCCGCATGGCCAAAAGCGATCAAGAAACCCCATCCCTCTCTTTCCTCTTTCCGCCCCTAGTCGCCTCTACTACTTTCGGTCCAATCGTACCAGTCCCTAGTTTTATGGGCTTTAGCTTCTACAAGCAAGAATTCTTTTTCATCTCCCCTGTTATTGACTTGACTTATTATGTGTGATTTTGTTCTTTATTGAACTCATATATGTGTGGTAGCTGAGGTGATTGTATATCATATTAATATTTGATTGAGATCCATCATCCTTTTTACTAAAATCATATTGTGCACATGCATTGAGATGAGTTTGAGTATAAGTTGGGCATGTGGAGATCGCCCATGGTGGGACGGTGAGATGTTAAGATTATAACTTGGGCACATAGAGATCGCCCGTGCAGAATTTGTTTGATTTATGATAGTGCATTGAGATTATCAGCACAGACACGTGAGGATCATCTGTGTCCGTATATGGACCTCACGAGTCCCCCATGGGTCATGAACTCTCGATGTATTTTCGAGGAATGTCATGTATAGACGGTTGAGAGAGTACTTAGTATTCTGATACACATTATTTCATGGTGTCATATTGTATTACATCCCATGACAACTTCATTATTGATGTTTATGTGTTTTATTGGTGGTTGGAATGTACTTGTTATTTGATTACCTCTATTTGATGAACTTGATTTTGTGTTACTGATATTTGTGAGTACCTTTTGTGGAAGTTGTGTTTGATGAATATTGAGTTTGTTGTTGAGGGTATTTAATTCGTAAACTGTGAACTGTTAGGTTGGATCGGTTTTATGCATGTTGTAGTGATCGAGTATCGATTGGTGTGTAAGGAGTATCCATATTCCATCCTCTTAGCTTGATAAGCATACTTAATTTCAACTCAAAAAGTCAACATTCATTACAGGAGGAAACATGCATGCATTTGAGAACTTTACATAAAGACCAACCTCTAAGACAACCCCCAAGTTACACTAGTGCAATGTGAAAGTAGCATCCCATAATACTACCTCCACTTAGTCCTCCTAAGGAATCACCCTAGACTAGGCACATCACATTTAATCATTTACATAACTTTCATAAAGATTAGATATAATACTATCATTCTTCATGAATATTAAACATAGAATCAACATGATTCATTTACATAAGACATAAACATGCTTCATTAACATTAGACATAAATTCAACTTACTTCATTAACATCATACGGTAACCATTTATTCATTATCATATAAGGACACACCAAGACTCCCTCCGAATGTCTACTTGTGCAATGGATAGAAGGCCTCTCATTCCACCACCTACCCTAGGTAGTACACCCTTAAGAATACTTTGTTCATTACATTAATTTTTGGATGCTAGCTTTAACCGACATAGACCATGAGATCTTAACATAGAATCCCACTATTAATCCCTACCGGATAAGGGATGCCCACTTGCCTAAGGTAGGGTCATACTTTTAGCCTTTACATGGATCTCCAATAGCTAGACCTATGGGGGCGCATAGTTAAGGGATAAGGATATTGCTTCTAAGTAACCTATCTAAACTAACGAAGAGAAGTCATCTCAAGAGGTACATTGGATACAACATCTCTACTCATGAAGAGTATCCACCTCTTATTCAAATCCTCACGGTACTAAGCATAACTACACCACTGAGTTATAAACATTAATTACATTTATTAACTATAGATTAAGGGATAATTATTAAGTACTACATCTCAATTCCCGATGAGTACTTATCCATGGAGATTTCTTTTGAATACCACATCTCAACTCACGAAGAGTATCCAACCTCCAACCATTCCTTGGAAAGATCTTGGAAATAGTGAGGTTTCTACTAGACACTTCATCTCAACTCACTAATAGTTCCCAACTAAAATCCCCCTATTTGTTCATAAGAGTTCTTAGGAACATTGAGGTGGATGTTAGACACTATATCTCCACTCACTAATAGTGCATACTCCAAAATCCCACATTTATTCTTTAACTTCATTCATTCATTCATTTTGTGTGTTAGAGTAAATGTAAATAACAAACCCCTTTCCCTACCACCTTCATAATCATAATCCACACACAATCATACTTCACATTCTCATTATACATCATACTTCACATTCTCTTTACACTTCATTTTGACATAGTATTTTCAAGACATGCATTCATAACTTCATAAGACAACATATGCATATACATCGTAACATCACTTTACTTCACATTCAATGCCTTTAAGACCACAATCACAATTTACGTATAACTTCATATACATCAAGTAAAGGCTGTCACCATAAGTATACCATACCACTCAAGATCAATTCCTTAAGAACTATACAATAGAGATCAACTTACCCTTCATCCAAGCCTTGACTTTTCTCAATTATCAAATAATTCATCATAATTAAGCATAAATGGTAGTAGATAATCACAATATAACATAGAATAAACTCAATTCTAATAATGTCTAATCATATTCATCAAACCCAGTTCATTCAAAATTTGAGAATTTGCATGTTAATGGGTTCATTGAGTTTTTTTTAATCATAAAACCATCTAATAACATTCAAAACACAATAATTAATACATTATCATGCAAGAACTCATGCTTAGAATTCAAAATAAAAGAATTTAGGATTTGAACCTTTTTTGAAAATCCTTGAATTGGCTCCTTTAATGAGAGGAAAGAGTTCGATGATGAACGTTCCATACCTAGATGAAAAAACCCCTCAAGTTTTGGTGAAGAACTACCTGAAATCTTCATCCAGCTCTACCTGGCTCAGCTTCCATGGAGTTTTGATAGAGTTTTTCTTGGAAGAGGGGATTTGATTTTAAACATGAAGTCTAATTTAGGTTTAAGGAATATAAACTAACTTAAAATACCCAAAAGTATCTAAAATAATCGTCTACTAGTTAATTAGGACGTGGGGTGAATTTTCCAATTCACCCCTATGTTGGCCGAATTGCAGGCAGTGAGTGCAGGTCCAAACGACGAAGCTCATTGACGAAACGTCACTCAACCAATGGACCATCCTACTGGTACGTAGTTTGTGACGAAGTCTCAAATTTGCAGCCTTGCAGGTCTAGTCGATGCCCAAGGTCAACAAACCGTAAATTGAACGATTGACCGTCGTTTGGGTCGTCGTTTGGCACTGTCAAGGAGGCTGTTGGACAGCTTCTTAGCTAGGAGATAGGGTCCTCCTCAAGGGCCCCTTGTGGGTCCTTGGTGCATTCGTACCCCGGACGTTAAACCCCTAAAAATTACAATCTAGGTACTAGGGTCCTTTCAACTCATTTTAGACATAAAACGATACAGTGAAACACAAAACCACAAGACCCACTAGCCACACACATAACACATAGATGAACTAGTCCGCGACGTCTTTGTCCGTGCTCTTGACGTTTGACTTCCAAACTCTTCAAACTGACTTCAAATGATAATATTCATCATTTTAAGACCTTATTAACTCATGAAACACATGCTAAGCTCCAATTTGACCTATTTCATTTTGAGGGTCGTTACATGTGACTTGTGTTTTTTCTTTTGAATCAATTGTAACATTTTAGAGGCTTGTACACGTGACAACATGATTTTAGGGGTATTTTTGAGTTGATTATAAACTTTTAGACATTTTATTGTAATGGTTGAGTTTTAAGCGAACTTGTGTTGGTGAGATAAGACGAGAGTCATCACATCCATTTTTTTGGATTGTGACAGAATCTCTCCCCTCTCCTCACCTACTAGATTTTGGGTCGTGGGAAATTAAAAAAAAAAACAGGTCACTCATTAAAAAAAACAGGTCACTCAAAATTTATGTAAATTTTTATATTTGTGAAATTTATGTCAATAAAAAATATTGGTGTTGAATTTTATGGATTACTAGATTATATGTGAAATGGAAGTAGTGAACAAAGTCGAAGATGAAGATGAAGGAAGAGGTGATGCTTCAATGGAGAAGAAACTCTACTGGTGAAGACAACAAAACAAATAAAAAAATTTATTTTTTTGGGGCCAATACAAGAATGCCCAATTTTTTAAAAAGTTAATATAACAAAATAATATTTTAAATACTAATTTTATATTGACCTATAGAAAAGGACATGCGTATGATTTTATAAATTTAGTTTTTTTTTTAAATATCTTTACGCTCATTTAAGAGAGTGAGTCAACTCACTCAATCATGTCACACCTTTGGGTGTAATTTAATTTACTTTAACAACACTCAGTCACTACCCCTTAGGGTGTAATTTAATTGACTGTAAAGTTGTTAAAAAGTATTTAAATGCCTGTTTAGTTAAAATACTAAAGTAAGTTTTTGCTGTGCCAGAGTTTAAAAAAGGAGTGGATAACTTAAGACGTAAACACTAGTCCTTAAAGACTTTTGGTCTACAGAGAGCGAAAGGTAATCAAGATTACACGGCTTGTGTATGGTGGTGTGACATCTAAGGTGAGTAATTGCGTATCTAAATTACAGTGGTGCAAATCACATATCGTATGTACAATAAGTTACTGGTTAGGGGTATCATCATTGGCTGGGACAGGTATTTTCGGTTTGCAAATAGAAAAAATCGATTGAACTGAAATTTTTTGAATTTTGATTTCAGTTTGATCGGTCGGTTTCAATTTAAAATATTAAAATTTTAATTTTTTGGTTGGGTTTTCAGTTTTTTAGTAATTTGATTCGGTTAAACCAAAAAAATCAAAATGTAATTTACTTTCATGAACTCCTGCCTTGAGCCTTGGACGCCTACATACTACTCCTCAAATGACTACTGCTCACAACCCATTAAAATTAACCCAATTTAAAATTAATTCAAAAAAATATTGAAATCCCTAAGTCTTAATCATTAACCTCTCCACAATTCACTAATCTCCATTATCCATCGTCATTATCATGACTTATGCACACATAGGTCGTCGCCATCGCTGTCATAATGACTTGCACACACCACTTTGTGACACTCAGTCATTTCTCCCACCTTTCGCATGGAGGGACAGAGACCGTGTATGTCTTATTTGTGAAACTCGAGTCCAATGAACTTATTTCATTTAGTATTTTGATATGCATTTTCCAAACACCAAACATCGAAACCAAAAATCAAACTAGATATCATAATCGACCGCCTGAATACTCAACCCTAATCAATCACAATATTATTATGCTATTTACTTATTTTTGGTGCATGTTTTTCAATATATGTAGAAAAAAAACGTACAAATGCAATATGAGTATATTATTATTTATATAAGTGTTCATTTAGCCAGGATTAGTTTTTATTGGTGTGTTTCAAACTGAATCGCCGCTGAGAATAGGGTGCCAAGGCCTAGAGGTGTCTGGAGAAACTTGTCTTAACTGTCCAATTTATGTTTCATTGAGTGACCAAAATAGTCACTCACTATCGACTATTTTTGCCTTCAAATATACTTCACGACGGGGGTGTAAAATCATGCACTCTCTCTCTCTCCTAGGTTACATGACGATGGCATGGGGGGGTAAAGAATTTTGTTAGTTAAGAGAGGCTAAATTTAATTCATTTGAACCTAGTGTTTAGGACTAGGCTGCTGATAAGATCATAAGTGTGTGTAATGGTTGGTTTTAAGTCTCTTAGGGGGACGGTGGGAGGAGGTTTTCCATACGTAAAACGGTGTAGCTAATTAACCTGTGTGTGTTTTTTTTGGTGGGTGTAGGTGAGAGAAGACAGGTGTGTTTAAGATGTAATATAAGTTTCTTAATTTTGAATACTTATAAACCCTATACTCAAAAAATATTGATCTAGAAATCAACTATTAACACGACATAAATTCAGGTATATACGAGTTGGTATAAATAAATCAATATATTAAAAAAGAAAAGAAGAAGTGATAGATCAATAATAATAAAATTAAAAACAATATGATGATTCGTTTAGGTAAATGAGGGTTTAATGAATCACATTAAGTCTATTATTAAAAAAAAAAAAACTTTATGACCTGTCATTCTGAGCTCCAATCGAGAAGAGAATGATATTTTTTTCATTGAGGGGTCAATGGTGGATATTGTAGAGGGCGGCAAAATGTGATAGTTGACATGATATTCTTGTACTAACAATTGTTTTTAACTTGGATGTACCATTTGGGAGCTCTTTGTGTTTATGTCAAACTCCAGTCACGCAGAAGCGAAGATGAGCAGAAGCGTAACGGCTCATCAGTCATCATGCATGCTTTGAAATATTTCCTTTTTGCCTCCATTCTTTCATCTGTTACTCTGAGTAGCATCAAGAAATTAGCAATGGAGGTTTTGGGTGTGGTTTTCCTTTTCAAGAAGATTAGCAATGGAGGTTTTCCTTTTCAAAAAGATAAGCAATGGAGCTTTTGGGTGTGGTTTTCCTTTTCAAGAAGATAATCAATGGAGGTTTTGGGTGTTGGTTTATTTTACAAAAAGATTAGCAATGGAGGTTTTGGGTGTCATTTTCCTTTTCAAGAAAAGAACAATGAGAGATTAGACAATTCAGTTTTCACATGGCCCCTTTTTCGTTTCGTGTGTGAGATTTTAGGGGTGTTACATATCAAAGTTTGGGGTTCTTTGCTATTTGTTTAATTCATTCTTATGATAAGCTGATCCTTTTACCTCACGGGCCTTCCCTTTTGGTCACTCTAATCCAAAATGCTCCGGATTTTCGGTTGTTCTGAAAAAATAATTGGCTGTAGTTCCGAACCATGTTTTCTTTTCCAACCTCAGTTCAACTCGTCTGGAATCGCCATAGTTAATGATTGCTTATGACTTCAGATTCAACGTGTAGCTGGGTCTGATCTTGAATTGTGATTCTGTGTTAAATTATTAATCTTAAATTATTTTCTTGCTTGAATCTTTAATTATACAAAACTGAATTTGTGACGCCGTAAATTGAAATCATTTCAGTGTAATTCCGTTTCTCGGCAGGTTGTTCTCACAGAGAACTAATACCACTGCCAAAGAGGAGAGAAAAAATCAGATCCAATTGCAACTTTCGCACACGATCTAGTAAGTCTGTTTCTCTTCCAGTGAAAATCTTTGTGAATGTTGCGAGCCTTTACAGTTTCTGGCATAATATCGGGGTAGGTGGGTAGCATTCTGAAGTTCTCATTTAGACATCTTGTTAGCTGTATGTTGGGAATTTAATTCCAATCCATGTTTATTATAGATTTTCCTTCATTTTGGACTTCTTGTATTGTATTATATGTTAATTTTTGAGTCCTACAAAACAGAAAACTTGATTAGCAAATAAAATCCGCCAGCATGTTACCCTCTCTTAGTGTATGCTCGATTTCCACATCTTTATATTTTACATGGGACTTCCCATGTGCCATCTAGTGTCTGTTTGACTGCGAAAGAATCAGTTTCAAGGATAAGAGGCAGCAAATTGTTTAAAATATAAAAAATCCAGTCCACTTCTCAACGCCACTACTTCTGCCTCTAAACTGGTAGCACTTGGCACTAGGAGTTCCCGTGATTTCTGTATTCCAGCTCCGTGTAATAATTCACACACTGTTAGACAAAAACAGAAACCTATCCGACGGGGGGGGTGGGTTCTGGGTAGGGGGGGGGGGTGTCCCATTCACCCCTATACATCCTAAATGGTATAGACTCCAAAGAGTTTCACTGTCAGAGGCAAACTATCAGGGATACCTTGTAATTTCCAAGTAGTAAGTACCTCACAGACAATACAAATCAATATTCCACCTCTTCCAAATTTGCCACATTATAAAAGTAGGGACAACTTTAAAAAGTGGTCTGAGTTTGACATAATATGTAGCAAATTTCCATCTTAACTTAGTGTATTTGATGTGGGAAAGGGCATCGCTAACCTGCTGGTGGTGCTGCGGCAAGGCAGTTTTCCGACAAGTGTGTGGTAGCTCTGTGACAAGTACTGAAGGAAGATTCCTCGTAGGATGTCTTTCGCGTAGATGTTTCAGCGTAACAAAAAACCAGAAAAAAAAAAAAAAAACCATAATCTCATCTATCAGTATGAAGCAAATCGGATTAGCGAACCTTTTCGTATGGGAGTCTCTTGTTTCATTACCGGGGGGAAAGGAACCGAATCTGAAAAAATAAAATAAACTTTAAGACGAGAAAATTCACAATTTTTCAAACCACTGAACGTCATTCTTCTTGTTTACGTAGGGGGGGGCTGCATTTCTGCTCAAAATCGCCCAACACATATATAAGATTGAATTCTACTGAGTTGGGTATGCGTTGTCACCATAGCTTGTCCCGCTCTTGTATCCTCTCCACATCCAACATTCCTTCTCATCTGTGATAAGACCTGAAGTGCTATTTTTTGTGTTTGAATCTTTGAATAAGCAGTGTGACTTCATTTGCATCCATTTTCGATGTTTTTTCTCCTTTGTAGGTCATCAGGTAAATGCCTAGGAGCTTAATGTGTAGGAGTGCTCGGATGAGAAGGACCCTCAATTCCTACCGGCTCGGCTCATATAGATCATTTCAGGGAGGGTCCCCTCGTATTCCTTTTGATATTTTATACTGTTAGAAGACATCTCATTTTTCAGTTGGTGGGAGTGCCCGTCCATGTAGTCATTATACCCGTGAGATTTCCTGCATACCCAGTGATTATGCCCATATCAGGCTACTTCTTTCTTTTTTAACGGAGTGGGGGGTGTTTGTCGGATTTGATAGGGGGGTCGGGGGATTTAAAAGGTATTTTTTCTGTTGATAGTTGTGTTGGATCTGGTTAAATAACATAAAATTTAGTTTTGATTGGGTAGTGTGCAGGCTACCTTGGATTTTTGGGTGCTATTTGATAATAAAGATTAGGATTGACGGACTGCCGCGTTGACGGTACGCGAGTGATGGGACTTCACTTTAAGGGTAAAATCGTTGACATTGCTTGTCGCATGTTTGCATATGGCGTTGATTGTAGAGAGAAAAAAAGGAGAAAAAGGTCAGAGTAAGCTTAGATTCCGCATAATAGATTGATACATGAGGTTCTGATGATAGGTCGGTTGACGACTTGCTTATGGCAAACAATCGTAAAAACTTCACTTTATTAGGATGGTTTTGGACTTGGTAATGGGTACGAAAAGCAATATCATGCAGGTTGAATAATGTGAACATACCTCTCCTTGTTAAACGGTTGGCATTACGTATGAAGATTTTTGGGACAAGGGGGGGGGGGGGGGGGGACATTACAACTCACTTTGTGACTTTGTGTGATTCATTAGATCGGTAGGGGGGCGTGTTAAAGTTCCGCTACCTGTAATTTGAAAGGAAAATAATTTTACCATCTTGATTGGTTGTGGGGCCAGGCCATTGTCTGGTGAGGCTTGTTGAATATTGCGCACACGGGTTGGGGGTTGGGGGGGGGGTTTGCTTCTGTCACCGACCTTAAAAAAGAACTTCCTCGATTGGGTATCTGAAATGTTGGTCTTGTGGATTTAATGAGTTTGGTTGGGGGAGAAATGATCTAGGCGTTCTTTGATGTTCGTTGAACTACCACTTGGCCTAAAATCCCATCTTTGTACTAAATATATTCTTATTGTCCCCTTTGAGCGTATCCTTTTTGTTGGTCAACCACATTACCAACTTATCTTTTTGAAAAAGTAACCTTGAACTTGAGGTTCTGAAAGTTGAGGCTAAAAGCCTAAGTTGGTGGGGGGGTGTGGTGGGTGTGCAGAAAAATTTCTTGACGGGATTGCTTACCGATCATGAGGCGTTGATAAAAAAAAGAAAAAAAAACTATGAAAAAGAAAGAAATAAAAAATGAATAAATGAGGCTTGAATTCTCGAAAAGTTGAAAATGGTTGCTGTGGGGCTTCTGATTGGAAGTAAGAAAAGAAAAATTGAAAACTAGGTGTGGAATGTGCATGGGTTTGAAAAGTGGGAAGAAAGGTTCGGAAATGATTCACAGGTTGTTCTGTGTGTATGATACCTTCTAGGAGGGTGTAACTCCAATTACGGAGCAACGTAAATCGCACAGTGCGATCCTCGGAAAGCAGGACCTAATTAACCTTCCCTAATCCCTACTCATTACTAGAACAGCTGAACAAATGTCCCTTTGTGAGTTCTAAGCAAAGGGAGTGAGTCACATGTTGATTGAAAATAAGGGCAAGTAATGGTGTGACACTTTGTGTGGGTGAGCGATGTTCTACTTCGTGATGTGAGCGTGCATGTTTGAGTCCCCGTGTCTTGTTTATATGCGTGTGTGTGTTTGGACACTTCTTTTTTGGGGGCATGTAAGTTGAAAAAATGGTGATTTGAAATTCCCCTATTGAGTAAAAGTGAGCATGTGACGAGAATTGATGCGTTGAGTCATTCTTGAGTTTGAGTTGTCGCTAAATGATTCTTGTTTGAAAATGTTTCATGAGAATAGAGGATTTCTTTGTGAAAATTTTGGGTCATGTGGGACTTTTGTAGTACAAACCGCTGCCACTTCCTTTGTGCTTCATTGGAGAAAGAGGAAAATGAATTTGTGGTGTTGTTTTTTGAAATAAAGCCTTTGTAATTTTGATTTTCTTTCACTTAAGAAGGACAAACAAAGTTTCTTATTGGGAAACGGGTGGTGATGATGAGGGATCCAACTCTTTGAAGGCTCTTTTTCGTATAGTTATTTTTTGGGGGGGCTGTGGGTGTAAGTTTTATTAAAATTGGTGCTTTTAAGTTGAGTCTTTTTTTTCACATATTGTTGTAAAATGGATGGGATCAGTTGATTCAGAGAGATTTGAAATAACCCAGTGGAATTTGAGGCAAACAGAGGTGCACCGTCCTAAAATGCAATTGATCCTGGCAGGCAAAAACCCTTCAATGAATGCGCTTGAAGAAACCCAGTGAACTTTATCCGCCTGTTTGAATGTCTTCATTTAGGGGAGAAGTTTGCTAAACCTGAACTCGAATCATGCATTGAGGGGTTCGGAGAAAAGTAGAATAAATTCGACACTGAGAGGAATGAGCAAGAACTTTCTGCCAAAAATGCTCAAAGCCATCAACACAAAGTGGAGAGCTTGGAGAGCATCACTGTGACTATAAAAGAAGAAGAGGAAATTGGTGAATCTGAAATTACTAAAGGTAGTTTTCTCCAAGTGTATTGTCTGTTCATTTAGTTATTACTATTTCATGTTTCATTTACAAGGTTTTGATTTTGAAAAAAATTAAGGCGAAGGGAACTAGAGCTTAATGCTTATCTCTTTAATTTATATATAGTTTAGTATTTGTGCTTTTTAATTCATCCTAATAATTTAAGGAAACGCCCTGAAGAGGTGGTAGCGCAAACAAAACATAACGTTGTAGTAACTTATATAAATAGTTTGTTCCTTCACTACAACTTTTTTTTCAAAAATCTATATAAAATTTAAATGATGGTCTTGTGTTTGGAGAATTTTCACATTTAAAGAGTAATACTTGATAAGACAAAGATCTAAAGTCTTTTTGCTAGCGAGTTGGTACTATAAATCAGAGAGGCTCTATCGGCGCCTTGGCCATGATATATTTCCTTTGCCTCCATTATTGCCATCTCTTCTCAAATCATATCTGCTCTACCTTCCTCAATTCATAGATCAAGAATTTGGCAATGGAGCAGCATCAAAAGAATCAGAAGATATGCAAGACCAAAATGATGAAATCGAGAATGTTCAAGACGATCCTTTCCCTGTTGAGCAACTTCTGGTTTCACAATTTCCCCTTTTCCATCTTGACTTGAGGGGTCATGCATATAAAGTTTTGCTTTGCTCTTTTTATGGTCAGTAATTAAGTTATGAGAAAGGCGGGCAGCGCTTTCTACCCATTCCCCATTTCCCCTTTTCGTTCTAATCCATAATCACGATTTTCTTGTTCTTTTGGGATGTCATTTCCTATCCCAGATGTTTTTCTTTTCGACCTTTAATTAAAATCGTCTGGAATCTTTGATTGGGGTAGCCATTCTTATAATAAGTAGGAATATTATTGCCCTCAGATCAATGAAAAAAATGAGATTTGGGTCTGATCCTTGAATTGTGATTCTTTGTTAACTCTTGAATCCAAAATCATTGTTCTGGGTTGAATCTTTAATTGTACAAAACTGATTTTTGTGTGACGATGTAAAATTGAAATCATTTCTATGTCCCTTGTCGCAGGGTTGAGCTCAGCGAGACTATTACCACGGTGCAAACGTTGAAGATAGTAAGAATTCAGGTCTCAATTGCAACTTTCAAAAGGGGTTCACACACTCGGTCTATAAGTTTCTCTTCCACTATAAATCGGAGCTCTTTTAATTACTTGGTGAGACCTGTACTGTTCTGGCATAATAGGGGTACGTTATTAGTAATTATAGCGGAGCCCAATGTCTTATTTTTGAATCTTGTTAGCCTATATGTTTGAATATTGCCATTCCCTGGATACACTAGATCTCTGTTTATTATATAAGGCGCCAGGTTCCTAATTATTTGGTACTTCTTGTATTGAATTGTATGTTAATCTTTGAGTACCTACAAAATAGAAAACTTGATTACCAAAAAAATTCACTACCATGTTGCCCTACCTTAGTGTCTACTCGATTACCACATCTCTATGAGCCCTTGATCTGCTTATCATCTTGATTTCACAAGCCATGCATGATACAGGTGGTGGGTCCTTCCCATATTCCATATGGCGTAGTGGGGGGTGGGGGTTGATTGTGAAAGAGTCAGCTTCAATGATAACAGGCAGCGAATTGTTTAAAATACAAAATTCCAGTCCACTTCTCAACGCCACTACTTCTGCCTCTAAAGTGGTAGCACTTTCCACGCTTTCAGCTTTAGCAAATATAAACTCATCTGCATAAATGTTAATGCAGAAAGCACTTGCACTAGGTCCCAGATCTCCTTAGCTCCATCTGAATTGCACTTATAGGGACCTTCATTAAGTAGTTTCCAATTCACCACTTTACATTCAATTAATGGGGTATAGGTTTCAAAGAATTTCACTATTAGAAGCCAACTATCAGGGATGTTCCTCAACCAAGGATCCGTTGTTATTGCCAAGTAGTGAAGGTTCCTATTTATCTCCATCATCATACATTCATAGACATCTTCCGGACGATGCCTTATAGGCGCTATTCCTCCTCTTACAAATTTTCGGGCAGCATTATTAAAATTAGTGAGGACAAACTGGGTTAAAACGTGGACATGTATAAAAAGATTTCCGTGGTGGTGATATTTCTTCATTTAATGTATTTCACAACACCCCACCTTACAACATCTAAGCTGTGGGTTATTTGTAATTAGACATTCCCTAATTTTGGAGCTTCTTTTCCATAACCTCCCATATGTAAAAGAGACTTTAAAGGATTCCTTTTTCCGCAATGAACTTGAATTCATCTGGGTTGGTCTTGGCATTTCTTCTCAAAGGTGCCTCAAGCCTTTTATTCATTGTATTTTCCCAAGTTGTGTGCTGGCTGGCGCGCGCATAGCTTTCCACTCATTTGTATCCTCTCCAATCCAAACTTTAATCATAATATGGACAGTACATACCACCTCCAGAAAAAGTGAATGATAAAATAATAGGGGTAACAAGTGTCAGGCCACCTTCGGTGGTGACCCAGGGGGGGGGGGGGGGGGAAAAAAAAAAAAAAAAAAAAAAAAAAACTCACATATCACACTAAATTTCACTCGGACTCGGTGGCGGGTGACTAACTGTCTACAAGTTGTTTTTCTCAAAAAATGTCACTGCTGCGGGGGGGGGGGGGGGGGGGTGGGGGGGGGGGGGGGAGGGGGGGGGGGGGGGGGGGGGGGGGTGGTGGGGTGGGGGGGGGGGGGGGAGGGGAGGGGGAGGGGGGGGGGGGGGGGGGGGGGGGTTGGGGTGGGGGGGGTTCGGCGCTGGGGGGGGCGGGGTGGGGGGGTGAAGAAAAAAAAAAAAAAAGAAGGGAGTATCTGTGTGAAGCGGAGGGAAGCGGGGAGGGGACCGACAACCGGGCGAGGAAGGGCAGGAAGCGAAGGACCGGGCAGCGGGGGAGGGGGGCGCGGCCGGCCAACGAGAGCGGGGGGGGGGGGACGGGGGGGGCCACGTGCCGGGGGGGGGACATGGTGGAATTGTTGCATTGCTGACGTTGTAACGCCATTTTTTTCCCCCCCTCTTGCTATGCCTTTTCTTGCTATCCCAATTATGTATAAGACCTGGCTGTGCTCTTTGTTTTCTGCCTCAGCATCTCTTGCTCCTTCATACCCTACCTTACATTAGCTCTCCCTTAACGCCTAACTAATTAGCTAACCCCTATTAATTTATTGGACAACCTAAAACTTGGCAAGTCAGAACATGGACCCTGACCTATACAGAACCAAAAACCGACCTATGGGCTGTGGTCCTTCGACGGACCTTTGGACCAATCATCCTGCAGGTCCGTCGTTTTGGTCAGAGAGTTGTTCAAATGGACCTTTGGCCAAAATTGCTAAGTGTCCAATGAAGGTGTCCATCGACTCCCCCTTGATTGGACCACGCCCCGTCGATGGGTATTGTTGGTAGATGCTGTCCATTTGACAGCGTTTTGCCAAAATGCAAGAGTCCTCAAGTACCCTTTGGTTGGTCTTTGGGGAGTCGTACTAGAATGTTTCGGCTATATACCAACTCTAATAAGTGTTAGACACCTTTTCACCAAATTTCATCATTTTTTGACTCCTAAAACCTTGTCAAATATACTAAGGCATGCTAGCACCTCTTGGACTAGTTTCCAGACGTCATGGACTTTCCTTGACGTTTTGATTCTAAAACTTCCTAAATGACTTATATATGTTATATTTGACCTTAAAACAGTGTTACAACTCTTAGACTGTCATGTTATAATGCCTCTAGACTTTAGGCTTTTAGCTTTCAGGATTATTAACTTATCCCCCCCTTAGGAACATTCGTCCCCGAAGGACAAACTACAAAATTCTGTGATAAGGAAAGAATAGACTCAAGACTAGCAACCCAACCAACAACAACATATCAAAACATGAGTTACAATTACTTTAAAATCAAACATACCAACCACTGAATCTTTTGGCACAATGCACTCAAAAATCCTTTTCACATAATAAGAGCTTACATTCACTACCTCGTATGCAAATTATGCCAAAAGCTTTTATTCAACAATCATCATCATGCTCATACAAAACTCATGAAAGGCACAACATTCCAAAGTAAGCGGGCCCATAAGTTCAAATCAGTAGAAAGAGCATTTTTTCAACTTTCCATCTCTATACTGGGCACTATTCACTATAACAACATATATTTCAATCTTTTACACCAAGCAGGCAATTACATATTTCAACTATAACTAGGAACACGAACCTTAGTTATTAGATATATGAGGGTAATGGGAACTTCAGTCGGCCTCAAAAAACAAAATCCCAAAAAATAACATAAGTTAATGAACAACCAAATACAACTAGATTGTTTCTCTGGCCATAACAACCTTTTACGGAACCACCTTTTTTTCTTAACTTCTTAACTTGTCTATCAAGGGATTTCAACCGCAATCTCCGCTATAGAGGTTCTCTTGCACAACCTAACCCTCAATAGGAAGAATAGACTCTGGATCACCGGAGTAACACTTCTTAAGCCTGGAGACAATGGAACACCGATAATCAACAACCAATTCACTGGTTTCCTTCAATCAAGTTGCAACCTTGCCATCACCTTTGAAAATTCATAAGGATCCCACATAACCGAGGAGACGCGAACTTCCCTTTCTTTTTGCCCAAATATCACCGACCCCTTTCAGGGAGGTTAAATTTTTAGATACATCCCTACGGGGACCGTTCTTCAAATTACTAGTTTTCTTCTCCTATGGTCGTCATTAGGACTTTTGCTGGGTATACGGATGTTTTCAAGTGTAATCCTTATCATATGAACTCTATGCCAATCTTCATAACTCAATCGTGACCCAAATGTGAAAGACTCACCCACTCAAACTCATCCCATTGGAACTCTACATATCGTACCATATAAGCCTACAAAAGTAGCCATGATTAGATGCAATTCGGTAACTATTGTTTGTAATAACAACTGCAGGCCCAAAGACAAGTTTTATGAGTGGTTTTATGCCCAATTATTCCCTTGAAAATTAAATTATACAAGCGTTAACATATCCTCAAGGGGTTTGAATAGTACGCTCCGCTTGACCATGCCGTTTGGGGATAACATGGTTCTTACTATACAACGCTGGACCCAACCCTTTTTGGAATGACCGCCAAAACCTAGAGTGAATTTTTACACCACCAAAATAAATAATACATGATATAATGGACTAATAGAATACTATGGTGACACACAGATGTCATCCATGAAATTCCTTGCATAATCCATCCGTCGAGTAAGTGGACTTGGACGCGAATAAATGAGTGGGAATATTTGGTAAACTGTCCACAGGAGGAACCGCTATACTCACATATGGAATCATGTTGTTTTTGTGTTCCGAGCAAAACCTCCCACAAACGGGCCTCTTAATATCTTCCACCTTCCAGGGTGGGAACTTGATTTCCTTGGATAGACCACCCAACTTTTTGGTGTTCGGCCTTCACTTGTGGCAATTTAAATAAAGCATTTATGCAACCAATATACCGCTATGTCCCCCTTTAAGCCTGTCCCACCAACACACTTGTTCAAATAGGTCATGATACATGGTTTGTAGGAACCCCTATGAAGGAATAACGAGAACGGGCGGGGAAATGCGCTTCCTCAAAGAATCCGGTTCTCAAGTCACATCATATTGGCGACACACAACCTTCCTTGATACTGTAAGCCACCATCAAACAACACAAACAAACAAAGTAAAGGAACACATATGACTGCATGAAGCTTACCCATAATCGACGGGGGGGGGGCTAAAAAAAAAAGGCCCTTCAACTCATCAATAATGTGTTGATGCCAGTGTGTTGCTTAGATTTTACCCAAAAAAAGTTCGACCACCAAACATGATTCGAGTTATGATGGACGCATAGACGCACCATTTGAGAATCTGTTCAGTGGTCCTAGACACCGCACCCTAGCCACCTAGACATCTTTACTAGGTCACTCTTGGCTTCTTTTGTTCCTACATAAGACACACCCATGGTGTAATATTACATAGAGCATCCACAACCACATGGGCCTTGCCGGGGTGGTAGATAACAATCATGTCTTAATCTTTCAACAATTCCAACCATTTTCTTTGCCGGAGATTCAAATCCTTTTGAGTAAACACATATTGAAGATTCTTGTGGTCGGTATACACATCAACATGGACACCACACAAATAATGTCTCCATATTTTCAAGGAAAATACCACGCTGCTAACTCCAGATCATGAGTTGGATATTCTTCTCATCACCTTAAGTTGTCTAGAAGCATAAGCCACTACTTTCCCATGTTGCATAAGGACACACCCTAAGCCCACTCGGGATGCATCACAAAGTAACACGATGGCCTTGGTACCCTCCGATAAAGTCAACACCAGAACGGAGGTAAGCCCCTCTTTTAAATTTGTAAGCTCCTTTCACATGCTTCCGACCACCATATGACAAAAGGGGGCACTTTTTGGGTCAAGTAGTCAAAGACATTGTCAATGGATGCAAAATCATCACAACCGCTATAGTATCCCCGCTAGAACCGAAAAAAACAGCTTCTTATTTTGGTTGGAATCAATGGTCTAGGCCAATGCTCAACCGCCTCGGTTTTCCTTGGATCTACCTCAACCCCCTCACTAGAGATGATATTACCAACAAAAGCCACTGACCTCAACCAAAACTCACATTTGCTGTACTTGACAAATAGTTTATTCTCTACAAGCACTTGTAACACCACCCTTAAATGGTCCATGTGTTCACCCTCATTTCGAATATACCAAGATGTCGTCAATGAAGACAATGACAAATAATATAGGTACAATCGAAACACCCTATTCATGAGGTCCATAAAACGTCGGGCATTGGTGAGACCAAAGGACATCCCTAAGAACTCATAGTGGTTTAAAATGTCGTTATTGGTATATCCTCACCTCTTTCCCTAAGTTGTTGATATCCCGATCTCAAGTAAATCTTAGAAAAGTAGCTTGCCTCTTGGAGTTGACCAAACAAAGCTTCAATCAGAGGGAGATGATACTTGTTGTTAATAGTGACTTTATTGAGTTGATGATAATCAATACACATTCTAAGCGACCCATCCTTCTTCTTCACAGATAACACCGGAGCACTCCATAGAGAAATACTAGGTCTAATGAAGCCTTTGTCTAGTAAGTCCTTGAGTTGAGCCTACAACTCATTCAATTCGGCCGGAGCCATCCGATAAGGAGTAATTGAAATGGGGTTGGTATCTGGTAGCAAGTCAATGCCAAAATAAATTTTCTCTTCGGGAGGGATTCAGGTAAGATCATTAAGAAAGACCTCCGAAAATTCCCTCACTATTGGACTAACTCAATGGGAGGATTTTCAGAGTCTAAATCTTTGACTCTTACAATATGCTATAAAAACCCTTTTGAGATCATTTTACAAGACTTAAGACAAGAGATAATACGACCTCTAGGAATAGAATTTCCCCCCTTCCACTCTAAAATGGGTTCATTTGGAAAATTGAACTTGACAATTCTTGTTCTTCAATAAATGGAAGGAAAGCAATCATGCAAACAATCCATCCCCAAAATGACATCAAAATTGACCATATCAAGTTCTACTAATTAAACATGAGTAACTCTATTGGCCAACATTATAGGACAATCTCTATATACTCTCTTTGCAACCACTGACTCACTTACCGGGGTCGTAACCATGAAAAGTTCATTTAGGATATCGGGAAAAACATCAAACTTCCTATCTATCAAGGGAGTAACAAAGGATAATGTAGCACTCGGATCAAGAAAAGCATAAACATCAAAGAGAAGACTTGTAACATAATGGTCACCACATCGGGAGAACTCTCTTGTTCACCCCTAGAGCGAAGAGCATAAGAGTGATTCTTCTTTGGAGCATCCACATTGGAACCACTAGCTTGAGCTTGCCCGCTTCCTTTGTCTTGCCCTTCACCTTATGGCATTCCTACTTTGTGGACGCCTCTTGCCCACACCCATGCAATTGTCATCCCAAACAAGGCAATCCACCATAATGCTTTCTTGCACACTTTCCACAGTTGGCTTCTTTTTTTGGTGAGCTAGTACCTCTTCCCTTTGAGCTTATGGTTAGACACCCTATCATCACTAGCCTTGGGAATTTGGAAGACTTTATTAGAAAACCGCTTTCTTGAACTAGGCTTACTTTAAATGTCAAGGCCTACCCTTAGAAGGAACCACCTTCATATGACTTGACCCTCTTGGCCTCTCTATTCTTTCTCGTTAACCTAGTTTCTTCCACTTGTTGAACATGAACCATAAGACGAGAGATATTCATATTATCATGAAGCATAGACGAATGAAATTCTTCTACCAAGTCATCGGACACCCCCGTAAGAAAATGACTCATCTCATCCCTTGGATTTGAAACCAAGGATGCAGCATACTTGGACAATTTAGTAAACTTCAAAGAATAGTCAAGTACACTCATACCTTATTGATGAAGGTTGATAAATTCTTCCACCTTAGCTTCCCTCATCTCTCTAGGAAAGAATCTATCAAGGAAATCCTTCTTGAAGATCTCCCATGTCACTGGACCACCTCTAAGTTCCCTATTATCCCTCAATTTTAAATACCAAGTTTGGGCCACATCTTTGAGTTTGATAAGCCGCCAACTTTGCCTTCTCAATTGAGGTCACACCCATAGGATAGAGAATTATATAAACGTCATCGAGAAAATCTTGAGCTTCCTCATCCTACCTCTACCCAAATAACATAGGTGGACTCATTCTAGTAAAGTCTCTCAAACGCGATGCTATAGTGTTAGCATGTTGAGGTACTCGAGGTCCAGCCTCCTTATTCACTTGGGCCGTCATAGCTTGAACTTGAGAAGTGATGACATTAGCTTGAGAGGTCATGGCTTGATCCAAAGTGAGAAAATCCGTCGTTATCTCTCCATCAGTAATCGGTGGAGGAACAATCGGAACTTGATCACCCATAGCAACTTCTTCAAGTGGAGGCACTTGGTTGTCTTGTGGAGGCACTTGATTGTCATGATCTCCCACATTAGCCATTTCTTCCTCGGCCCTTCTAGCAGCTGCTCTTCGTGTATTCATACCTATAACCACGATACAAGGTTTAGGTGAATGCATATAATAATACTCTAGAGGCATGAATAGGAACACACGAAGATGAGAGTTTCTAAGCATCACATAGTTTCTCATTCATAAGTGTGGCGCGCTTCACAGTTATGAAAAAATATCTACATAGACGTAGTTCAATGAGACATCATTTCTAGGGATATTCAACCTCATGCTTTGATACCAAGTTTTTCACATTTGAGAAGCACCCCCTAGACTTAACCGGCGTTGTCATTCTCGAAGAGGACTAAGACTAGCCTCTTAGCATTCATCATTACATTCATAGGTTAAAAACACGAAAAATTTAAAACTTTTTATCTAACTACTTCATGAGGTTTACTTAGACCACTAGCTTACACATAATATATTCAAATCAAGTATATAGACCCTTAGTATAAGAAGATTACATAGTCTTTTACTTTTTACATATATACAACATACATAATGTAGTCTTAAAAAGGTACGTCTCATATTAACCATCTAAACGGAGTCAAATCAAACTGGATTAAGCCCTTACACAATGTAGAATTGACATTTACGACTTACAACAATATCTTGAAATAACGTGAATGAATGATTGGTCTTTGGTACTATAACAAAGAACGCATAGCTAGACTAATAACAGGGCATCATCCTCCGGACTTTGACATACCACCTTGGAGAAATGGATCCAGACTGCCGTCAAAGTGGTCACGACTTCAACAACCGAACCTAAAATGTAGGGCAAAAAGGAGAAAATAGGGTTTAGCACATCACTTGTACTAAGGATGGAATCATATCCATAAAACATATAAATCATGCTAAAAGGAAAATTTCAATAAAGCTTGCTAATTTTACTTGAAAACACCTTTATGCACATTCAGATCAATACAAGTCATATAATACACATTCCTTAAATCAACCATCATCACCAAGACCAGCAATATCAAGTCTAAGTAAAGTCAACATGAATATCAACATAAATTGAAGAACATAATCAAGAAACTCTAATCATCAAGTTATGAATTCAACAAGCAATGTATCCAGAGTTCAATTAACATCACATAACCAAAGCAAGACCATTACTCATGAACCCCCATTGAGTCCACTAGTGGCATGACTAGTAAGTGCCACAAGCTCACTCAAAAAGTCCCTAACACTAAACCATAAGCAATTCCCCACATCACCATACTATAATCATTAATAGTAAACTCATCAGTGACTTTAGTAATAGAGACCAATCACATGTTCATAAGTGAACCAACATCACCATAGTGTCATTAACCATGTAAGATCACCTCTACATATCTTTCACATTTATAAACATATAGTCCATAATAACAATCCTTCTAAGATTCCCTCAAGCTCCTAGATCAATGTATAGTTAGAGCTTATACCCCTACCTATACTAAGCCAAACACTTAAGTCAGCCTGTTTAGAGTTCACATTTATACTTAATTTTACCTTTTGGGAACATATTGCCTTAACCAACATAGACCACATGAGCTAATGTGGAATTTGGTGTCAATGGAACCTTACACCGAAAGAAGGCAGACTACTTGTCAAGGTTGTACCAAAACATGAACATAGCATCGATGTGGATCCACTTGCTAGTATTCCTATGATGGAAACATAGTTCAAGAACTAGGATATGTAGTTGGGACCCTCTTTATGCTCCATACATTATAGTCTCTAATATCATGAGGCATTAGTGATCCTACCTTCCCTATGTGGGAATGGACACCCCTCACTTCTAGTTCACTTGTGCTAAGCTAGAGTCCCTTTTGAAATGCTTTTCATTTAATAACTCATAACTTAGTTTAGGTCAAGGGTCTACCCTTTATACGTCATCATCATAGCTCACTAGGAAATTGGCATTAGCATTGTCCTTTCATTACAATTCCCGACATAAGGTAGCACATTCACATAATTACATTATGATAAGGCCATAGGTAAGTCATCACCATCCTATAATACCATACATCTTAGCCAACAACTCACAGGATATATCAAGACATTCAAATTCAAAATAATACCAACCCTAATCAATCTTATCATAAGGTATACTTCAACATAACTTCATCACTAAACACAAGTAATCATAATTGAAGTAAAGGATTGATATCAAAAGACCTTACCCCAATCTCCTTCACAAGCCATCATCAAAGGTTTTACCATCAACCATTCAATTCAACCCAATAATGTCTTAATATCATCACACAATAGTAATCAACACAGTAATCATCTCCTTTCATTGATTCCAACCTTGTTCTTCATTGTTCTTACCATGTTGACTCCCTCGAAGTACTTCATTATATGCAAAATCACATTTAGCTGCTCTAAAGGAAAAATTCGAGGAGCATTGAGCTTCATCAATTTGTTCTATATTAGAATTCCTCTTTTGATCATTTAGCTGTCTCATATCACTATGGGAATCGTTTAGCTCGATGACCTGAACTACCTTGTCCAAATTTGTCCTTTGTTTTTCTTAAGGATTGTGATCCCCTTGTTTGATTTGTAGAATGCATCTACACTTGAGATTTTCGAGGTGGTGTAAGGTATCTACCTTTCTTGATCATTTTGATGTTGGGTTTGAAACTCTTGGCTCACCGAAGCTTCGACATTTTCAACAGCAATTAAGATAGAATTGGTAGTGTGTCTCCTTCATAGAGATGTTTTTAGTGAGGATTTTTAGACCAAAAATATTCATAAAATGATGAAGCGATGGGGTTCCACAATAGATTCTAATCACAAACCCAAGTATCCATGCTCTCAACGATCACACAGGACTACCAATCACTCAAATTAGAGCTCGAATGAGGGAGAAATAACCTTTTTAAAATAAGAAATAAGACTGAAATTTTGCTATATAAAGAGCCTAGATCTGATCTCTAAAAGTCCAATTCTGGTCTCTACAGGTGTGATTTTTGGTAGCTAAAAGTATGCACCAAATATCAGAACTTTAACTAGTTTGTTTAAACTCGAAATTCTCCAATTGGGTGCTCCAAATTTGTTCGGAAACCTGTGAAAGTAAACAAGATATGCATCCCTATAAAATTTGATATTCCAGACTCAACAGAACAACCTAAATTCCCATATGAGGTCATCTCGAAAAAAGTGGGTCCCACACCCAAACTTCATTTTAAGCCAAAATTCACAAGGGCGCTCGCAATCTGCCTGGAAGACTCTGAATCCAAAGGAAGGGATGTTCTATACCAAATTCAACACTCCAGAACTAACTCCGCTGACGGAATTCTCACATGAGATCATTTACTCAGAATGTTGACTAAAGTCAAACTTTAGGCCTTCAATGAAAAGTTAAAACGTCTAATCACACAAACTCGTAATGAAAGTTTTGGGTGCTACTAGCCTAAAATGCCCCTTTCAGAGCTGATGGAATAGTGAGAAAAGGATTATGAGGTCATTGTCTCGAACTTTTGATCAAAACTGACTGTTCAAGATTCAAATGCTCCAAAACACTAGTACTCACATAAAATCCAAAAGAACGACCAGATGACCAAACTGTCAATCGTACCAAGTGATAAATAACTTGGGCTTGCTACTAGAAAGCTCTAAACGACGAACATAAGTTATAAACACAGATATTACCTTAATGTCATTATACATGATTTTATGAGTTTTTCTTGATTATGTCATGGAGTATTTCACTAAGTATTCTTATAAATATCGTATGTTGAATAAGGTTCTTGGAAATAAGAGGTAAGTCTTCTAAAATTGTAATTACTCTAAGATGTCTATGTTAGACTATAAGTTGTCATACTATGTTATGAAAAGTATGTATGATGTTTCTATGTGAATAAATGTTGGCTATGAAACTGTAAATTGTGAAGATCATGATAGAACACAATATGCAAGTTTATGATATCCTTGTTGCTTTAATGCCAGGTATATGTTAATCACACAAGAAAGGTTACGATAAATACAATTCTCATCTAATCTAAAATAGCTCATGATCATGTTATACTAGGAGATATATCCTATGACCTTGAAAGTTTATTATGGAAACAAATTGAAGGTTATTTCCAAGAAAAGGAACTAAGCTAAGCAACCGGGTGAACTAGATATGGGAAGTGTCTCGTATCCCTAGGGGAAGGTATGTTCCAATGTCTCATGAGAATTGAGAGCCTGCCCATTCATGTGTACTGGGGTCCGCTAAATACATTACTAGTTTCTTGTATATTTTTGCCACCATAGGATACTAGCTAGTGGATCCTCTGTGAAATCTATGTCATGTTAGGTTCTACTTTGGCCAGTAGACCACCTCTTTTCGGTGTGGGAAAGATATCGGATTCCATGTTTAGCTCACATCGTCTATGTTGGTTAGGCATATGTTCCCTCATTTAAAAAGAAAGACAAGTAAGTGACCGTCGACTACGGTGACTTGAGGAGTTTGCTTAGATAAGGTAGTGATATGGGACGCTACCTAGACATCATTGCACAAATTGACTCTAAGGGAAGTCCTAGGAGATTGTTCTTAATAAATATGACGATATGAATGATATATGTTTATGATATATGATGTTACTCTTACATGAATGTTGGTTATTATGATGAATATGTTATTTGGTTATATTGCTATATGAATTAATGACAATTATGTTATATTTATATGAAGCACAGGTTACTTATGTTCCTCCTATCTATCTACGTGGTTGTGTGGGGGTATGGACTTCACAGAAACCATTTCTCCTTGTCGGTTGCGGATGGGATCATGGGTCGTGTTTTGGTAGGTTGAGTTTCTGGTAATTGATTGAATATGACAAGTTCCAATGACTAATGATAAATTTTTTATTACGTTCATTTTTGATGTCACTGACATCCTTATTTGGTATATTTTATATTGTTGTAGATTGAAGATTTTTCCTAATGCTTAGCATGTTTTACCTACAAGATATGAATAAATGATTCTTTTTACCATGCCTTCCTTTTTGTTAATGTGGCATATACCCATACTTATTACATGTGGTACTAACCTCATTACGTTTCATTACTACTTACAACTTTAGGTTCCGACGCATTGAAGCTTAAGGATGTCGATTTGAAATAAGCTTTGAACTCTTCTCCAAGTCTTGGTAGGTCTCAGTTTTGGGATGCATATTTCATATGTCCTAGCTACGTCAGATTTTTTAGTAGTTTTAAGACTACACTATTTCCATTCTGATCTTTGCATCTTTTGTAATAAGAGCTATATGGAATATTCAACTATTGTGCTAAGTTTCAGATTTTCAATTCTTAGTGGTTTCATATATGTGAAACGTTTGTTAAGATATGCTGATGTTTATTTTTTTGTAATCTTAAGTTGAATTTATAAGTGTTGACTTCATAAGTAATATTAAAAGTTTTTAATTTTTTGTGCAAATTTAAATGTATGATTGTGATGAAAGCTAAGAAGAGGTTTGTCTGTGACCTCTGAGAGGTTAACGACGCCATCTCATTCGGGGTGCAGATTCCGCATGTGACAAACTTTGTATCAGAGTATGAGGTTAAATATCCTTAAGATCAATGTCTCACTAAAACACGTTACCTAGTTCCTTGTTCATGGTTGTGAAGCGCGCTACAATTATGGATGAGAGACTATGTGATAGTTAGGAAACTTCTCCTTTCTTGATACTCCATTATCATGCGTTTAGAGTTTTGACACTATGTGTCGTTTAGCATCTAATTCCTTTCTTGTGTATATAGGGAATGAACACAAGAAGGACAGGCCCGAGGAGATAGAAGACAAGATGTTAATGCGGGAGCTACTCCCAAGACAATCGAATTCTCCTTCAGTGCAAAGCTGCTACAATGAAATTTCCGGTGAATCCTCCGGCATGATGGTTGGTGAGGGAAGGGAAATTGACTGTTTCCGACGGCCCAAGCAATCACCACCCAAGCTCAAGCCATCCCCCAGACCGCAGAAACCAGGGAGGTTGCCCTCGAGAAGAATCAATATGCTAGTAACTACGGCTAGGGTCTTTTAGAGTACTTTCGAAAATGGATCCCCAAGTACTTTGGATCGCAAGTTGATGACGACCCCCAAGATATCCTTGATGAGGTCCTATAAGATTTTGTTTTCTATGGAATTGAGTACTAACGGATAAGGCGAACTTGCTACTTATCCGCTCAAGGCTGTTCTCAGACATGGTACCAATTTGTGAAGATAGTAAAGGGCTTTAGGAGATGGTCCATTGCTTGGGAATATCCTTCGAAAAGTGCCTTTCAACCGACGAAAATTGTTTTCCAAGGGAACAAAGAGAGCAAAGTCATTCCGAAAGTAGTGTCTTCTAAGATTAGGCTTGCTGTCAGGACAATCCTCAGTTAAAAAAAGTTTTCAGAAACGTTTCCTTCGAATTTCTTTTCTCCGAAAATCGCAATTGATAGAGGTTTAATCCTAAACCCTCAAGAGGAGTAATGTTATGATCCACCAATTGAAGACGCAACTGTGCTAAGTGTGGGTAAGAAGCCTGGGGTGAGTGTTGTCTTGTTGGAACTAATAGTTGTTATGGTTGTGGCAAAATGGTGGGCCATATGTTAGAGATTGTCCCTATGTGATAAGTCAAGGTAAGGTACTACATTCAAGCTCAACCAAGCGGTTTAATTTGAAGCTCGAAAAAAATAAACTATTTCTATGCACTTAAGGATAAGGGGGAACAAGAAATCTCTCCCGACATTGTGAAGGGTATGTTACAAGTTTTCTTTGTTAATATTTATGCTTTGCTTGAACTAGGTTCTACTCTTTCTTTCGTTACACCTTTGGTAGCTAGGAAGTTTGATGTACTTCCCGATGTTTTAATTGAACCCATATTAGAATAGAAAGGGGGAAATTATATGCCAAGGGGTCAAATTATTTCGTGTTTAAAGGTTTGTAAGATGATAGCTAAAGGCTGTATAAACCATGTGGTGTGGATAAAGGAGGCTTTTCAAACGTTGTTGTTCCAAATAGAATTCTCGAATCCTAATCTCCCTAGTTCTCCCTTTTTTTGATTTAA
The DNA here is from genome assembly GCA_027704765.1 of Solanum habrochaites. Classification (NCBI taxonomy): domain Eukaryota; kingdom Viridiplantae; phylum Streptophyta; class Magnoliopsida; order Solanales; family Solanaceae; genus Solanum; species Solanum habrochaites. The sequence goes on along the minus strand of JAKWJA010002489.1, from coordinate 49,516,353 downwards.
GTAGTATGTAAAATGCTCAAGATTTCAGTAAGAAAGTAAGGAAGGAAAGAAGAAGAAATGTAAGTTCAAAGTGAACTAAGTATGCAAAGCATGAAAAGGTCAAATCCTCAGTGTTTGATAAGAATGAAGTGTGTGTGGGTGAGTGGTAGTTATTGTTTACGCCAATATTGGAGTATAAATATGCGGGGGTGGGCCCGCAGAACTAGTATTGGATATGTCGTCTAATAGGATCAAAATGGGGGCCATAGACCGGAAGGTGCGCGGTATGGCTTTAAAGACTTCATGCCCAATTTAACAAGACATGGAACAAATTAAACTTGTTTAACTAAAAAAGTGCATATTTTGGGTAAATGATAGTACCGGGGGGGAACTAGAGTTTTAAGAAGATGTTTTCACACTCTATTCTTGTACCTGTAGTAAAACTTGTAGGGTGTCATTGTGGTTCCTTGAGATTTTGTTGTTGTCCTTCAAACGATTAATGCATGGTAACGTGGTCTGTTTGATGCATTATGAGCTTATATAAGGTTGAGAAGGAAATTCCTCACTATTTTTTCTGATAATGTAGCTCATATATGATTGTGCATCATGAATTCAGTGCTAAGAGTAATGATATGTTATGTGCTAGTCGTGCTACTAGTATTGAGTCTTTTTTCCTACCCTCCAAAAGTTATAGGTCATTCGGGGATCAATGTTCGTAAGGCGGGGGGGGGGGGTGGATGGGATAATGTAACACTCTGAAAATTCCATGACTTAGAATAGAACTTAATATATTTAATAATGCTTAAAATTATGTTCCCAAAATCTATAATTTGTCCAGTTAAGAGCCTATAAGGTTTTTAGATTCGGGGGTATTAAAGGTACATAGGCATCCATGTCCAATATTTAGGTAATATTGGCAGGTTCAGAAAAATATTGTCATAAGGGTGTCAGCCAATTTCTATATGTTAACAAGTAACTTAGAATACACTTTGATGTTCAAATGCCCCAATCTAAGCTTGTTTTGGAATTATACCTGCAATGAAGACCCTAAGCTAAAATGTTAATTTCTTAGTTCTACACATTAGGTAAGAGCCATCCAAGAGTCAAGCCTAGGTACCATACCACATAACCATTTAAAATGATCATGTAGATAATCAGTGCCCAATGACATAGTGAGTATCCTTGGTATAACAAGAAGGGCTCAGCAACACATGTGCAAGCACATGTTCTGCCGGTCGAGAGACAAGAAGACAAGCCCAACCGATTCGATTATGGTGGTTAGGGGGCAGGCGCACGGCGCTCGAATCCACATGGGGCTTAGCTTCCTAACCAGTACTAGTCTCTTACTAACTTACCTAACTAGATAACTAACCTAGGACAAACAAAAATAAACTAACAAGTGCACCCGAGAACCTAAGACCTAACTGGGTGACACTAGCCGAGTAACTAACTAAAGAAATATCCTAGATGGTCCAATGTTTTGGTCTATAGTCCTACTGGATTAGGGGTACTTTGTTAATTACCCTAGGTCACTTAATTATTACTTAGAAACTAATTATTAATTTAAATTCAGTAAACCCGAGACCCTAGTCAATATTCTCCTATTGGCTAGTTAATCTAGGAGGGGCATTCTAGGTAATTTAAGTGCAGTTCGTTAGGATAATTCTTGGGACGTGTTAATTGATAGTTAGGTCAGTTTTAGACCACTTTTACACGTCCCAAATCAGAATCAAACGAAATTTCATTCTCTCTCAAAGAAACGTTCTCTTTTTCTAAACTCCAGTGAAGAACAAGGAAAAGCTTAAGGCATAAGACGAAGGTTTCGAAGTTTCCAATCTTATTTTCGTGGATCTTCATCTATACGGTATGAGTTTTATATCATGAGATTCCTATTCCCCCAAGATGTTTAAGTCAAGATAAGTTTTCAAAAATTTCAAATGACTAGGGGTTTTACTTTTACACAAATGGAATTTGCTTCCTAACCCTAGATTTATATTTTCAATGAAAAGTAAACATATTTCCCTAGCTTAATTTCACACCGAATTTTTGAGTATTTTATTGATACATTTGGTTTTTTGAAACCTGTGATACCTTATATTTCCCTAAGGGATGTTGTTTTTGTGAACTGGGCTGTTTATGAGTATTTGATAACGTGTAAATATAGGCCCTTTATGACCGTTTAACCTTGTCCTATGCTATGTATTGATCTTGTCCTGATTTATAGTTATTCTTGATTTATGTCATAATTATTTCACTACGGTATTATTATGAAATTTCTTGATGAATAAGGTTCTTGGAACAAGAGTAATGGTCTTCTAAAATTGTGATTACTCTCAGATGTTTTGTTAGCCTATAAGTTTGTGATGCTATGTTATTAAAAGTAATGTTATGATGTTTCTATATTAATGCTGGACATTGATCTGTAAATGATGACTCCTGATAAGAACTCGAATATGCAAGTTTATGATATCCCTGGTATGCTTTATCACAAGTGATTCATGTTATGTAATCTCACAATAGTTAGGTTATGATGAAATGAAATTCTCATCTAATCTAAAAGAGATCATGATCATGTTATACAAAGGAGATAGTATCCTATGACCTATGATAATTTTATTATGAAAAATTAACTAGAGGTTTTTCAGAAAAAGGACTTGAAGCTTAAGCACCTGAAACTAGATCTGGTAAGTGTCCCTTCCCCTAAGGGAAGGTATATCACAATGATTCTCATATATTGAGGGTTCCATGTAATGTGGAACTATGGTTCTCTATTACATCTTCTAGTTCTTGAACTATGTCACCACCGTAGGATACTAGATAGTGGATCCACCTAGAAAGCTAATGCCATGTTAGGTTCTATTTGTCATGTAGACCACCTCTTTTCGGTGTAGGGAAGACACCGGATTCCATGTTTAGCTCACAACTCATCTATGTCGTTAGGCGTAATGTTCCCTCATGTTAAAATGAAAGACAAGTCAATGAACATCGACTAGGGTGACTTTAGGAGTTGCTAGTAATAGGTACTGGTTATGGTACGGCTACCCTAGACATTGCACAAGTTTTTTACCTAAGAGAAGTCCTGGAGATTTTTTTAATTAATATGATATATAAATATAGTGGGTTGTTTATGATATTATTATGTTACTCCTCATAAATGTTGGTTATTATATGAATATGTTATTTGGTTATATTGCTATACGAAGTGATGACTAATTATGTTACAAGTTTATATGAAGCAAAGTTTTACTTATGGTCTCCTTTTCTTATCTTACTTTGGTTGTGTGGGGTTTATTGGGCTTCACATGACCATTGCACTTGTAGTTTGGGGATGGAATATTTGTATGTGTTTTTATATGTTTGAGTTATTGATTGATGAATATGAAAAGTTACAATGTCTAATGATATTATTACTTTACTTAGGTTCACGTTTGATATCAAGAAATCCTATTTGTATATATTATATGGTATGTGCATGAAGATTTTAAATATTGGCGTTAGCATGTGTTTTCTAAGATATGTAAATGAATTCTTTTCACAATGCATGTCCTTATGTGTTTTGTGGCATATACCTATACTTAGTACATGTGCCCTACTAACCTCATTACGTTACATTACTACAACTGGTGGTTCCGACATTGACTTAAGGAGGGCGATTTTGAATAATCTTTGAACTCTTTCTTTCTCCATTCTGGTAGGGTCCCTCATGTTTGGGGATGCATCTATTCATATTCCTAGCTTACGTGATTTTTAGTAGTTTAAGAATATGCTTATTGCCATTATGTTCTTTAGATTATTTTGTATAAGAACCTTTTTGGCAATATTAACTATTATTGCTAAGTTGAAGATTTGCATTCTTGATGGTTTCGATATAATGTGAGACAGTTTTAGAATATCATATATTTTTTTATAAATCTTGAGTAATGAAGTCTGAGTTACTTCATTCTTATTTAAATTTTTTTTAATTTTTCCGCAAATTTAACTGTATGAATGTGATGAAAGCTAAGAAGATACTTGTTTGTGATTTCTAAGAGGGTGCAGATTCAGGGTGTGACAAGTTCGAATGATAAGAGATAGGTTAAGACAACCTATAGTCGGCAGAAATCTTATGACGACAATAGTAGAAGAGACCTTGAGTTTGATATAGGTGATTGGGTTTTCTTGAAGATTTCACCTATGAAAGGGGTGATGCGATTTGATAAAAAGGGGAAGCTTAGTCCCCCGTATGTGGGTCCTTATGAGATAGTGAAACAGGCTGGGAAATTTGCTTATGAGTTAAAGTTACCAAGTGAATTAGCTCCGGTTTACCGGTATTTCATGTCTTTATGCTCAAGAAATGTATAGGCACCCCGGTGTCTATTCTCCCTATTAAAAGGTTAGGGGTGAATGAGAACCTTTCTTATGGAGAGGTTCCGATTGAGAATCTAGATCATCATGTCAAAAAGTTGAGGAACAGGGAGGTTTCCTTGGTAAAAGTCATATGGAGAAACCATCTTGTTTGATGGTGCCAAGCGGGGAGGCCGAGGCTGACCATGAAGTCCGCTATCCATCTCTTTCTCTTACTCCTCCTCAAAAGTTGATGTTAGTAGTTCCTCTTACATAACTTATGATATGTTGGAAAATTTGACTTTCTCTAGTAAATGTGTAATTGTGGGTATGTTCAGCTAAAATGAGTTTTTCATGAAAAGTGCTCCATTTGATGAACTTGCACTTACATGTATGTGTATAATTGTCTTCATAAGAATGGCAATGAGCATGTTGAATTTCATGGTAACTCTTGAAGATCATGTTGAGCTCATGGTTGTATTGAGAAGGTAGTTCCTCATTATGAGATATGAACTGTTGAGCTCTTATATGGGCTGTGAATCATTACGAATATATTCATGTTGTTGTTGTTGTTGGTTGGGCTGCTACTATTGAGTCTTTCCTCTCCCTTTTAAAAGATTTAGGTGTCATTCAGGGAAGAATGTTCCTAAGGGGGGGGGGGGGATAATGTAACACTTTGGAAGTTCCATGACTTAGACTAGAGCCTCACCTATAAAATAATCGTTAAAATTATGTTTTCAGACCTAGAATAATGTAAAAATCTTGATTTATGAGTATTAGAGCCTAAACGTCTAGGGATGACCATGACATCCGGAAATTAGTGCAATTAAACTAGTAAACGTCCTTAGGTCTTCTGAAGGTATGGGAGTGTTGTATAAAGTCTAAAACTTGAAAAAAATACTTTAAATAGGTAAATAATGTTATAGGGTCAAAACTTCCACCTCCGACCCCCCACAAGGACCACCCTAGGGGTCCTTGAAGAGACTCCACCTTTGGCCAAACAAGCTGCCCAAGGCAGCAAGAAAATACACTATGAAGAAACCAGTTCGTGTCCCGGACATGGTCTACCAAGGACCAAAATCTTGGTCCGTGTCGTAGACACGTCGCGAACTCTACTGTCTCAAAAATTAATTTCGAAAATCTTGCGGGAACAGCTCCGCGAGTGAGTTGGTTTTGAATGAAAGCAAGTTTCATCCTGACTTTCATCGGGGACAGCTACGGGCGGACTTGTTTCCCAACGAAAAATCTGAAATTTGAATTCAAATTTCACTTTACAAAAAGGTTAACTTAAGTGAGGGGTATTTTTGGGTATTTTAGGGGAGGGATAGATAGTGATTTTATATCAGTTTTACCTCTCAATTTACCCACTTAAATCAAATATCCAAATCAAAACCCAATGCTCTCATTTCTCTCTACTTTCTCTTTGTACCCAACAACCATTGAAGAAGAAGACCAAATCCACCAAGTTTCTACTCAAATTTATGGCTAAAGTCTTCATAATGTATGTGTTCTTTCACTCTTGGGATTCCTTTCCCCAAGAGGTCCATTCAAAGTTGATTTCTAAATAACCCAAATTTAAGGGTTTTCTCTACAAATGGTTTTTCTTCTAAAGTCGAAATTGATGATTGATTATGATGAACTGTGCCTTTCACGATCATGTCATATCGAGGTACTGTAGAAAAAAATTACAAAATCTGATCCAATTTTAATCGTAATTGATTAGTTACCATTTTTGGTAACCAATCTACTAAACGAAAAAAAAATCATTGTCTTATCAATTAATCTATCGAGCTGTAAAAAAATTCAACAAAAATATATAAGAAACAAAATCCATTATAATCCATTTTATGTCAGCAATACGTGGAGTTACTCCTGATATAACAGTAAAAGCAAGACGTGTACGTGATTATCTAGGGTTAGTTGAGTGTATATTGGTAAAAATTTATGTTGATTAATTGGAATTTTGTGTGATTCATTTCCTTTCCGCAAATTCCCCAAATATTGGATCTTGCTTATGAATTGATTGGAAGTAATAAATGTATTGATTGTTACACTTATGTAATCTATGTTATTTCATTCATGGACTGACTATTGTCATGTATTTTTGGTATTGGATCTAACTCTTGGATGAATTCATGGATGAACCCTTTTCCCTAACCCTAGCTATGAATTGGACTTGTAGATGATTAGGGTTGTTGGAATTAAATATATTATTGCTTAATTCACTATTATATGATGATGGTGATTGAATTATTGGTTGAATGTGGTGAAATTGAGGGTAAGATCTTGAAGGAGATTCTTAGAATCAATTGGTAAGACTTTTGAGATTATGGATTTTCCACTTCAATTATGTCGGCTATTCTTGATGTTGATGTTCAATTGAAGTATGATTATATGAATAGATTAGGAAGATGATGTTATGATAAATTTGATGGCATGTTATGATTATGTTAAATGTGAGATAATGGTAAGGGTATGATGATGCAAGTTTTAAAGTGATTCTTGTGTTCCTTATTACTATGACTATGATGTGTTGATCTCACCAATGACGGGTTGTGATGAAAGGAAGTTTTCATTCTAAACATAAATAGCTATGATCATGATTATACAAGGTATTATTCTGCTATGGCCTATATTAAGAATTTGATGATTAAGAAAGGCTTAAAGACATTTCAAAAAGGGACTTTAGTTTAGCAATGAGCGAACTAGATATGAGAGGTGTCCCTTCACAAGAAAGAATCTAGGTTCACTAGTGTTCTCAAGAGATGGAGACTACCATGAAAATGTTCATACATGAGTTTCTAGCAAATCTCATAGTTTCTTAACTATGTGCGCCCGTAGGAATACTAGCTAGTGGATCCACCTAGAATGTTATGTTCATGTTATGGTTCTACCTTGGCAAGTAGAGCACCTTCTTTCAATGTAGGGTTTCATGACATCGGATTCCATGTTTAACTCACATGGTCTATTGTCAGTTAAGGCAACTGTTCCTCAAAGTAAATTGAATGAACGAAAGTATTAAAGATGGACACTAACTAGGGTGACTTAAGGGGTACTATTAGTGTAGGTAAAGGTTGGGAGTTTACCTATGTATTGCACATGTTGTCCTTGAGGGTAGTCCTAGGAGGATGTTCTTATGCACTTATGTTATGAGGCATCATGTTGGTTCTATATAATGTTGCTCTTATATGATGTTGTTTTCATTTGATGAACATGGTCTAAGTTGGTATATATGATTATGAATACTCATGATATTATGTTATATGAGGCGAGGCATTAATTATGGTTTCTTTTGTAGTTTACTTGATTATGTGAGGTTACGGAGCTACACATGATCATTGCCCTTATAGGTTTGGGATGGGATTGTTTGTAAGGGTCTTGTATGCTTTGATGATATGAACTCTATGTGTTAAGAAATGTTGATATGACTTTATGATGATGTTTTCCTTGTATATGAGATATGAACATGTCTTAAGGTGGTTGTGATTATTGACTTGTATATGCTCTTGTATGTGCATAAAGTCTTTCAAAACGACTTGGCATGTTTTAAAGAAATGTTCACTTTTGTGCAGGTCTTCAAATGGTTTTAATTGCATATGTTTCCCTACATAGTACATGTGGTTTATACTCACCCTTATTCTTTATATTTCTACAAATATGTAGGTTCGGGCCATTAAGGTGCTTTCAAGGCCAATTGCAAGGAAGACTTTGATATCTTTCCTAAATTGTTTGTGAGTCGTCAAAGTTCGAGGATGACGCCACATGTCTACCTTGAGTGGTATTGCTTGCGTCTAAAGACACTTATTCTTTTCTTATCTTTTAGACTATTGTTGTAAGTGTATATGTGGTATGTAGTACTAGTGTGAGGTCTATGCCCAAATTTTGTAATTCCTTTTTGGATGTTTATATGTGAGACAATTATTAGACTACTATAATGAATTGACTATGCTAAATGAGAAGTCTATGTAAACTCCATAAATGAAGAGTCTATGTAAACCCCATATATGATAAATGAGATGTCTAAATAAACTTCACTGTGTAAAAGTTTTTAATTTTCCAAATTTTCTCTACCTATGATATGCCATGATGTATGCTAAGGGATAGTCTAAGGACTCTTCGAGGACTACGACGCCGGTTACGTCTAGAGGGTGATCCACGGTCATGACAATTAGTATCAAAGTGTTTTTATCAAATACATATTCAAACTATAGCTATCTCTCTTTATATTTAAGCATTTCATGACAAATACGAGTCCAGTACAAGGATAATAACACTAATTTATAATTTGATGGTACCTTTCCATTGAGATTAGACTATTTATACACCTGAAGTCAACTTCACCCCCTTTTCACATAACATGCTTTATCTACAGTTGTAAAACATCATATACCTCATTATTTGTCACCCAAATCAAACTCAATCTTTATAAAAGTCAATGATAAATTCCTAATCAGTCGTACTGAACATCACATCTCACATCTAATCTAAACTCAGAGGCAAAAATCATACACCTTCCGACTACACCCCACTGGTTTAAGTGATACACAGGATCTTATTCATCACTTTTCTCAGTTCTCCATGGTGAAAACTTCTAAATATCTTGACGGGCTTATATATCAAACAAGACTCTTGTATAACAAATATATACACACAAAGAATAAAATATCTCTTAAAAATCCGATCTCATCTTATTTAACGCAATAACCCTACACGGTTTTAGACAAAAACCACCAAAATACCCCACTAAAGCAAAAACACCGGACGAAAACTAAAAGCAACAATGATATAATAACCAAAAAACACAAGGCCTAAACTTCACTATATACCAATAAACTGATATATAAATCAAGTGCATGATCAATTTTGTTTTTAACTAATTCTATCTTAACAAATATCCACTACAATTAGATGTACAAAACAAATCATAACTTAATTAAAATTTGAAATGTGAATCCATGGTAATCTAATCCCTTATCTTCATATTAATTTGCTCATACCTTGAATACTTTTCTGATCCTATATTCTCAAGTATCAATTGATCGCCTCTTTCCTCGGCTCATTATATTATTTGCTAAAATTTCAGGTGTAGTCATTAACAAAATCAATACCATACGAGAACTTTTCATCATACTCGAACTGAACGTATACAAACTCCTTTCTTAAGTCTTATTCTATAATTTTTAACCAATCTTACAAATCCTCACAAACCCTTTTTACCATCATGCACAACTACCTTTGTCATCACCAAAATGAACCTTTTCCTCGACCCTGACACTAAACTTAGGTATGAACCAAGCAATTAAAGGACTAACCAAGTTGATGCGGCACTCTCTTACTAAATATTCAATTTTCTTGCACCCAAGTAATACTACTAGACTTTCTTCCCCTATAAGTTGGTAATTCTAGTATCAATCTATCCTTTAAGCTTAAATAAATGCATCCGTCATCATCAGACCCCCATGATACACTAAATGGATTAATATTTACCAAACATCCACCCAAAATTTGCCTAACATATTTTTTGATCAATCAGTCGCCCTGTAAGTATAACTACTTGGTTGTCCAATGTAAAAACAACACCTTATCCATTATCTGAACAGTCATAATAACCACTAATAACTCCTTAAGTAGTTAGTATCACACTGGAACAATCGATGTATCTTTCCACGTAACATTAGTACGGTATGGGAAAGCCATTAATCCATCACTAAGCACTCATACTTATCGAGAAGACGTCCCAATTTGCCCACACACTTCGTACTCATTGAAAAATGTAAAACCTATCGAAATGGTCTCTCTAGCCCAGAATTTTCTTTACTTTCTTAGGTCAAGTCAATAACAAGTAAATACACTTCATAACTCTAACAAGTAAGCTTGATGGACCCTCTAATATAACACTCAGTTTCTGGATCGTAGTAGAGATTTTGGACCTCAATTGGGTCAACATTTACCTCTTGTTATGTAGTACTCACTCTAAGGTTATATATGGAACATAAGCTAGAAATGAACATTCGTCATAAGTAGTGCCTTAACTGAATCGATACTAAACATGACTACAACACATTTTGCGTCTACACATACTATATGTCTAAACACAACACTAAGCCTACATAAAACCACAATCCAGTTATATTTATTTTATGAAGCAGCTAATTTTTTTTTGCAATAATAATATAAGCATCTCCATAATCAATACCCATGAAGAATGATGGTTTTACCTTTATGAATTTAATTAAAAAAATCATGTTGATCACTAGTCATTACAGACCCTGTAGTAAATCGAGAAAATACAATTATTTCTAAGGACACCTTTTTTTGGTGTTGCTATTTCAATTTCTAATGCTCTAGTACTAATTGGAATCAAGTAGTAGCACGAAATAAAGAAGGAATGAAATTTTCCTAAAGTCCTATAGCCTCTCGAAGAAAAGTAAAGGCGTCCCCATATCGTTCTACAAGACTCTACTAGACTTGTACATCTTTGTGTGATAAGATTACCAAACCTCATTCTCTAATACTAGTTTTTTCATTCACGGTTTTCACGACCCAAATCGAGACGGAGTGACACGCACAATTTACCTTCCTATGTGTGGAGAACCACGAATTCAACCACAACGTATTCAAGTGTTCACCCTGATACAACCATAATGCCAAGTCTTATTAAAAGTACCTAATAAAATAAACATCTAATCTATTATATTCATCCCCAAGACCTTATGCAATCACATAAGAACCTCTAATCGTCAATACTCCGTCTATGATATACAAACACCAAATAAATGAATAAAATAATATATGTCCAAAAATTAAAGGCCATCATGTCCTGACCGAGAGAATCCAATACAAGCTAGAATAAATAGCTCACCCTTGAACCTGATATGCTGAAACTAACTTGATTTGATGGTGGTTCAAAGTTGATGGTACCCTCACTGCACTCCATAAAAGGAAAACAAAGAAAAACAAAGTAGGGCTCAGTACGAGGCAGCATGTACTGAGGAGGTATCATCGATCAACATAAAATAGAAACTAATAAACAATGAATAATGGTATAAAACCAACTATGACACTCATCAGATGGCAAGCAACAAATAACATGAACCAGTGAAACAACACTAAAGTAAGTACGCAGTCAATCACAATGTCGAGCACACATATGAGGACTCATGCCTCCGCACCATGATCATCAGGGAAATTAGTTCTTTGAGATTGAGTACATTATGTTAATTAAATATTTTTTTCCTTTAGTGTTACCATGCTGAAATGTGACATTCCGATCCAATTATACCGCGTCGGAGTGTGATACTTCGATCCAATTATACCATGTCAGAATGTGAAACTCGGATCCAATAATACCGTGTCAAAACGTGACACTCTGATCCAAAAATATCCATGTCAGAATTTGACACTTCGATCAAAAAATATCGTGTTGAAACGTGACACATCGATCCAATAATACCATTACTTTATCTTATTATAATAAGTTTCCATTCATTAACAATATTTCATAAAACCTTGTTTATTCAAGGCATCACTTTGATAGAGAGGTTTCAAGATTACAAATTTCACGGTCAGGATTTCAGACCAATAAAAAGACACACAACCAAACCACATAACCTGTAACATTATGAAAAGTTAAGAACTAATCAAGATCCTAACATGAGTGTATAAAGGTTTAGATACAATTATAAGACCTAAAATAATGTTTATAAGTCATCCGAGAAGTTTTAGATCCAATACGTAAAGGAACGTTCGTGACGTCCAGAAATAAGCTTAAATTGAACTAGTTGATGTTTCTAAGTTTGGTAAAGGTTTCGGGGGTTCCAATGAAGTCTAAAACTTGTAAAAAGACTTTGGATATATAGAGTGTAGTATATAGGGTGTAAATGTCCAATAACGACGCCCAAGGACCACCCAAAGGGTCCTTGAGGAAGACCCCAATATGGGTGGGCAGGCTTCCAAAGCAGCCTACGTGAGTCAAGAATCAGTGGGTTGCTGCGCGATGTGCATCCCAATCGGACCCTACTGCCTCAATTCATTTTTCAAAAATAAAAATGTGCGTTGGCCTCGCAACGCGGAGCCACTTCCCAGCTTCGGTAAAATCGTATTTTTGACATTTTGACTTCACAAAAAGCCCCTTTGTAAGTGAGGGAGTTGTGATTAATTTAGGGTGGTGAATATATATTGACTTAGATCAGTTTTACAAAACCATTTTTACGCACTATAAACCCAAAAGCTCATATCTCTCTACTTTCTCTCTCCAAATTCCTCTATTGAAGAAAGAAAAAAGATTGAAGAAGAAGGTCAGTTTCTCTAAGATTTCGCTTAAATTTCATGAATTTATCTTCATTAAAGTATTGGTTCTTCACTCTTGGGATTCCTTTCACGACCGGGGATCACCCCCTAAAAGTAACATGGCGTACTTGACTTCTCGGAGGTCTTATAAAAACCCATAGTCATCATTCATCGCATTGTCATAGGTGAATTTAGCGGAAGATTTAAAACATTTCATAGCACATCATATGCTAGGAGTTCGTCTAGATGGAAAAAGAGACTTAGAGTAAATATGTAGTATGACTACATTATATATAAATATATAGTAATATATATATATATATATATATATCTACATATATATATAGATCTATATATATATCAACTATAATACTCACTACTATGACTTCACTTTAAATAAGAACTTAACATAGGCAATCCTTGAATCTTAAGGACTCATTTCCTTGAGTTTGGGAAACACCTATCAAGCTCTTCCCCATATATACATCCTTTAAGCATCCATTGCCTACACATTGTGTAAAAAGGTAGAGAAGAATGGTGTTAGTACAAGAGTGCACTAAGTATGACAACTATGCAAAAACATGCATTTAAAGGGACATTTTACTTGAAACCATGCATCATGCTTTGTTGTGAAAACTTCATAAAACTTTATACAATGAGCATCATACAATTCACATACTTCATTTAGGCATATACAATAGTAATAACATCACATAAAACCACACATTGCATTTACGACATATTAGTAATTCACTTTACATTAAGCTCATTTTACTTCGAGAGCTTTTGCATGTTATAGTGAACCCCTTCTTTTTAGTTTAACTTTTTATCTTTCCAAGTAACCCTCTATTAATACTTGGTGAAATTTATACACAATGTGCCATAACACTATCCACACTCAAGCATCACCTTTAGGACACTAGGAAATCATACATACAACCTTTATTAATCCAACACATGCATTCATAGAACTATTTTATATAATAAGATATATAACTCAGATTTGACCCAACATACTTTAGGGACCACATGGAAGGAATTATTACAATACCATGTAAAAGTCAAGATTTCCAACATAATCATAACAAGGCAATAGTAACATTAACATACTTGGACTTCACCTCATGAAAACCACTTAGAACCCTACTCATAATCCATTTCTATGCCTACTAGTGCAATGTACATGTGCAGTCGCATAACCTCACACATACTATGTAAACTCCAAGATAATACAAGCAAACGCATTCACTCCATCAATCAATAAGACAAGTATATAACCCTTCGTACATGCGAACAAGACTTGCCGCATATAGTCAATAAGACCAACATATGCACATAAGAAGGGACCCACAGCACCTAGACCATTAAGGACTCATAGCATTCCCATCATCACCACAATCGAGAACACTAAAATGTCAAACTAAGACTAAACATAATCCATGTACTTAGAACACCTTCCTAGAACTTCCTTCAAGAGATACTACCCTTGTGCAATGCCATAGGTGAAGTCCCAATACATCCACCTACACTAAGCATTCCCTTTGGGTTATAATACTTCCGTTTGTTCATTTTATTTTATGAAACTATAGCCTTAACCACACTAAGACATGGGTGCTACGATGGAATTGGTGTTGTATAGGAGCTTAAACCAGGGAAGTTGCTCCACCTAGACAATTAGAACATTAACATATTACTAATCATATTAGGGTGAATTCACTATTAGATCCTATTGGAAGCATAGTTTTTATGGAACTAATAGATATACATAACCTTACATGATTATTATCATTAGAGCCTCATCTCATTAGAAACCATGTGATCTTCCTAAGGAAAGTCAACCACCAACACCTCATGTGGAAGCATAGTGAATATTCCTCCAAGGGAATCAACGACCTTATGAGAAACAAATGGTGAATTTCCTCCAAGGGAAGCCAACACCTCTCATTATCAAGTTCACTCGGTGCTAATCTAAGTTCCCTTTATTGGAAATCCTTTATTAAATTATTTCATAAAACATAGGCTTAGGATATTGACTCCTCATATGCTTATAGCATATTCAAGAACCTATGTAGTTTTTAGTGTACTCTTGGGAACACCTTCCAAGCGCCTCTTTATTGATTAGATTATTAAACATGTGTGTGTGTGGTTACCTATATGTGAGCAAAACTTTCATATAAAACCTTAAGGAACAATGTTCATACGATATCATAAGTTGTAAATTTATGAGACCCCTTTCATATTGAACAAATTAATACCGTATGCACGTTAATCAACATAAAATCAGCATTATATTCATTACATAGAAAACCCAACATATGAACTATCCGATCAGGCACCCATGAGCCAATCATAGACACGGGGCCATAACCTTGCCCATACTAGTGCACCTATCAAGTCATTCACATGCTTAATTACATTAGCAATACTACCGTAGATCACACTAGAATGAAAACTAGCATAAGCTTCAAACATATGCGATCATCATAACCACACAGCCAATTTACATAAAGTTCCTCTTTCAAGGGTCCTAATCAACACATATCTACTATATTTAAAAGAGTAACACCGCCACCTCACCAAAGTGGCCATACACACAATGCCATACAAGTCCAAATTAACTGAAAATACTATAGAAGAGTAGAGAAATAGAGGAGTAGGGCAATTCTTACCAATCGACAAACCTTTGAATCATTGATCAATACTCACAATCCCTCAATATTATCAATATAGGTCAGTAGCTAAATGTATATTAACATAAACAAAATCATGTATAAACTACCACAAGATCATGCTACTAACAAGTACACTACATCACCAATTCATTAAAAAATAAGGAGACTTAGATCACTTACCAATTTCCCTTGTTTTGATCCTCAATCACTATTTATTAACAAAATACGTGTAGGGAAGTATCTAAAGAGATCATTATTGAAATGAATTCGTGGTTCATCTACCCAAGAGTTAAGATCACATTATATACATTACATCAATCTATAGGCTAGAAGAACCTAGATCAATCCTTACTAATTTGATTGCATATATTCACATTAGATAAATTACAGCTAATTCCATAATCCATTTACATGATAGGCATTAGCTAATTCAATTTATCACAATTGGAACTCATAACAATCTTTCAGCATCAATGATCACAATATACTACTTTAGTTAATCCATAGAAGATAAAGTAACTAGCTAGTTCTAATTCAAACCTTCATACCATTGAAGACCGATATAATCACACTCATGCAACGTTAACCGGTCACTATACATACTAAGTAGGTATATCAACCAAGCAATAGAACTGCTACTGGGGGAATCATAATTCAAAAATACAGCTGAAGTCCAGATCACAATTCCCATGGATCTAGAGTGGCGAATATTTCAAGAGATATGGGGGATCATAGGTGTGTAGCACATAGGGAAAAAAGTACTACAAATATTTAGAATTTAAATAATTAAATATAGTACACACACAAACTTCACTAAACATGCTTTGAAATAAATTTGAAGAAAGAACCGATGTCTACATTTGAAGATTGAAGGTTTGATCATGAATTCTCATTGAAAAGCTTTGAAAGAACTCTTTAGATGAGAGTTTATCTGAAGATGAAGGATCACATACCTTTTCTACATGATAATCCCACGACAAAATGAATAACAAATCATGAAAATCGAACCTCTATCTTGAACTTGAGTTTTCCGTCCAATGGAGGTTTGAGAGAATTTTCGAAGAGAAGAGAGATTTGGGATTTTGATTTCTTAATGGGTGTTAGGGTTTTTGACTTGGGAAAAGACCTTAAACTATTTATATTTAATGTATAAACCATTTATAATCAACCCCAATTACTAAGTGACCGAATTGAATTTATTTGGAAAACCAAACTTGGCCAGCCCGCCCGAGGACCACGACCACCTTCATGGTCCGTGAAGGTGGTTCACGACCCTTATCACGGTAAATGGTCCTAGGGGAAGTGTATCCATTATAAATTCCACCAAGTAGCTAAGGAATTTCCACGGACAATGGTCCACTGCACTAGCTGAGAAGTCGTCTATGAACACCAACTTGGGATAGTTTTTGCCTAAAAGTTGGGTCCTCCTCAAGGACACTTTGGTTGGTCCTTGGGGAGTTTTGCCTGGATTTTTCCAACCCAAATACACTAATACACTATTAAAAGACCTTACATACCAGTTTGAGCTTCAAACAACTCACGCAACACATCAAAACAGGCAAGGCACTCACAAGTACGTCCAAAAGCTAACTTTTGAACGTCTTAGGCGTTCTTAGACGTTTAACCTCCAAACTTCATGAAAATTAAAAACCTGCCTATAAACATCATTATTAATCCTATAAATAATTCCTAAGCCCATGACACACACATATGTACATAAAAATACTTAAGACTCCCTTGGTGACTAATCGTCGAACGTCTCGGTCGTCCCTTGACGTTTGACTTCCAAATGACTTGAAATGAATCACCCATAAATTAAAGCATTTTATTAAAATATTAGAAGCATATAATAACATGTGAGGCTGTATACACCTGAACTCATTTTTGGGGTCTTACAATTCCTTTCCCCAAGAGGTCCTTGCAAAGTTATTTTCTAAATTATCCAATTGCACAAGGTTTTCCAATTCTAATGGGTTTTTCTTGTAAACTTCAAATTGATGATAAATTGTGATTTCATATGACTAATTGAGTATATATTGTTTATTAATTGATGTTAATTGATGTAATGTCGTGTTGATCATGTTCCCTTCCCCAATTTTCCCAAATCTTGGATCTTGGTGATAAATTGATGGGAATTGAAGAACGATTTGATTATTAGACTTACCATATCTATTATAACTCATGTATGAATTGAATAGGGTAATTTATTGTTGAGATTGGATCAAATTCTTAATAAATTCATGATGAATTCTATTTCCACTAACCCTGGGCTATGAATTGTTGTTAATTGGATAGTGATTATGCAACTGACCTAGTTCCTGTGTTAATTACTATTAATTGATGTTATTACACCTATTGTTGGATGTAATTTGTTGGTTTATGGTAAGAAAATGATAATGGATATCGAAGGAGTTGGAGTAAGTCTTTATGATCCTAACCTTTACTTCAATTGTGATGGCTTGTGATTGATGATGTAGTTCAATTGAAGCATGACTTTTGATTAGCCTTAGTAGTTGTTGGTATGATGTTGAATTGAAATGTCTTGACTATGTGATTGTGATGTATTGTTTAAAATTAAATGATATAAGGTTGGTTATGAAGTACCTATGTGCCTTATTATGACATGATGATGTTGTTATGCTAATCTCACATATGAGGGTTGCTATGAAAGGATATTCTCATGCAATTCCTAATGAGATAATTATAATGAATATACAAGGGATAAAACCTATGACCTAAACTAAGTTATGATTAATAAATAAAGACATTTCAAAAGGGACTTCACTTATACCGGTAACTTGATAATGAGAGTGTGTGGCCTTTCCGTGAAGGAAGATTCACCCTATATCCACATGAGGTGTGATCCCCTATAAGGGACACCACCCATGGAGTTCTCCATGACCTGAGGCCTCCAATTCCAATAGCAAATGTAGAGTGTTCAATGATATATCTCCTAGTTCTGAACTATGTTGCCCCCATAGGAAGAACTACTTTGGATCCACCTAGCAAAGCTCATTTAATGTTTGGTTCACTTTCGGCCAGTAGACACACCTTCCATTGGTTATGAGTTTTACAAGTGGCACTTGATCCACACTTAGCTCTTGTGATTTATTTTCGGTTAAGTCAAGTGTTCCCGAAATAAAAAAAAATAAAGTAATGGACTATACACTAACTAGGGTGACTTGAGACGTTTGACTTAGCCTAGGTAGGGGTATGGGACTCTACCTATGCCTTGCACTAGTTTTCCTTGACGGAATCCTTAGGAGGTTCTTTTTGTGTTATTATAATACATATGCTATGAATATGATAACTTTACATGTTGATGATCCTATGTGTTGTTAGTTTCATTTATGAACATGCTATTGGTCTATATTGCTAAATCTGATGATGAATACCATTGGTTCTATGTAATAATGAGTTGGATGCTGCTTATGATCCTTTGTTTGGTTTACTTGATTTAGTAAGGTTATGAGGCTTTACTTGGTCATTGCACTTGTAGGCTTAATGATGGGTTATGGGTAAGGGTCCTGCTTATGCTATGATGTTATGAACTCTTATACATTCTTGTTGATGTTATGAGTTGATGTTGGAGTTGTCTTGATTATGTACTCAATTATGTGGATATACATATTGACTTGAATATACTTGTTAATGTTGGTAATGTGTTGTACATGGTTTGGGCTTACGGATTATGTAAGTATTGGCTTATATGAGCTCTTGATTGTGCATAAAGCTTTTCAAAGTACTTTGGCATGGAGTTTAACAAATGTCCTCTTTAGCATGATTTGACTTTTTTGTGTGCATATACTCATACTTAGTACAAGCGTGTACTAACCCCATGTTTATGTTTATTACAAATTGTAGGATCCGTCCGTTGAGCTTAGTTTAAGGCCATTGAAGACTACTAAGATATTCCCCAATGTTTGGTAGGTCCTCACCTTCCAAAGATGATCCCACTATCTTGCTATTTGATATTGTTTAGTCTTACAGATGATTTAGTTCATTCTCTTTCCTTGTTGACTTTGTATATGCCTATATAAGGCCTTTATTGTAATGAAGTATGGGCTTAACCCAAGATGTTGTATTCGAATTATATGGTTTAATATGAGACATATTCTAGACTTCTTATGAGTCTATATTGATATATATGTGTACGCAATAAAAGTAGAAGACTACATAATCTTCCTATACGAAAGGTCTATGTACACTCGATATGAATATATTATGTGTATGTAGATGTTTATGTAAACCTCAATGTAGAACTTAACTAAAAGTTTCAAATTTACCGCACTTTAACCTATGATATGTAATGATATAAGCTAAGAGGTTAGTCTTAGTCCTCAAAGAGGACGACGACGCCAGTTACGTCAAGGGGGTGCTCCTCGGATGTGACACAACAACACAATCAAGTACATACAAAATTCACAATATCATTTAATGCATATCAATCACTATTAAGAGTCTATCTATTAAATAGAATAAACCATAACCTACCTCCACCGAAGAACGGAAGTCAAGCGAACTAGTTCAATGTTTTTCCTTTCCTTAATGCCTGCGAACCTTTTCAATATATCAAGTACATATAATTTACCTAAGGGTAAGTCTTAATTCCTCCAATTAACACAACTTTAATTCTAATAATGTAATATAATATATCTAAATTTAATTAACTACCTCAATATATATCCCAATATAATTTATAACATGATAACTAAATAACATAATTAAAGTCAAATAATTGCTTAACACCCTAGTGAAACCGAAGAAATCTATTTTCATTTGTACTAACCCATAAGCATATAATAGTTATGTGTGCCTACTTGTACCACCCATTAATATTTAAAGAGAAACTACATTTACCAATCTTTAAACCAATAGAACATGCGACCCAACTCTACTAATTTATTAAATTATATATAGTAGTGCAAAAAGTAATTGAAACATAACCATAACTTCATTAATAATCCAATTGTTTGGTATTTCCATTATCAGCTATGCTCATTATGTTCCCCCCCTTCATTTCTAAGCCCTTAATAAATTAATAATAACAAAGCACGAATACCAACCAAACTATCATATATAACAAACTACAAGATCTTGATTACAATCAGGTTTTCCTGTAGACTTCCCTTTTCCCCCCCCCCCCCATACGTGTGATGGGCAGGTGCCGATAACAAAGATGGAAAGTCTCGAGCGTTTTATGGTAATCAAATAATATTAACCCTACTTATTATATGACTAGTTTTAAAAGTGATAAAAGTGACCTATTATTAATTTTAATGTTATCTTCTTTAACTATCAACTAAGTTAAAATTAAAATTAAACTACCCCGCCCTACATTTCATAATTCACGTTACAAACAATCCAAAACACTCATTTAGAATCTATCAAAAAGTATTTTATCAAATAAAAAGCTCTAGTACTCAAAATGACCAAATGGGTTGTTACAAGAATCAGTTTCACATTGAGATAGAGTAGTAAACCAAAAAGGTATTAATCTCCAAAAACATCTAATACAACACTGTTTCTAGCTAATAATGAAAATTTTATGTTTTTTCAAATCATTTAGCCTTAATATTCCGGATGAAAATTTTGTACTCTTCAAGTCAGAATATTCATTCAAATAGAGCATTTAACAAATTTGTGAAGTTTCTATAATCTTTAAGCCAACACACAACCTGATTTGTTTGTGAAGCTCTTATATTTTTCAAACCAAAGAATTAAAAAAATCAGGGTATTTTAGTCTCCAAAAGTCCGAAACAATCAAATTTCACATGAAGTTGAAAACTACAAACGTTTTTTTCTCTTCTAAACAGAATACATATTAATAATAAAGACATATTCTGTTATCATCACACAATGACCATCTATGCTAAAATTTATGAAATATATCTCATAGCTTATAAAGGATAGAAATAATAATATTCAAGGGAAATGAAGACAGAACCTGACTTTATTCTCATTGTATCATATTCTATCTGTCAGCAATGGTTTCATGCAAGTCACATTTCTTGTTGTTTTTTTTCCTTTCCTCTATTTCCATTATATTCCTATTTTCCTCAAGAAAACATTCAATTTCAACAAGAAACTAAACTTATGTTCAAATATGTCTAGATCCAACAACTTGTTCATTACTTTACTTCTTCTCATAATTATATAAAACCAGTAATATAGGGGAAAAATATAGTGCATATGTTAATCTTTATTTATAGGATAACTTTTTTTATTGAAAAGAAAACTGAAGGGGTGAATTGCTTCAATGCACTTGGAAAGAAACTAAAAGTAATCTTACCCATCCAAGAAAAACATACTAAAGAAAATAAATTCCAACATATTAAAGTAGTACTAATTCATCCCAAATCCCTTTTATCATATGATAAAATAATTCTCTTTTTCTTTTTTTTCTTTCCAATAAAAAGAACACATAAAATAAAAGCAATTTCCTTACAAAGAAATACATCAACTTAAAATTCTAATCCTTGTTACTCACTGGTAATTAGATTGGCAAACCAGAATAATAAAGATTAAAACGAAAAACCAAAGACTCTCCGAGTCCATATATCCCACTGTGTATCCTTAAGAAATTTATATTCCTCTCAATACCGCGATCTTAGAGATTAATTCCTTCCAAAATAATGGATTTAAAAAAAAGAACTATTGGATCGCAACCTTTGGAAAAGTTCAACTAAACCTCAAATTATAGTCGTAAATCACACACAAGACACGATCGTCCATTTATTTCTGTAAGAAGATTATGGCAAAAGAAGGAAGAATTTATGCAGAAAAATGAGAAAAATCTCCTCTATTTATAGAGCCCACAAAAGGGTATGTCACACCCTTTGAAAAAGACAACCCTTTCAAAAAGGCCACAACACTTAGGAAAAGAAACAACCTTTCAGACAGTCACAACCCTTTAGAAAGGACATAACCATTCATAAAGGTCACAACTCTTCGGCATAGTCACAATCCTTTAGGAGAGTTACAACTCTTCATTTCCTGTTCACACTTTTAGAACCCAACATATTGAATGACAACTAATGAGACTGCAAGTATGGACTCCTACCTTTACTCCGAAAGAAGAAACTCACATTGCTCCTGTATGGATTACACTTCTAGAGTTCTAATGCCATTGCTATAACAAGGAATTTATCACATCCTTGTTATCTACTATTGGTATACTTACATGCAACATCTTTTCAGAAAACTAGAGGAAGTGTCGCAAAAGTAAGTTTACAAATGGATGTTACCAATGAAAGGACCCCCCCCCCTGTTTGGAGGGCATTTAATGAGGATGACTTTACTATTGGTAAATGGCAAACTATTAAATATAAGGGGCTCCCTGATTATTATTCTTATTGCAAACATTAAGGCCACCTGTTCGATGTGTGCAAAATGAATCTAAGGGATGAAGACAATAAGAGGAGAAAGGAAGTTGAAGTTGTAAACAAGATTAAAAACAAAAAAAATTGATTCAACACCTAATCAGGTATCTTCTAATTTAAATGATAATCAATTAATGCTAATGTAGCATGTACTAGTAATGTAGGTACAAGGAAAACCAAAAACAATTGAATAAAAAAAATGAAGAACAATAAACTGAGGACGGGAAAACTCAAAGTAGATATTTTATAAAAATCAAGCCCAAAAATGATCAACAGAACAAGGTTGATAAACCTATTTCTCCAAGATATCAACAAAATGATGACTTGCAAACTTACAATGTCCTACAATCAGGTATTGAGTCAATGCTCCCCCAACTCCAACCCCTTAATTAACAACAAATCAAGCAGGATAAGCAAAACAAGCACTGCAAGGATCGAAGTATTGACTCAATGTTCCCACAACTCTAACACCCCTATAGTAATGCTTTTGTTGTATTCTTTAATTCGGACGTTTTGGGAGGTAAGGATGGCTGATTGAAGGAGAACATCACTAACCTGCAGGTAGGGGATCCAAACAGGAGGGAGGAACTTATGGTTGACCTTAGGAAGGACCTTAGTGCCCCTCCTACCACAACTCAGCCTCCAGTCAATGTGATGGTTTGAGCCTTTATCTAGATTTTGGACGACTTTTAAGAATGAGTTGGAAACTCGTGTTTACTTAGCATAACTTTTCACTTGTAAGTTTGTTAACTGGAGCTTACTATCCAACCCCTTGAAGACATTTAGCGGGCTTGTGTATTTAAGTTTGGAGGTGAGTGGGACCAGTTATTTTCTTTGGAGGAGTGAGCATACAAAAACAACTACTATTCTAGAATTCAGATGAACCCATTTGAGGTCTTATATAATAGGTGTTGTCTCTATCTAGTTTGTTTGTTTGAGCCTACACAACCTAGACCATGTTGCATGGACTTGATTCAGAAGGCCTTGGAGTAGGTGAGGGTGATTCATGATAGACTTTGGGAAACCTAGAGTAGGCATAAGAGTTATGTGGATTGTAGGCGGCCTCCTTAGAGATTCTATATTGGTGACGAAGTGTTCTTCCGTGTGTCACCCATGAAGGGAGTTATAAAATTAGGGAGGCAGGGAAAGATTATTACCTTGTATATATGTTCTTTTGAGATCATTCAGATAGTTGGAGAGGTTTCCAATGAGTTAGATATGCCTATGATGTTCTCAGTTATGTGCCCAATTTTCCGTGTGTCGATGTTGCGCCGGTATGTTCATGTCGAGTCTCATGTGATTTAGTATGATGCAATACAGTGGGATAATCTCTTGACCTTTCTGGAGGAGTCAGTTGCCATTCTTCCCAGAGATGTGCGACACTTGCACTCGAGATAGATTCCTATGATTCACGTCTGTTGGAGGAAACGTACAGTTGAGAAGGCTACCCAGGAGATCGAGCATTATATGTTAGAGCAGTTTCCTAGTTTTTTTAGCCTACAAGTACTTCATGAATCTTAATTTTGTGGACGAATGTCCTTTTTCTTCGTGAATGTTGTAATGAACTTCATGTCATTTCTGTGTTTATAACTCATGTTCGTCATTTAGATCTTTCCAATAGTGTTCCCAAGTCATTTATGACTTGCTGGGACTAACAGTTTGATCACTTGGTCGTTTGTTTGGTTTTTATGTGAATTCTAGTGTTTTAGAGCTTTTGAACCTTAAACGGTCAGTTTTGATCAAAAGTTCAAGAAAATGACCTAATAATCCTTTTTTGATGAATCCATCAGCTCCGAGAAGGGCATATTAGGCTAGTCGCACTCAAAACTTTCATTGCAAGTCTATGTGATTAGACATTTTAACTTTTAATTTAAGGCCTATAGTTTGACTTTATCCAACTCGGACGAGAATTCCGTTAGTGCGGTTAGCTTTGGAATGTTGAATTTGCTATAGAACATCCCTTCTTTTGGAACCTGAGGCTTCCCGGCAGATTGCGAGCGCCCTTATGAATTTTGGCCTAAAGCTTGTAAGATGATCTCCAAGGGGTATCTCTACCAAATTTTGAGGGTAAAGGATCTTGAGTCCTAGGTTCCTCCATTAGAGTCGGTTCCTGTAGTGAAGGATTTTTCGGAAGACTTTCCCGATGACTTGCCCTGAATTCCTCTCAAACGCGAAATGGACTTTGGTATTGACTTACTGCCGAATACGAGTCCCATTTGAATTCCTCCTTCTCAGATGGATCTGGATAAATTGAAAGATTTGAAGGTCCAACTCAAGGATTTACTAGACAAAGGTTTAATTAAACCTAGTATTTCCCCATGGGGTGCTCCAGTGTTGTTTGTAAAGAAGAAGGATGGGTCTGTTAGGATGTGCATTGATTATCATCAACTCAATAAGTACACCATAAATAACAACTATCCTTTCCTTAGGATTGACGACTTGTTTGATCAACTCCAAGGGTCAAGCTACTTTTCAAAAATTAACTTGAGCTTAGGGTATCACCAACTTAGGGTGAGAGGGGAAGATATACCTAAAATGGATTTCCGAACTAGGTATGGCCATTATTAGTTTCTAGTTATGTATTTTGGTCTCACTAATGCCCTGACGACTTCTATGGACCTTATGAATCGAGTGTTCTAGAATTACCTTGATGTTTTTTGTATTTGTCTTTATTGATGATATTTTGGTGTATTATAAGAGTTAGGATTAACATATGAACCATTTGAGGGTTGTATTGCAAATCCTTAAGGAACATCAACTCTTTTCCAAGTATAGTAAATGTGAATTTTGGTTGAGATCGATTGCGTCTCTTGGTCACATTATCTCTGAGGGTATTGAGGTTGATCCGAAGAAAATGGAAGCAGTTAAGAATTGTCCTAGAAATTTGAATCCAATCGATATTCAAAGTTTCTTGGGTTTAGCCGGGTATTATAGGAGATTTATTGATGGCTTTGCATCCATTGCTTCCCCTTTTACTACATTAACCCAAAAGAATGGTAAGTTTGAATGGTCGAAATTTGTGAAAGGGGCTTCCAAGAGTTGAAAGATAAGATTGCCTCCTCTCCGTTGTTGACCTTACCGAGGGTACCCAAGGGTTTTGTGGTGTATTATAACGCTTATCGAGTAGGTTGGGAAGTGTGCTCATTCAACATGGTAAGGTGATAACTTATGCCTCTAGACAACTCAAGGTGCATAAGAAGAACTATCCAACTCATGATCTTGTATGGTGTCCACGTGGATGTATTTACAGACCACAAGATCTTTCAATATGTGTTTACTCAAAATGAGTTTAACTTCCAACAATGAATATGGTTGGAACTTTTGAAGGATACGACATGAATGTTCTCTACCACCCCTAAGGCCAACGGGGTTGCAGATGCTCTAAGTCATATGACCATGGTTAGTGCGTACCTTGTGGATGAAGGTAAGAAAGACTTAGTGAAGGATGTCCATAGATTGGCTCGATTGGTTGTTCGGTTAGAAGATTCCCCGAAAGGTGATTTTATGGTTCATCATAACTCTAAGTCATCTTTAGTGGTTGAGGTAAAGTCTAAGCAATATGTTGATCGTATATTGCTTCTTCCAAGGTATATTTCAGAGAATTTTTTGTGAAGAAGCACATGGTTCCCGATATTCTATTCATCTGGGTGCACCAAAATGTATCGAGACCTTCAAGAGGTCTATTGGTGGGATGGTTTGAAAAAGGACATAACGGAGTGTCCAAATTGTCTACAAGTTAAAGTCGAGCATCAAAGGCCGGGATTTCTAACCCAAGTAATGGTTGTCCCTACTTAGAAGTCTTAAGACATTAATATGGACTTCGTTGTTGGGTTGCCTCGAATTCGAAGGCAAAATGACTCAATATGGGTTGTTGTGGATAAATTGAAAAAATCCGCTCACTTTATCCCCGTCAAGTCGACTTATTTTGTAGAGGATTATGCAAGAGTATACATAGATGAGATTGTTAGCTTATATGGGATCCTTTTGTCCATCATATAGGATAGAGGTGCTCAATTCACTTCTCGTTTTTGGAGGTCATTTAAATAAGTTGGGTACTCAAGTGAAGCTTAACACTGCTTTTCATTCTTAAGCGGAGCGTTCCATTCAAAATCTAGAAGATATGTTAACAGCTTATGTAATAGATTTCAAAGGTAATTGGAACAATCACCTACCGTTGATTGAGTTCTCTTATGATGATAGCTACCATTCGAGTATTTCTACGGCACCATTTGAAGCACTCTATGGTAGGAGATGTAGGTCTCTGGTTGGGTGGTTTGAGGTAGGTGAGTCTTCACTCCTTAAAGCTTTGGAAAAAGTTCGGGTGAAAAAGGGTAGGTTGAAAACAACCTATAGTCGGCAAAAGTCTTATGTCGAAAATAAAAGAAGAGACCTTGAATTTGAAGTAGGTGATATAGTCTACTTGAAAATTTCGTCCATGAAAGGGGTGATGAGATTTGGTAGGAAAGGAAAGTTTTTTCCTTGGTATGTGGGGTCCCTATGAGATATTGGAACGGATCACAAATGTTTTTGATGAGTTGAGACTACCTAGTGAACTAGTTTTAGTTCATTCCATATTTCATGTCTCCATGCTCAAGAAATGTATAGGTGACCCGGTATCCGTTCTCCTAATTAAAGGATTGGATGTGAATGAGAACTTTTCTTATGAAGAGGTTCCAGTTGAAATCCCAGATTGTCAAGTCAAGAAATTGAGGAACAAAGAGGTGGTCTCCGTAAAAGTCTTATGGAGAAATCACCTAGTTAAGGGAGCAACATGGGAGGCTGAGGCCGACATGAAGTCCCGCTATCCTCATATTTTTTGTCAAAATTCTAGCCAAAGTTGAGGTTAGTAATTCTCTTAAAATAAGATAATGATTAATGTTGAACTTGACGTTCTTTGCTAAATGTGTGCATGTTTTGTTAAAGGTTCACGCTA
Source organism: Solanum habrochaites (assembly GCA_027704765.1). Classification (NCBI taxonomy): domain Eukaryota; kingdom Viridiplantae; phylum Streptophyta; class Magnoliopsida; order Solanales; family Solanaceae; genus Solanum; species Solanum habrochaites. Next base: position 49,488,775 of record JAKWJA010002489.1, on the reverse strand, counting down.
AATGAGTTTTCTTAGAAAAATGCTCTTTTGCTTAACTTGCATTTATATGTGATTAAACGTAATTCTTGATATTCATGTTGAGCTCATTTTGATATTGAGAAGGTAGTTCCTCATTATGAGCTATGAAGTATTTAACTCTTATATGTGATAAATTGTGAAAGTGAGTTGCTATGTGCAATGTAATGGTTATGTGTTTAATGGAGTTCGAGTTACTCGTATAATATGTGAATCATAAAGATTTTGTGGTGTTTATATTGTTATTGTTAGTTGGGCTGCTAGTCTTGAGTCATTCTCTCCCTACAAAAAGATGACGGGTCCTTCTGATGAATGTTCCGGGGGGGGGGGGGGAGGCATAATGTAACACTCCAAAAGTCCATGACCTAGTATAGAGCCTAAAATGATGAACTAAGACATTTCTATGACTAAAATAATATATTAAATCCAAGTAGGAAGTGTTAGAGTTAAAACGTTAAGGAACGACCATGACGCCCGAAGAATTGTGAAACGCGAACTAGTGTTTGCATGTTTCAATGGTTTTTAAGATTTGAAATTTAGTAAAAATTGGTAAAAAGGTGTTAAAAATATATAAGAGTGTGCTTAGGATAGAAACGTCCGGGTACGACTCCCCAAGGACCACCCTAAGCGTGCTTGAAGAGGACCCTTGCATTTGACCAAAAAGTTGTCATTTGATAATAGGCAAACAACGAGACGTCGATAGGTCAATGGCCCGTCGATGGTGATCGTTGGTTGGGACTTAAAAATTTCAAAAAAAAAAAAACTCAAAATAACCCTCTCTGAACAAAACCACAAATCAACAACATGGTCTGTGGTCCAATCGACGATGCGTAGGTATGGATTCGTTGATTGGGGTCAACTTCACTGTTAAGATTTAGTAAGGTTGGATTTATTAGTTAGTCTGTTAATTAATTAATTGACGGTTAAGGGGTCGTTAACTATATAAATACTAAACCTTATTAAACTAAATCAACAACCATTATTTCCCAAACCCAATTTCTCAAACTTCTCTCTGCTTTTTGTATCTATTCCAAGACCCCCATTGAAGAACAATTTTCAAGGTTCACTAGGGATTCAAGACTGCATATTTTCTCCATAAATATTCAAGAAATCCTGAGTTATGGAATCTATTCACTCTTGGGGTATCTTTCCCCTAGAGGCTCATCAAAATTTGTTTCCAAAGATGTCAAAAACATGGGTTTCATTCCAATTTTGTCAATTGTCTTTCAATTGGATTTGATATTGATTATCTTTGATTATTATTAATAAATTATGATTGTTAATGGGTTAATTTTTATTATTATTTTTTACTTAGTTTCTATCTTCTATCAAAGAATCCATATTGAACCCGTGTTTCCCTAACCCTAGGTTATAAATTGGAGGTTATTTGATAGTGATGATACAATTGACTTCCGGTCTTGTATAGATTTCTATATAATAGATATTAAGTGATTAGGGATGAATGTTGTTGGAGTTGATGGTAAGATATGGAAGGGCTTTTGAAGGCTATTTGGTAAGACTTTAATGATCGTGAATCATTTACTTCAAAAATTTCATGAATTTCCGACTCCTAAAAGCTAGCAATAGGCTAATGCATCTAGTATCTCCTTGAACTGTTTCCGGACGTCATTGCGTCTTTTTGGACGCTTTGGTTTATAGACTTTCCTAAATGTGAACTTATATTATTCATTAAAATGGACCTTAAAAAAACTTGTATAAATAAACCTATGACACTTATTTTAGGCTCTAGAAACACTATTGGATTTTTTTGAAGTGTTACAGTATCCCCCCCTTAATAACATTCAATCCCCGAATGCACCTAAAAATCTTATTGAACGAGGATAGACTCAAAGACTAGCCAGCCCCACCAACAACATACATAAAAAAATTAGTTACCCACACCAATCAATATATAGCACAATATGAAGACCCTTAACATTCTAACATCAAAACATATGAACTTATGAGAGAGAAGCATACAATCAAATCAACAATACTATACACATTTTATTCAAGATCAACATTGAGATCATATGAACACTTTCACACTAATCATCAAGCTGATCATATAATGCCGTTCAAGTCCATATATATAATATATATATATACATATCTGGGGGGTTATATCTATATATATGTATGTATATATGTATATGTATATATATATATATATATATATATATATATATATCTATTATATAATCAACACACACAATAACACACCACCACCATAAGTGGACCATACCACATAAGAAAATTTCCCGATATAAAAGAAGAATTATTAACTACTTCAACCCAAGCCATGGTCAACTTGTGCTTTCTCCATAATCCACCATATATTGAGAGAGCACCAAATTCAATTCAATTATGTTATCTTAAGCATAATTCAATCAATACCTATACATAATAATCAATCCCACTTAATAAGACAATATAGGAATTTAGGGAAGATCATGGATTCATGAAGTTTTTCATTTGAAAATCATCAATTTACAGTAGTCTACTCATATACAACTGTTTGAAATTATTCAATTCACGAAACCATAAGATTGTTGGGGGTTTTCATCAATTCTTAAAACTTGAAAACTATTTGAAGATTGAATTCAAAGCAAAAACTGGATTTAGATAAAGATTCATCATACCTACTATATGAATTCCCAATGAAATTGAAGAAGGAATCAATGGAAATGCTCAATCCAAGCTCCAGCTTGACCTTAAGATACCATGGTGTTCTTGAGAGAACCTTTTTGAAAAAAAGGTTTTTATTTTAAATAATGAGGTCTAATTCTAGGTTTAAGTTTTTTATCTATCTTAAAATAATAAAGTAATGGAAATCTTCAATCCTAGCTCCAACTTGACCTTAAGCTCCCATGATGTTCTTGGGAGAACCTTCTTGAAACAAGGGTTTTGATGTAATGAAGTAAAATTCTACGTTTAAGTGTTTTAACTAGATTAAAATGCCTAAAAATACACAAAATAACCATTCCTACACTTTAAAATACTTGGAGTGAATTGCAGTATGCACAAGCGCAACTCACGACCTACAACCTATGGACCGTAGGTGGGTTGACGAAGCATTTTACGCACTCGTCAAATGGTTCAGAGAGGGTTCTTGGGGATGAATTGGTGAGAAGACAAAGTCTCAAATCACGAAGACAATCCACTCCCCGTCAACCAATTGACCTCCTGTCAATGCGGCTCGTGGATGATTGTTGTTTAGAAATCTTTTTGGCCAACATTTGGGTACTTCTTAAGGAACCTTAGGGTGGTCCTAGAGGAGTCGCACCCAAAAGTTTTGACCCTAAACATGACCACCTACTCTTTTGAACTACCTCCCTAATATTTCACTCACAAACAACATTCCGCATCAAAGACAATACACTAGAACACACTAGCACATAAAAGACTAGTTTCCAAATGTCATGGACGTCTCTTGACGTTTGACCTACAAGTTCTTTAAACCAACTATTAGAACATATTCCTAATCATTTTAACAAGTTATTAACTCAAAAAATTCATGTGAAACTCTAATTTATCCTATTTCATTTTGAGCGTCGTTAAACCCATTGAAGGTTAAATATACTAAAATTAAACACTAAATCGTAAACATTAAACCCCAAACCCTAAAACCTAAAAAAAAAAACTAAACCCTAAAGCCCAAGACCAAAAACTATAACCCAAATATTAGACACTAAATCATAGATATTAAACCTCAAATCCTAAACCCCAAACCCTAAAACCTAAAAACACCCTATACCATAACCCTAAATCCTAAACCCCATGCACAAAACAGCAAAACACAAACGTTAAACACTAAATCATAGATATTAAACCCCAAATCCTGAACCCCATAGTCTAAAACCTAAAAAACCCCTATCCCTAACCCTAACTCTGAAACCTAAACCCCTAAACTCTTAACATCAAACCCTAAATACAAAAACTCTAACATTAAACACTGAACCATATATATTAAATCCCAAATCCTATACCCAAACCCTAAAACCTAAAAAAACTAAACCCTAAGACTAACCCTAATCCTAAAGTTTATGCTTCTAGACAACTTAAGGTGCATGAGAAAAACTACCCAACTTATGATCTCGAGCTTGCAACAATGGTTTTTGCACTCACTATATGGATACACTACTTGTATGGTGTTAAAGTAGATGTGTTCACCGAATATAAGAGCCTTCAATATGTGTTCACCCAAAAAGAGGTGAATCTTCGCTAGAGTAGATGGCTTGAGTTCCTTAAGGATTATGATATGAGTGTGCATTACCATCATGGTAAGGTGAATGTAGTAACATATGCTCTTATCATATTATCGATGGGTGACTCTAGCCATGTTGTGGAAGAAAGGAAGGAACTAGTGAAGGATGTTCACATGCTTGCTCGCTTGGGAGTTCGCCTTATGAGCATATCAAGACAGTGGTGTAATAGTTCAAAATGGGGAAGAACCTGCTTTGGTCGTGGAGCTTAAGGTTAAGCAAGACACTGATCCAATCTTGCATGAACTTAAGGGTGCAGTCCACAATCAAAGAGTGCAGTCCACAATCAAAGAGTGGAGGTTAAGCAAGACACTGATCCATTAGTGATTCTGACAACTTTTAAGTAAGGGGTATTTTTGTTGTTTGTTTGGCACCTAATCTACGTCGTTTATACCTTAAATCATGAGTTAATGGTAATTTTAAGCCAAGAAACATAATTAAAACATACCTAAGTCAAATCTTTAATTAAAACATAGAAAATTAGAAGCAAGAGATGGGAAAAAGGTCAAGAACCCTAGTTCAAGAACGAACAAGGTTCCATTAGTATTAGCCCCAAAATCTAAATATTTATTCATGGAATTCATCATCAGGTATGTGGGATTTCACTTGTGGGTTCCTTTTGCCCATTAGGTCCCTAGAACATGGTTAGATTCTCGATTTCCTTATAATGAATAGACCTAGGGTTTCTATTATTATGGCAGATTAGTATGAATTAGTTATTAACATGTTCCAAACAAGATTACCTTGTTATTACCCCGTTCACTGCATGAATTTCAGAACCCTATCTATGTATTTGTTTAGTTTTTGAACTACACATGCTAGGTCAGATATTTCAGTTATTCAGTTATACATGCCTCATTTATTAATGCATCATTACCAGATTAATTGTTGCATTCTCAGTTTGCATGTTCATTTTGAGCTATCCAGTATTTACCGAAACTCAGTCATAATCAGTTAACTACTTAATTAATTCGAAGCAGCATAATATTGAGTTGGACTAGGGTTCAACGTACCCAAAAAGTCCCACAATTACTAGCCAAGTAGGTTGTAAGTGCCCTACGTGGGCATCAGTTTAGTGATCATGCCGGCATGCCTTTATACCTCTAGCAGGGTATATTGGGTCCTCTTGATGGGGCGTATACATCAGACTTCATATTTAGCTCATGTAGTTCTATTGTGAGTTATTAGTAGCTCCCACATTTGAGTCAAATTCCATTGCATTGGCCATTTATCACTATATCCAGTATTCAGTTTCAGCATATTATAAAATTTGTCATTGCATTCAATTATCTCAACATTTAGAATTTACATCATGTTCATATTATATCATTGCTTTACTGCTTTGTTCAGTTATGTATTATCTCAACTTTGTTCAGGTTCTCAGTATCCAGGTTAGGCTTAGATCGATTCTCGATCTCCAGTTCAGCAGAATAAGTGGTGAGTCCTCATTCTCCCAAGACAATAGTCATGAGTTTATTTCACTATTTTTAGTCCTTTAGTTTGAGATTTGCTAGGGTTAGTTGGGGCGTGTTCCAGCATTTCTAGTCAGTTAGAGGCTATTTTCAGACATAGTTAGTTTAAGCTTAGTATTGAGTTAATATATCTTTTGTATTGAACTCATCAGTTTTCATATATCTCAGTTGTAGTATATGGTTTTCATTTTAATTATGATTTAGCTTCCGCACTAGTTTATTATCTTTACTAAGTTCATGATCATGCCAGCAGGGTTAGTTGACCGATAATTTTTGTGGCCCCACTCCCGCCCTTGTCTGCATTCTCGGGCGGGGGAGCTCGGGGTGTGACAACATCAAACCTCATACAAACATATTCAAAATATCACCATGTGGCATGCCTGTTTCCATTATCCTGTACAAGAAACAAAGTATAGTAAATAAAGTCTTTTAGGAAAGATCTTCCACTAACTAGCCAAAGTTGTTTAATTCAACAATGTACTTTTCTTGTAATGCATACTTAGAGCAGAACAACGAATAGAATAACAAAGAGAAATAAATCAAACCTTGCATGAACCCTATAGTATAATGTCTCCCCTTAGCTTCTTTTGTAGTTGCAGGTTCTTTAAGTGCCTTCAACATGACCTTCAATGTGGTCGATTTTCTTTTGTTCGCTAATGGAAACAATGTGTAACCTTAACAAATACAATAAATCTTCAAAACAAAAAAATCCACTACCTATATCCTTATGAAAAATTTTCTATCTTTCCAACCCCCTGATGGAGTGTGAGATGTAAGTAACCGCTCTAACAAATTGTTGTCTAATGGTGGCTGAATATAGTGCCAAGCAATAGATTCATGATGAAGGAAAGCTGCAATAGAGTCTGTTTCAAGTATGCAAAATAATTTTATTTTATCAAGGAATCTCACACCTCCAATGCAATCAGTTTAAATTCTCACATTTTCAAATTACCTACATGAGACTTCCCCCCAACAGTGTTTACAAATGTTGGATGAAGAATCTAACTGTTGCAAGAGCTGGCCTATTTTGATTTTCAGTTGAAGCCCTTTGATAGACGTGTCCACATCATATAAATGGTACTTATTATGTTCTTTTAATGAACATTATAAGCTCATTTTTCCTACAATCAATTCAAAACTAGAGGGAAACCGAAGAATACAACACATATTTTATGAACTCAAAATTGTGGACATTCTTGTAGCCTGCAAAAACAATTTAAATTAAACAAATGGAGAAGAGAAGGGATAGGGGTGAAGGGGAGGAGGGGATATAGAGATAATACTCAAGAAAATCTAATATGAATTGGAAAAGGAATTGGGCATAAGAGAAATGAAAACCATTTATCACATATAATGCATTGACTTCAGACTGTAAAAACAGAAATAAAAGATCAGTTTTCAATGCATAAATAAGGTGAAACTTAGGAGAACTTCTATCATAAATATTCAAGAACTACATACTCGGTATGTTGTCCAGTTGCTTTCAAAACACAATCTGGATTTCAGCACCATGCCACCGGTCTTGGTTTTTGTGAGAAACATTCCAAAAAAAGAAGGCATAATACAATAATATACCTTGGAAAACAAAAACAATACATTCCTATGTTACCATACATTCTTAAATATATCTTTCTATTTTGTAAGTCATATCATACTTGTAAATATCAATATCCAGCTGATAGAATGAGGTATAATTTTCACTGTTCATGGAACATGTTATCTCAATGGGAAGTCCTTATACTCATATTTCTAGAACCCGCAGTTCATGGAACATGTTATCTCAATGGGAAGTCCTATACTCATATTTGACCAAATCAATGCAAATTTGTTGTTGATCAGCTTCGCTGAAAACCACAGTGTCATCAACATATAGTAATCCAAGGAGAACTAACCCAAGATCCTATAAGAATTGAAAGAGAGATAGTAGATTTCTACAAAAAGCTATATACTGAGACTACTGAGTAAAGACCTGCCTATACTGGTGATAATTGCCCCAGATTAACAGAGGAGGAAAAGGAGAATCTGCTAAGGAACTTTTAGGAGAGTGAGGTCCTAAAATGTCTGAAAAAATGTGCAATTGATAAAGTGGCATGTTTTGTACGGAAGTCAAAATTTCCACTCAATGTGACATGTTATGTATGGTTGTTACCCAAGGAGGTTGTACTGAATCAAGAAAACTTAAACAGAAGAGGGATAACATTATGTTCTAGATGTTTCTTTTTTGGGGAAAATGTCGACACTTTTAACCATATCTTTCAACACTGCAAGATCACAAGCCAACAATGGAGGTTATTCATGAATCTTAAGGGTATGTCATGGACCATACCTGCCAAGCAATCCAGAGTTGGGAGGAAGCTGGAAAGCAATCCAAGAAAGGAGATAGATGAAACTTGTCTAGCTAATATATGGTGGGCAATATGAAAGGAAAGGAACTCTATAGCTTTTGATAGTGTAGAGAATAGTGTGCAAAAAGTCAAATTAAATTGTCTTATGCAACTATTTATTTTTGTGTAATCAATTATACTCAAATGATACTATCTACATAATTGATGTACTAGACTTATTTAGTAAAAGATAGTAGAATTTGAAGTACATGTTGTAAATACTGACCAATATAGATTTAGTACTGACTTTTGAGGAATAGACCAAGTTTACCAATTAAAACAAACAATACCTTTCCTTGGGAGGTATAGTCGTTTTGATCTCTGTTGTCCTAGATTCTGTGCCAACATATGTAATGTCTTTATTTCCCATCCCCGGTGAGGTGGTGAAAATCTTAGACAAGCTGAAGGGGGATTTCTTATGGCAAGGAATCAAGATTGAGAAAAGTTCAACTAGGTAAAATGGAACACAGTGACCAAAACAAGAGTTTTGGAGGTCTAGGAGTAACCTAAAGCTTAATAATAAGAGTTTACTCATCAAATGGCTATGGAGATAATATACTCAAGAAAATCAGTCCTTGTGGAGGGATATTATCTTTCACAAGTTTGGTCAAGATGGGCATTGGTGCACTAATAAAGTGACTAATACATATGGGTTTGGGGTTTGGAAATCTATTAGGAATATAGGGATGACTCTTGATCTAAATACTAAAGTTAGAGTTGGTAGGGGAGACAAGATACTTTTTTTAGAAGAGGATTGGACCTCTCCATTCCTTTTTTCCTGGACTGTCTTCAATAAGCTTTAATAGTGGATGCAATATATAAGAAATGTGGTCCTCTCAAGGGTGGAACCTGACTTTCTAAAGACCCCTAAGTGATTGTAAAAATACCATGGGTAGTAGATTTTCTAAAAGTAATAGGAAACTTCTCGAGAACTAATACAAACACAGACAATCTCATTTCAAGGCACCATAATGATGGAATTTTCACTATTAATAGAGTATACAAAAGGGGACTGAGTGAAGCTACATGAAAGTGGACTGGACCTTGGAATACTATATGGAAGAGTGTGGCTCCTAATAAAATGAAATGCTTTACTTGGCTAGTAGCTAGGAAAGTATGCTTGACATAGGAGGCGTTTTTAAAAATGGGGTCCATCATACCATGTAGATGTATCCTCTGCAAGGAGGCCCTCAAAACCAGTAAAACATTTTTTCATGCATTGCAAAGTAACGACACAATTTTGGGCTATGTTCACTTCCTTTGTTTGAATCAACTTGATCATGGCTGAACATAATGCAGACTTGCTTAGCTGTTGGATCAGAAGGAAAGGAACAAGAGGGTCTTTGAAGGAAAATAATCCTCTACGTTGAAGATTAAGTGGAAAGTTATTACTTCACTAGGTGTTTGGTGTAAAGAACACAAAATAAAAGAGGAAATCCAACTAGTGTATTTTATAGTCTCTTTGTAAGTATCTATCTTTTCTTTTTTGTGAACTTTTTATAGGTGGACAACATTATGTTCTAAATGAATACAATTTACCTATTTCAATAAATAATGTCTATAATGAGTTTCGATACATCATTCATACACAAGTGAGTGAATTTATAGTTATGCATATGAAATCCTCAATGTATTGAGAGAGGAGGTTAAAAATTACATGACACCACCAGTTAGTGCGTCCACTTATTTAAGATTTCAATTGTTGTCCAACATCAAATAATCACATTGAATGAGTGTATACAAAACACTTCAGGGCAACAAAAATGACTCGACACTACTCTTTTTTGCACAAGTGTCATGCTACTGTTACAAAAAGATATTGGAAGAGATATTAGTACCTTAAATACATTTTACATGAAAAACAACAAATCCCCCAGACAATAATAAAATTTACATAGTATTTCCACAAAAGAAATAAACCAGCAAAATTTAGGCACATGAAACACAACAAATTGACTTTAATCAGCAACATAGTGCATCAATAGACTCCACAATGCTAACATCTGTGAAGTCCTACAAAGACCACAGATACTAGGAAACCAACAAACTAAAGGCCCAAGGTCACCTTAGGTTTAATGTAACACCTTGAAAATCAAACACACATTGTACAACCTAACATATGTATCATAAAGTCTAAGTACTGTTTCTAAGTCCATTTATAAGTAATATAGGTCATTAAGAGTCTTAAGAACCAAAACGTCCATGACGTCCGGGAAGTTGGTTCAAAGGGATGTTAGTGTGACTTAGCTTATTTGACTAACTTTTAGGAGTCGAAAATGTACGAAAATTAGTGTAAACATAGATAATAGGTGTTTGATTTTTTTCACTATTGAAACATCCGGGTAAGACTCCCCAAGGACCAAGAAAGGTCTCTTGATAAGGACCCTTGTAGTTTGATGCAACACTGCCCTGTAGTGTGCATCATATCGACGAGACAGAAGATGACCCGTGTGTGGATGGACAGGGCGTCGATACCACTGTCTTCCCACACTTAGGCTGGTTGAGAAGGTCCCTTCACCCGAAGAACCTCTGAACTCATATAAGGAGTGCAAGATGGAGTGGAGGATGTCCGTTGACTCATAACGGCCCGTCGATTGGGGTTTTGTCTGTGAGGGTCGAGTTTTCTACCTAATTTAAGTTGGTTTCATTAGTTATTTAGGGTTTAGGGTAATTAGGGGTTTTAAAGGGCTAATTAAGTGATTTAAGACCCAATAAAATACTCCCAACCCTCATAACTAAGACAACTCACAAATAAACTCTCTTCCTTCTCTCTTATTTCTCTCTCTACATGAACTCACCATTGAAGAATAGCAAGGATTATGGTTTGGGGATGGAACGGGACGAATTCACCATCAAATTTATTGACAAATGTTAAGGTATGTGTTCTGTTAACCTTTGAGACTCTTTCCTCAAAGGGTTCCTTCAAAATAGATTTTAAAAATTGAATCTTCTTATGGGTTTCATTCAATTACGAAATTGAAGTTGTGTATTAAGTTGTTAATGATTTTTTAGGGTTATATTGAGTATATTAAAATGTAATTCAACTTTTTTATGGTAATTTTTGATGGTTTGGTCTAAAGTGAAGAAAGATCCTTTATCTCTAAACTGTCGGGTAGTTATCTTCACCTATAGATTGCATTGATGATCAATTCAATTGAGGTTGATGTGATTCATTACATACCATATGGTGTTATTATTGATTAACTTAAGATTAATTATAGGCTATTCATGCTATTCTTGATATATAATTAGGTTCTGATTATAATGTGAAATAGCCTATGCATATTGTCTCAAGTTGTATCATTCTAGAGTTCAATGGTGTTATACATATGCAATTTGTCATTGTATCGTATTGGTTATCATGTGTGATGATGTTATCCCTAAGTTTGGGGTTGATTTAGGGGTTTACGGTAAGACCTTAATGACAGACTACCGAGGAAGCATTGCTAAAGTCTTTAGAATCTCCATCTTAGTTCTAATTGGTGATTTATGTTGTTAGTATGATATTACATTGGCGTATGACTTCTACTAGGATTATAAGGTTTGGTAAGAGTTGAATTGAAATGTCTTGACTATGCTGTAGGTTGATTAAGGTGTATGTGATATAAGGATGGTGAAAAAATATCAATTTTTGTGCCTTGTATGCTATGAATCTAATGTTTAACCTCACTATATGAATTGTGATTGAAAGGACTATACCCATTACAATTCTTATTGAGGCTATTGATGACGATGTGATTATACAAGGGATAGACCATATGCCTAAATGACCTATGTTTTATATTAAAGCTTTAAAAACATTTCTAAAAAGGGATCTAGCTTAGCACCAACGACTAGATTGAGAGTGTCATTCTCACATAGGGAGGAAGGTATGAACACAAATTACTCCGAGGATTGATACTATAATGCATGGCGCATAAATAGGGTCCCAAATATATCTTCGAGTTCTGTGAAACTATGTTGCCCCCATAGGAATTACTAGCTATGGATCCACGTAGTTGCTCTTGTTTCATGTTTTGGTACTACCATGGCAAGTAGTCCACTTCTTTCGGGTAGGGATTTTACTACACAGAATTCTACCAATAGCTCATGTTGTTATGCGGTTTAGGGCACAAGATCTTCCACAACGTAGAAACGAATAAGGGACTTGAACTCTCAACTTTGATAACCTAAGAGTCTACTTAGTATAGGTAGGGTATGGTACTTACCTAAACATGTATACTGAGTTGTAATGTTACATATATGATGCAATGTAAACTAATTCCATGATAGTAAAGTTGGACATGGTCTGGTTTCTTGTTGCGGATACTGATGAAGGTATAAGGTTGTGGGATTTTGATTGGTCATGGACTTGTTGACTTGATTGATAAGGACTTGGGAGTAATTGTCTTGCTTAATATGATAGTTTGACTCTTATTCATTTTGTGATATTATTCTTGTGATAGGGTTGTAGTAGACTGGTTTCAAGTATGTCGATATAATTATTACTTGTTGAGATAGTAAGCATGTTTGGTTGATTGATATGCCTTACTTGACTTTGCATTAGCCCCCTAAAGGGGTAATTTGGAATGTTTTGATAGAAATTCCCTTTTAGCATGTGGAGTTAACCCCATTTCTTCCCTTTTCCCAAAAATTTTAGTTTCCGGTCGTTGAAGAGTTTGGAACATGACATTGTTGAAGGCTTGGATTCTTCCTTCCTTTCTTTTTTAATTGAGTATTGTACTTTCGTATTGAGCTTATTAATTCATTCATTCCTTTCTTTTTTAATTGAGTATTGTACTTTCGTATGACCTATACATGGTCTTGCTGTATTGATGTAAGGCTTATGCCCATATTGTGATATTCTTTTAGATGGTATGAGATGAGACAATCATTGAGATTATTTATATATTTTACGTATATGTATGTGCAATAAAATTAGAAGGCTATGTAACCTTCCTATGAGAAGAGTCTACGTATACTTGATATGAATATAATTATGGTATGTACAGGTTACGTAAACTCCAAGTAGTGATAATGAAAGTTTTAAATTTTTATGCATTTTCAACCTATGAAATGTAAATGACATGAGGAATAAGCGGCTAGCATTAGTTCTTAAAAAAAGGACATGACGCGGATTACGTTTAGGGGTAAAAACCCGGATGTGAAAGAAACAAAATGGTACAGAGCATGAGGTTGAATATCGGAGTTATGTCCTGGCTTTACCCACGTCTATGTAGTTTGTATCATAATGGAAGCGACCCAATTACATGAGTAGGAACCATCTGACGATTAGGAATCACTTCTTTCTTGCAAATCTTATATCATGCCAATAGAGTATACTTATGGTGAGTTTTTGCATCTAATCCTATTATTGTGCTTACAGGAAGCATGAACACTTGAAAGAATGCGGCTCGAAGACTTGGGAAGGAAGTTGATAATGCGAGAGCTTCTTTCCATGATGAGCAAGTTCCTCCACTTGAAGAAGATGCTAATGTGGAGCAAACCCCGGCTAACCCTCCACCTATGACGGAGGCTGAGATGAGGGCTATTCTTGATTAAATGGCCCAAGCCATGACTACTCAAGTACAAGTCGCGACGGTTCAAGCCCAAGCTATGATGGCCCAAATCAATCGGGAGATTTATCCCCATCCTCATCAACAAGTAACTACTATGCCCGTCTAAGGTACTTCACTCGAATGAACCCTCCTACTTTCTATGGGTATAAGGTTGATGAAGACCCACAAGAATTCATCGATGAGGTCTAGAAGATACTATATTCTATGAGGGTGTCTTCAAGTGAGAAGGCCGAGTTGGACACATACCAACTCGCGGATGTGGCTCAAACTTGGTATGTGCAATGGAGGGATAATAGGTCGTTTAGGGAGGTCCGGTGACTTGGAATATCTTTAAGGTGACTTTTCTAGAATGGTTCTTCCATAGGGAGATGAGGGAGGAAAAAGCGACGAAGTTCATCAATCTTTGCCATGGAGGAAAGAGTTTCCATGAGTACTCTTTGAAATTCATTAAATTGTTTAAATATGCTCCTTATTTGCTCTCCGATCCTAGAGACCAAATGAGTCATTTTGTGATGAAGGTATAGGAGGACATACAAGAGGAGTGACAATCGGACATGCTACATGACAACATGAACATTTCCCGTCTTTTGATGTATGCAATAAGGGTTGAGGAGGCAAGGGCTAAGCGAAAAAGTGGAGATGCTAAGAGAAGCAGGTCATTTGATGGAGGTGGTTCCAAGAATAGCTTGAGATAAAGACAAGCCTAGATTTAAGACGCGACCTTTCTAATCAAGTCCCCCAAATTCCCAAGCAAGCTAGTGATGTAGGGTGTCTAACCTAAATCAAGAGGGAAAATGTATGCATTCACCAAATGAGAGGAAGCCCAAGTGCATGTAAAGTTGTGGGTTTATAAAAAGCAATATGGTAACCGCCTGTTAAAGGATGGATATTGCGTTAGTTGTTGCAAGAGTGGTTACAAGATGAAAGATTGACCCAACTGACAGAGTAGCAAGGGTAGTGTTTCAAGATCGAGCAAGTGTTCTTAGTGGAGTGCTCCACAAGAAAAACCGGTTATGCTCTCCGCTCTAGAGGTGAACAAGAGGAATTCTATTATATAACAAATTGATGAAACTCAAAGCTCCTCAAATTTTTCCTTTAGAGTAGCTAAACGTGATCTTGTAGATAACGATGTACTTCGAAGTAGTCAACATGGTAAGAACAGTGAAGGGAACAATAAAGAACAAGGCTGTAATCAATGAAAAGAGATGAAGTTTCCTCTACCCTTGTTAAACAAATGCCTAGCAACCAAGGAATCCAAGGTAAGCATTCTAACATTCTTCAAGTCCTACGATTTCTAACTCAGTAGATGTAGTTGATACTCAAATGAAAGTCATTGCAAGTGAGAAATTGTGAACAACTGACTAAAAAATATGTAGAATAGTGATCGAGGGACTAACGCTTCTGATATACCTCCCTAAAATAAGCCCAAAAACAATGAAACAAGTCTCAAAAATTTCCCACATCCACCTCTCATAACCTCAATAAACTCACTTTCTATTTTGAGAAACATACGCCTAACCTTAAGAATTAACAACATGTGCATCCACTAAACTCCCACAAAATCACCAATCATGTGTCTTCCTCCAATACCTACAAAAATAAACTTCTCCTTGAACCTGGTCTGTTTAGAATCATTTAGTCTTATGCTACCAGGTTGAGAGCCAACCAAGCCAAGAATGAAATGTCCATTGAGCTATCTATCCCAAAATTCACTACTAGACAAGGTATTCTCGCAGTTATCTTAAAAAAAGATGATATAAATAAATTTTTTGCTATAATAAATTTGTAGCTAATCATATGTTTTCCTCGCGATAAAAGTTATTTTAGCAGTAGTGATCTTATAGTCATAATACAATTATTTCAAACAAAATATTATAGTTAAAAAATTATATTCTCACTATCATTTTTAGAAAAAATTTAAAATTAGTTAAGTGATGTAGCCACAAGTTTTTAATGATTCATTTGGCATGATTCATGTACTTGATACAAAGACAAGTGATGACAATAATTAATTTAATAGTTATTAAGGCGAATCTTTGGTTTGCAATTAATAGTGTCAACAAATGAACTATATAATTTTATATGTTCTATAATGCGCTACGCTATTTAAAGTGTACTAGATTACATCATTTTAATGTATGTAAAATGTAATAATACATAATTACTATATAGATTATGAGAAAAAAGATATTCAATTTTCATTTATTATGACTTTCTATTGAAGCAAACAATTAACTCCACATAAATAATAATAAATAAATATTTCTCTAATAAAAATTATGTTTATAGTTAGTAATACAAAATATTGTAAATTGAAGTAAGTATGAGTTCTAAACAATTTAATTTTTCGTAAATGTAATGGACGAACAAAATTGCGTACGTTCATACTACTATGTATATGTTTTCTTTCAAGAAAATAAATATGAATATAATTTTGTAATTATATGTTTTAAGTAAATGCTAATAATCATGAGAGATTTTTAAATAAGACATTAGATTTCTTATAATATAATTGCTTCAAGTAAAATGTATATTCGTTTTTTGATAAAGAAAAAATTCACTAAAAAATTTAACTAAATTGTATGTTATATGCAACCTTACTCTATTACATATATCAATAATTTATCAATTAACTAAATACAATTATCTATTACACTTCTCATTATCACTCTATTACACTTCTCATTATCACTCTATTTCTATACTTTTTTTTTAGCAAATTTCAAATAGTGCCCGTTCATATTTTTAGGAAAAAATAATTAAATATGAACAATTAATGTGAAATCCAATATATATACTTTTCTTTCACCTATGAGATTTTCTCATGCTATGAATGAAGATGCCCATGAGTTTCTAAATACTTGTCGGGAGTAGCTTTATACATTTGGGACTAGTGGAGTCAAGAGAAGCCAACTTCACTACTTATTGGTTAGATGGGACAAGCAGACAGTCTTGACATACCTTCATTCAGATTAGGCCAGTTTGTTCCCTCTGGTTAGGTCACTTGGACTTAGTTTTTTTAGGCCCTTTTGGCTAGGTTCATCCGTTGCAGTGTTAGAGAGATCACCTCCAGGATCATTTCTCTAGATCGGAGTAGGATCCATGACTATGTTAGAGTATGAGTCAAAGTTCCACGAGCTCTCATGTCACGACGGGGGATCACCACCTTGAAATAACATGACGTACTTGACTTCTTAGATATCTTATACAAGCTCACAGTCATAATTCATCGCATTGTCATAGGTAAATTTAACGAAAACTTTAAAACTTTCATAGCACATTATATGATAGAACATCACTTACAATATATATAAAATATCGTAATACATAATTAGACTCTAAGTATCTTTTCCATCATAGACTCAACATCATTAGAGTATAATAGGGACACGACCCTTACAACATAAAATATTTACTAAGCTATTGCATAACTTTGGATAAAACATAACATAGGAAATCCTTGAAATTAAGGATCCCTTTCCTTGAGCTTGGGAAACACATATCAAGCCATTCACCTTAGAGACATCTTTAAGAATTCATAACCTACACTTTGTGTAAAAAGGTAGAAGAATGTTGTTAGTACAAGAATGCACTAAGTATGACAACCACGCAAAAACATGCATTTAACGAGGACATTTTTCTTAGAAAACCATGCCATCATGTCTTTTAGCTAAAAATTTCATAAAACATTCATATAATAAGAAAAAACATAGATCCATATACCTTCACATAAGCATGGACACTATTTCCATCGCCATAAAGCACTTATTCTTTAAAGCTAATTTATTCATTTTTCCATAAACATGATCTATTTTTTACGTAAGTCTTTAACCCCCTAGTAACATCTTAGAACACTTGGTTGCAATGGGAATAGTTTACCATTAAACTATCCACACTTCAAGGCATAACCTTAGGTCACAAGGTGAACATTCACATAACCTTCACTATGTAAAATAGGCATTCTAGGAACATAGCATATTCATAAGACGTATACTCCACATATGAAACAAACAATTGTTCCGATGAACCCACATTATAAGACTCACTTCAAGACCACATGCAAGTCAACACTACCAACAACATCATAATAGGAAATAGTCAACAATAGCATACTTGGACTTCATTTCATATAGACATGACAAGACCTTACTCATATTCCCAATCTAATCCTACTAGTGCAATGTACATGTGAAGTCCCAGAACCTCTCACATACTTAGTAAACTCACAGAGAGACTACAATCCTATCATTTAATTCATACATCAATCATTACAAGTATAGTTAATTACATACATAAGTAGGACCTTTATTATATGACAAGTAAGATCAACATCATGCATATTCAAGGTAAGCCTTCATCATATAGTCACAATAGAACTAATACTATGCATATTAACATACAATTATGTCAATACCATAATGTCATGCATAAAGTACATATACACATATACATATAGAACACCTTCTTAGAACTCCCTTCAAGATATATTTGTGAAATGTATAGATAAGTCTCATACACTCACCTATACTAAGAAACTTCTCTTAGGTTATCCTAGTTAGGGTCCATTACTTTACTTCCATTGTCCATTAACTGTAGGGAAAATCCTTGCCTTAACCGATAATACCATGTAAGCCAAACATGGAAATTTGGTGTAATCCATTAACACAAAAAGAGGATATCTTACTTGTCAAGGTAAGACATGAATATCATGCTAGCATCTTAGGTGATATCACTTGCTAGATCCTATGGGGCAACATAATTATGGAACTTAGAGGTGTATATGGAAACCCTCTTTATTCCTATTGGAATTGTAGTTATCCACCTCGCTGAGGACTATGGTGAACAAGCTTTCCCACATTTGGAGAGAGAACCCCTTATCTTCAAGTTCATTAGCTTCAAGTTCATTCGATGCTAAGCTAAGTTCCATTTATTAAAAGTCTTTATTTGCTTTACTTCATAAAAAGGGCTTTAAAAGGTCTAACTTCTCATATGCTTAGCTCATAGTTTATAGTTGAGAATGTCCTTTCATCAACCTAAATCATGTGAGAGAAACATTTACCAAGAATTGAATATTCCAAGCATATCTGTTTAGAGTACAATTGAGCATATCTTTTCAAGAGACTTCCTCTTTATAGATTATCATTACAACTTCATTATATGCATCATTCTGTTATATGTGTACTTACATGAGACGACATTCACAATAAACACAGGTAGATACTGCACTATGCAACTTCATCATATAATACTTTATTGTTCATAGTTTAATAAGAATTCATATAATGGCACATAAAAAGTAATCACTCTAGGAACTCTTCTGTCAAGGTAGACATGTGCAATGTATAGGCAAAGTCCCATACCATTATCTACACTAATACACCTATCAAGTCATCCTAGTAAATATACATGACATATTTCATCGACAGATGCTTATATGCATAGTAGTAGACATGACTTCATATGAGAATTATCCTTTCATTATACACCATTAACCTATACTACCTATAAGAATGCATGAGGTGTGAGTGTGTATACATTCGTAAACATTATATCATAATGGCTATCAACATCACATTGAGACAGTCACCCTATTAAGTTCACAATTCTCATTCAAGCATAGACCACACATGACATATTACCATATGAGACAAGATAACTTGAACATTTGCATGCTAGACTCCTAACAATGGCTAAGATCACACATTCATATAGGGGTACATAGGTAGGGGTCATTAACCATTAGAAATATCATTGCATACAGACACAAACTTAAACCTAGAACTTCATTCAAACATTGAAGGACACCATAGCACATATCCACATGATACTAGTTAAGAGAACTAGGCATATAAAACTTGTACATTGTAGATCATCAGAAGACTATACATTAATACAGAATTACTTCAGGCCAATGAGCAACATTATAGAATTGCTGACAAGAATGTCAAAACCCACTTATAAGAAGACCACCCGAACAATGCTATTATTACAAGGACAAATTCAACTTATTAATTCTATGAAAGTAGAAGAGAGGGCAAACTCACCAATTCTCCAACTTTGTTCATCATGTTATCTATAATCATAATTCATCAATCAATTTATTATTATAAGGAATTAGCAAAAAAATTATTATAAACAATCGAAATTCATGCTTCAAACCATCTCGGATCAAGAATCACATTATTCACACTACATAATAAATTCTATAGAAAGGTGGTAGGAAAAAGGTTCAAATTACCAAATCTTCAAACCTTGATTCTTATTGATCAATTAACCATAATAAAACATCAAATTACATGGACGACAGTAAGCATAATCAATTTACCACAATCAAATCATACCACAATCATCCTAATATCAAGATCACAATAACCACAATAAGCATTAAATGGAGAAATTGGGAGGAACATGGGTTCATCATGAAATTGAATTGAAAAAAATCATTATAAACAGTATATAATCCATAATTTATCATAATCATTCTTTTTAATTAGTTTTGAGAAGGAACCCATGGCTAGATTGAATGATTGAAGATTTAATCATGAAATCTCATTGAAAAGCTTTGAAGGAACTCTCTAGATGAATAGATATCTAAAGATGAAGGATTACCATACCCCATTATAGGAGAAAACCACGAATACTTGATGAATAAAGCTTGAGAATCCATCACCATGTATTTTGTTGAGTTACATCTCCAATGGAGGTTTTTAGAGAGGTTTTGTTTCGAGAGGATAGTCTAATTTTTGAAGAATGAATTGGGAATGGGGTTTTCATGTTATTAAGTAACTTAATATACCTAAAATACCCCATAATAATCTCCATAGTAATTTAGGAATGTGGGGTGAATTTCTCATTCACCCCTTTGCTGAAACAGTGCGTTGCATCAGATTGCAGGCGCCATCGACGACCATCAAGCTACGCCTCATAGACCCATCGACGTATAGTACTAGCAACCATCGTTTGGGTATGATGCGCAACACTTGGGATTAAGCTTCCCCAGAATAAGTATGTATCTATGCCCTCCACACGATGGGGCGTCAACCTGGCTATGTGGTGTTGTTCTTTGCTCGTCGATTGGCACTGCCAACGCAGTGTCTAGGCATCCTTTTGGTCCTGCTCAAGGACCCCTAGGGTTGTCCTTGGGGAGTCATGCCCGAACATTTCCAACGTAAATACGATCATATATACGTTAGGGACCTTCCATATCAATTTCAACCAAAACGAACACGTAAAACATGTCAAGGCACACCAAGACACACATACACATCTCAAGGCTAGCTTTTGAACGTCATCGGACGTTATTCAATGTTTGACCTCCAACTCACTTCAAATCAAGTATGCATACTTTAAAACACTTATTTTACATATTTTAGACCTTTTTAGGAACATGTGAGGCTCTAAGAACCTTACTTCATTTTGAGAGACCTTACATCTCCCACCATGCCATTATGATTATTCCTAATGAAGAGGATGAGAGAGTATGATGCTTGTTTGTGGTTTGAGGTTCCAGCTACAAATTGTGTGTCAATGCATGATCTTCGTGGATTGTTCCTTTCTGGAGATTGTTTGATCACGCCCCCACTATCGAGCAACTCCATCTTGAGGCCCAAGGTGCAGCGACAAGAGAGCTAGATACGAATGCAGCTACAACAGATCATGTTCCAGGTCAAAATACACATATGATAGGATTTGATAGTCACGTAGGCCTGTATAGGCCTCATCACAAATTTCAAAGGGTGACTGGTATAGCCGGAGTGAGGTTGGCTCCAGTCAGAGACATAAGTCCCATTCTTCTGCTTCAAATTATGGTGGACGTTCTTCTGGGAGTCGATCATCCCCAAGTAATTTTGATTGTGGAGAGTTGGATCACTGGGAGAGAGATTTCCCTTTTCGTAGGCAGATTAGTTACGCTCCATAGGTAGCTCCACCAGTAGCACCTACAACTAGGGTCAAGGTCAATGTGAACGCCTAAGTTTTGACCAAACCCAACATTTTACACCATTTTATTGCTTAAATTATTTCTTGTAGGTTAAAATTTAATTGTATAAAGTCTTACTTCTTCCTAGTGAATTATTTTAAATTACTGAAAATTAAAAAGTAGAATGCCTAAGGATATATGGTTTTTTTTTTATTATTATTTTAAAAGAAAGAATCCTCCAATATAGATATATAGACTATAATATATATAGAGAGAGGAGATAGAGAGAGAGAGTATATAGATATATAAGAGATATATTATGATATTATATATATATAGAATATATATTATATATATTTGTATTATATTATAATATAATTATTAAATAGTAGGTTAGTTAATACTTTTAACTGATTTTCATAGTTTATATTAAATTTAAGAGAAAAATTAAAGAAGAAGACGAAGAAAAAGAAACAAAAACAGAACATTACAAAAAGAAATTTTTTTTCTTAAAAAAAAGGGGCAAAAGGTTTAATATGGGTTAGTTTATACTTTTAACTGATTTTTAAAGTTATAAATTTAAGAATAAATAAAGAAGAAGAAGAAAAAGAAACAAAAAAATAACATACAAAAAGAAAATTTTTCGTAAAAAAGGGGGCAAAAGTAATAAAGAGGAAACGAGGAAAAAACGTGTAAAAATAATAAGATAAAAATAAAACAAAATGTTCAATAAAAGAAGGAAAAAGATGCCAAAAAAAAAAAAAGAAAAAAAAAGAAAAGGGAAAAATCAGTTCAAAAACTAGTCGTGATCCTTTAGGCATTTTCATCAAATACTGCAAAATGTCCCATAAAAAATTTATGTCCAATTACAAATAAAACTCAAAACACAATCTTAAAATTACTCAAACTCTAAAATCTCACTCCTACACAATCCCTAATTTTAGCAACTAGATTCCTATATATACTCTACCCACAAGATAATTCAAGAGAAAAATTGAAATGTAACATACACGCATAAACCACAACAACAACAACAACAAATCTTCCTTTATTTACCTTTTTTTTAAAAAAAAAAAGAAAAGAGTTTAAGAATAAGTGATATAATGTTTGAGTCTTTTTTTGAGTTTTCATGTGCAGTTCTTGATTCAAGAAAATATCCACGAATGTTCAAGATTAAAATTGATAAAGGTCCATATCTTGACTTTACTATATTTTGTTTGAACTAAGTTGCATGATTATACTTAATATTTTTTTAGTATATAGTATATGATTGCTTGACCTTCGTAGTGGAGCAGGTTGCCGTTCTTGTAAGGTGTGACACTTGCAATCGAGATTCATTCCTATGGTTAAGGTCCGTTGGAGGCATCATTCAGTTGTGGAGGATACTTGAAAGACCGAGCATGATAGGCTGGAGCAGTTTCCTGGCTTTTTTTAGACTTGAAGTACTTCTTGACTCTAACTTTCGTGGACTACGAATGTTGTAATGACCTTCATATTATTTTTATGTTTGCTACTCATGTTCGTCAGTTAGAGCATTCCTGTAGTGACCCCATCCTCATCAACAAGTCACTACTATGGCTTCGCGTCTAAGGGACTTTACTAGAATGAACCCTCCTACTTTTTATGGGTCTAAGGTTGATGAATACCCCCAAGAATTCATCGATGAGGTCTAGAAGATACTATATTCTATGGGGGTGTCTTCAAGTGAGAAGGCTGAGTTGTACACATACCAACTCAAGGATGTTGCTCAAACATGGTATGTGCAATGGAGGGATAATAGGTCGTTGAGGGAGGTCCAGTGACATGGGAGATCTTTAAGGAGACTTTTCTAGATTGGTTCTTTCCTAGAGATATGAGGGAGGAGAAAGTGACGGAGTTCATCAAGCTTCGTCAATGAGGAAAGAGTTTCCATGAGTACTCTTTGAAATTTATTAAATTGTCAATATTCTTGCTCTCAGATCCTCGCGGACCAAATGAGCCATTTTGTGATGGAGGGTATCAGAGGACTACAAGAGGGCAGTAGTGCAATCGGACATGTACATTGACAACATGAACATTTCCCGTCTATGGTGTATGCAAGAAGTTTCGAGGAGGAAGGGGTAAGCGAAAAAAAAATTAGAGATGATAAGAGAGCAAGGTCATTGATAGAGGGTCCTAAAGGATAGACTGAGATACCGACAAAGCCTAGATTTAAGACGCGACTTTCAATGCAAGTCCCTTCCAAATTCCCAAGAGCTAGGGTGTGATCGGGTGTATAACCATAACTTTCAAGAACGGGAAAATGTACTAATTCACCAATTGAGA
This sequence comes from Solanum habrochaites, assembly GCA_027704765.1. Classification (NCBI taxonomy): domain Eukaryota; kingdom Viridiplantae; phylum Streptophyta; class Magnoliopsida; order Solanales; family Solanaceae; genus Solanum; species Solanum habrochaites. The sequence goes on along the minus strand of JAKWJA010002489.1, from coordinate 49,464,859 downwards.
AGAAAACTTGTGGAAAAGTGTGGTAAAAAAACAATACGTGAGGTCTAAAGGGGTCGTATAATTGCTTTAGTTGTGGCAAGATTGGTCACAAGATTAGAGATTGACCCAAACTGAAGTTCAAGAACGAAGGTAGTGGTCAAGATCAAAGCAAGTGGTTCTAGTGATGCTTCCAAAGAAGAACCGCTTCTAGCTCTCCGACTATAGGGTGAGCAAGGACCATCTTGATTGGTGAGCAGGTTATGTTGAAAGTTTCTCTCTGATTGTATTTGCCTTACTTGTCCCGGTGCTTACTATTTATCATTTGGTACCCCTCTAATAGTTTTCAAAAAGTTTGATAATTTTACTAAATATTTTCCATGAACCTTTTATAGTGTCTATTTTGGTGCGGTAAGCGGTTGGTTCAAAAAGGGTGTATAGAAATTAGTTCATAATGCTGCCCATAGAGTTTATTATGTGATCTAGTTGAAATCGATATGGTTGATTGATATTATAATGGGTATTGATTGGTTGCATGCATGTTTTGATCCATTGCTTGTAGGCAAGAGTGGTGACTGAGGTTTTAACTTCATAATAACCCGTTGTTGAGTGGAAATGGGAAAATTCTATTCCTAGAGGTCGTATTATTTCTTGTCTAAAAGCATGCAAAAGCTCACCCAATGTTTAATTAGATATCACAATATAAAAACTTGAGCCATAATATGATAACCATAAGAAAATTAAAAATCAAAATTAAATTATGTGAAACTGCCTAAACCACAAAACTTTAAATTAATCCATAAATCTTCTTATACGAATAATATCTATTAAATTATAACTTATACTATAAATTATCACCTCGTCTAATCATTACCTCATTATTAACCCATTATCCCATCATGTGTACTCATCAGTATCTATCAGTAATTTAACAAAAAATTGATCTACCAAGATTTGTGGTTATAACATATCTTAAGAATATTACATGTATCAATTTCTTTCCACAGTTGCCAAAGCCATTATAATAATAAAAAACGCGATTTCATTCCACATGAAATATTTCATATGTATATAAGAATTTGAGAATTCACGAATTCATTCAAACCTTCAGTGCTAGCGGTTGTTTCCTTTTGTAGCGTGGCCACCAATTTTCTCCACTTTTATTGTTCCTTTAAATTATGAATTAAAATTGTTAAACCTAATAAATTTATTTCCATATATGACTTAACTAGTACAAGGTATTGTAACATCTAACAACTAGAAAGAACTAGAAAAGAGTTTAAAATCAGGAAATACTTATTTTTGGAAATAATAGGAAAATTGGGATATTTTAAGTAAGTGAAAAAGTGAGTTTTTGGTCAAATTCATAGGACCAAAAATCCTAGACCAAGATGAATCAGTAGTAGTTCTAGATATGGTTGGAAGTCCATTAAAATAATCTTTCCAACATCACTGGTATGCACAATTTCGATTAAGGAAAGTCAATACAGATTTAAGATGGGCAAAGTTCTCTTTTCCTTACCTAATTTAACCAATGTATTTTTAGGGATTTATTGGGGTACAAAATAAATTTAGGTCAGTTTGAAAGATAAGACTTACGCTTAGTGCTTGGAGAAGATAGAAAAGAAGAGGAAGGTAGAGAGAAGTCAAGGATTTCCCATGAACGTCAAGCTTACGAGGGAAATTGTAAGGGTGATAACCTATAAAGGTATGTGAGATTATTTAGTCTTGGTTCAGTTATCCCACGCATCAAACGTGTTTCAATCTAGTGATTGGTGAGTTGTTTACATGTGAATATATGAAGTTCTTGAAGAATATTGCAAAATTCTTGTTGGTTGAGTTGTTGAATGCCTAGTTTCGATTTGATTTGTGTTTCTGGGTTTCTTTTCAAGTTAAGTATATTGGGTATTGAGGGTACTAATGATCCTAAGTGTTTAGGGAGTGAACTATGGATGTTTAGAGGGCTTAGATATGAAAATGAAGAATAAAACTCGAGAACACCTAGGCGAAGGGGTTGGGGCACAACGCCTCGCATAGCCTCACACGATAGTCTCTGTCCGTATGGCCTTGAGGCGCCAACAATCTAGAGACGCATCAACATGTCCTTTAAAGTTGGGGACTGTGATTTGATAACGTGGTTCCGGGATTATTAATACTTTTTCCTAAGTTTAGTGTGTCTCCAAAAGCCTTTTTGTGCTTATTTTTATATAAGTTTATCAGTATTGGCAGGGAAAATATCCAAAGATGAATGCGGAGGTTTTTGAGCGAAGAAAAGAAATGCAAAGAGAACCACCCCCCCTTACGGAGATTGGACGGTCGTCATGCTTGTGTGCTGACGGTCCGAAGGTGGCAGCGTACGGCAGATGCTGAAGGAAGATGGGGAAGTCTGAGAAAGTGTGGGGTTAGGAAATCGTTCACGGACGTCGTAGCACGACTGGGTACGTCCTGCCAGGTCGTCATGAAGATCAGAGAGTAGTCCCAGTAGTACCCAATTCCAAGAGTTCAAGTGTTTTTGGAACTGAGACCATCGACAGAGAGTTGCTTGATGTGAACGGTTCCGTCATACCTGCCGTTCCTACACTCCGAGAGGGGAAGAATCACCCGTCATCTCTGCCGGTTGCTATCCTTTTTTCCCTGCGGAACAGTAGAAGAATTTTTGGGAGTATGGTACGACGGAGTCCACGCAGGACCGTCTGACCATGATGACCCCGTCGCGAGGTCCGTCGACCCAGCGAGTGTTGACAAGATTTCCAGGCCAATCGAGGCCTTGTTTAATTAGGTTTTTATTTGTTATAAATAGTTCAAAAAACCTAGTTTTTGAGGGTAGACTGGGATTTAGTAGGTTAGGCTTTGATTATATTAGACTTTTTTTGAGATTCTGATTAACCTTTGAGATTCTTGTAAAAATTGTTGGTGATTTTTGTTGATGAATCAAGGGTAGTTCTCGGATTTTACGCTTCTCATCGACGTAAGTGCATAATTCTTTATATCCCCATATATGGAATATTGTAATTATGACTATGGGTACTAAACTCCATAACTAGGGTCTGTGGGAACCCATATGATAATAATGAGGTAAGTAGGTAAAACCTAACTTAAAAATAAACAATTCGAGATAGTGTCTTGAATGTATTGATAATCTTTCGTTGAAAATTCTTCATTTTTAACGGAATGGCCAATGTTACAACTCTCATTAATGCTACTTGCCGGACCAAGGAGGTAGATTAATAGGAAAAGCATTATCAACATAGATTTAGTGTAACTTATCTAATAGGCTAGTATTGATTGTCGCTGGTATAACTGAGTCAAATATCGAATGCGATGCTTAATATGAGGTTAAAGATAAGGGTAGTGTATAGCCAACACACGTAGCACGGACCAGGTGCGGAGTGAGATTTTCTAGATGCCGGAACCCAAGGATTTAGGAAATAAATAACTTATCACTTTGCATGCAAGATATAGGAAAGAATTGTTATAGGGCGACTATTCAAGTTATGAACCTTGGGAAACACACGTAAAACCCTAGTTACTTCATAATTGATTAAAACTCAACATTTGAATATGTAAGTGTCTCTTTCAATTTGCTAGTTATTTTCATTTTTTAGAAATAGAACCCCCCCCCCCTTTTATCATTTTTGCTTTCCAAGGAAGTAATGATGAACAATAGTTAGTAATAGACTGAGTTAAGTCTAAACTATTTTCCTCGTGGACATCCCTACGCAAAGTTGGGTTATTTACTTGACCCCGACCGCTTGACTTTTATTTGAGAGGTAAGTTTGAAGTGTATCAAATTTTGGTGCCGCTGCCGGGAACGATCTTTTAGATTGAATTTTAATTAAAACTTATTACTATAGTTAGTTGATATTTCTTCTTGATTTTACTGGGTTATTGTTTGATGCGTTGAGAACCACCCTCCTTGTATGCAAATACACGGAGAGGAAGGAACCTTGTTTCCCTGCGAGCAACGATTAGAGCGTACATAACAACATGAATAGAAACTTGGGAATCAATGATGATGATCCAAACCAGAAAATCCAGCTCCGGTTATTGATGTGGTTCATGGTCAGTTGTTACCGATGCCCGGCGTGAACACCAACAGAGGGGGACAAAAATCCCTCTCCACGGCCCCAAGCATACACAAGAGGCTATGACAACATAGCAGACTCCGATTGGCCACTTGTCTTGCCTTCCTCTACCACCAGGCCACACCTCGTGGTAAATAGTAGAATGGTTTTTGCAAATGCTACACTTCCAGAAGGTTTGTTTCAGGGTAACTTCTGAGGATACACATACCCATTATAGGCTAAC